>JAPPVO010000019.1:84576984-84916595 GCA_030407325.1 Camellia japonica | reverse complement strand
TTTTCGAAGTGCTTTATTTTTATTTCACATATACAATAAAGGTAGAAATGGTTTGAAATTTTTTTTTTTTTTTTTTTTTTGGGTTGTACTTTGGTTTGTAAAAATAAAAATAAAAATAGCAGCAGATCGAACGTGGGGCCCAAATGGCGCACGAGCGGAGAGTACTAGCATGGGCGCTTGAGTGAAGGGCTAGGACACACGACGGCCCAAGCCCAAGAGCACAATGCGCAAGCGTTGCTGGAGCAGCCTAATTTCGCCCCTGGAGCGGCCCAAATTTCACCGCATGAGTGGCCTCCTTAGGCGCACAAGCGGTTTGGTGAAAAAAAAAAAGAAAAAGTTTCTATTTAGATTTTATTTCTTTTTATTTATTTACTTATTTATATTTTATTTATTTTTCTTTTCCTTCGAAAAAAACCCACTCTCATATTTCCAACCTACTCTCTTTTTGACCATCACTTTCCCAACTACACTCTCTCTCTACCTCTCATAATCTTTCTTCTCTTCTTATTCTTCTCTTCTCTCTCTCTCTCTCCTCTCTCTCTCTCTCTCTCAACCCACAAACCCACAAAACCCCACCATCACCAACTTCTTCTTCCTTCTTCCTTCTTCCTTCAACTTTCACTCACCCATTTCCTCACCACTACATTCCACTGGAGCATCACCATCTTCTCGACCGGCGACTTTTCGGCGGCCATTTTTTTTCTGCGGATCTCCCTTCTTTCTCTCTTTCTTCACTCTTTCAAGGTAAATCCTTCTTTTTGCTTAAGATTTGTGTTGTTTTTCTTCCAATCTTAAATTTTAGTTTAATTGATTTTAGTTTTTCTTTTTGTTGTCCCTATTTTGTTCATTGTTCATCTTCAAAAAAATAAAAATAAAAAGAAAACAATGAATCTGCAACAGCCGCACATGCGGCCCTCGTTTGCGCACTTGCAGCGCGTCGGAGTTTAAAAACAAACACAAAAACAAAAACAAAAACAAAAACAAAAAAACATAGGGGAAAGAATTATGGGCAAACCACCAATTGCACGTACGGCCCCGTTGACGCACGTGCGCGCGATTAAAAAAAAAATTTGTAATAATAATAGTAATAATACTAATAATAATCATATAGCTTGTGGTTGCTGTTTTGTTAATGTAGTTGTTTAGTTTAATGTTTAGTTTAGTGGTTTTTTTTCCTTAAACTTTAATTTAATTGTCTAGTTTAGTTGGTTAGTGGTTTAGTTGTTATTTTTGTTTTTATATTTGTTTTTATTTTATTTTATTTTCCTCTACTAACTTATTTATTTATTTTTTTATTTCATGCTTTGGTTTGTTTGTTTTTCTTTAAGTTAGTTATTTATTTTATTTTTATTTTTATTTTTTTTCTTTCTTTCTTTCTTTTATTTCCTTTAATTCATTACTTTACTTCATTTAATGTAACTCACTTGTCTTATGCTAACTTAGTCTAAGCCAATTTAGGGGAGTATTAAATAAATAAATAAATAATTGAAATAAAAGAAATCCGGTGGTGTGATGGCAATAAGGATTTAAATAATTCGTGCATGCATGCGATATTTGATGAGTTCTAATATAATGGTTCCATGTTTTTGGTTGTGTTGGTTGTATTATTTTGTGCAGGTATGGCTACATCGTCCCACAAAGCACCTAAACGGCCTCGCAATGCCAACATTGCACTTAAGGATGTACCAACAGCCATCTGGGCCAACAAACAAATCGCCTGTGACACATCCTTTGATGTGGACTTCTTCCGGCACCACCAACCCATTGCATGAAGTGTTCGACAACTTGAAGACTGGGACCTACTGGGCATCTACGAGGCCCCAGGAGCTCTTCTATCCGTTGTTGACGGGGTGGAGTTAGTGGCCACACCAGCTTCCATTGCTGAGGTTCTCCACTATTCCATGGACACTACTGATTAGTGATGGCAATTTGAACCCGGCCCAACGGGGACCCGACCCCCGATCTTGATTAGAATGGTTTTTCCTTGAAAAATACCCCTGACGGGCCAGGGATGGCATTCGAAAATGCATCCCCGACAATTTTCGGTCCCTGTTTCCCCCCAAACTAAAATTACTATTATACCTCTATATATAAAATAAATCCTAAAACTGAGTTAGACAACCTCACCTGACACTCACACCAACACAGGTACTGCCTCTCTCTCAGTTTCTCTCTCTCTCTCTCTCTCTAAAACCCTCTCATCATCGCTGATCTCCCTCTTTCCGCTATCCTCTTCTCTCTCCTCTCATCACCACAGATAATCCCTCCTCATCCGCTGTGTTCGGCGAGAGAGAGTTGGGTTTCCGATCTACAACAATGTGCAATGATCTGCAACAATCGAGGCTCGGGAAGGTGTCTCTATCACCGATTCACCATGCTTCTCTCTCTCTCTCTTCCTGGTAAGCACTCTCTGCCTCTCTTTCTTTGTGTATTCTATGTGTTCATACATATATATATGTATATATGTTTGATTTTAGGAAATAATGCTTTTAGGATGCTTTTATCGATTCACTGTTTTGTTGAATGCTTTTAGGAAATAAATTTGATTTTAGGAAATAATGCTTTTAGGAAATAAATTTGATTTTAGAACTATTTTGTTGAATGTTAGCTATTAGTTTGGTTAATCTATATACTTACACTATTATAATGGGAAAAAAGAGTCAGGTTTTAGAACTATTTGGTTAATCTATATTCTTTGTCTTCTCTCTACCTCAAAAAAAAAAAAAAAATGGGTTGATGATTTTTTGGGGTCGAGGAAACTTGATCCCCGTTAGGGGGTAAGGGCAAGGGGTGATGGGTTCCCCCCATCAAGGATCGGGGGCAGGGATGGGGAGTTTTTCACATTCGAGGATCGGGGACGGGGAATGTAATCCTTGGCCCCACCCTGGCCCATTGCCATTCCTACTACCAATGCAGAGCAGTGTTCCCAATGTTCACTCGGGAACTCATAGTCCCAACACTGGTGACTGAATTCTATGAGGGGTGGCAGGATGATGACAACCGCACTAGCATTTGTTAGGTTAACTTACCGCCCGCCTCCTCTTCCTTGATGTGGTTCTAAAAAAGAATGTCATCCCTCTAGGCCACAAGGAAGAGTGGTGAGGGGACTTGCTCTGTGCCTTGCACCGATTTGACTTCGGGTTTTGGGTTGACATCCTTATTTTGATCTTCAACCAGATGACCCATATCCTTAATGAAGTCAAGTTATGCAACACCCGAGGCGGTTCTACATGGGCCCTTCCTTTCGCCAACCTCATCACTGCACTTATAAAAGGCCAAGGGACATTCCCACTCGATCCGAATGAGGTGCCGCTTCAGTACCACTCTATGCTCGAACCCACTGGGGCCAAACCACTGCTTGCCTGCCGCCTCCACTAAACATCTCAGATGCACTGGCCAATCCCAATGATGTTCCGGCAGAGCCCCCCGCCGCGCTAGTGCCCCCGCCATTCTATATGACACGCGCGCAATATCAGGTTATTTTGGATAATCAAGCCGCCATTCAGCAATCTGTGGTTAATCTCTAGGCAAACTATTAGGCATATCGGGACTACTCGAAGACGACATTTGACCAAGTTAATGCCTGTCAGCTCGAGTATTAGCAGTTAGTTGCATCTTTACAATCTGACTTCTACGCATACCGGGAGTCAAGCCAGTAGCGATTTGATCAGCTTGCCGCTAGGGTTCATGATGAGGCATTCGAGACTTGGACGCTCATGCATGCCTTATTTAAGTAGCATTTTCCACCACCGCTGGATCCAAATCAGTGATATCCGTTCTATTTTCTTTGTTTTATTTCTTTATTTATTTTTCTTTTCCTTTTATACTGTACAGTCAAAAAAAAAAAAATAGTGTGTGTGTGTGTGTGTGTGTGTGTGTGTGTTTGGTTCGTCCCTGCCTCGCTGGATATGCACCTACGCCTTATGGTAATATCCCATCTCTCTCTCATTTTACTATCTACTTTACCGTTGCTTACATTGAGGACAACATTGTATTCCAGTTGGGGGTGAGGGTTTTTATAAAAACAATTCATGTTTGTACTTGCTGCACTTGATTGCACCACTTCACTTGATGTTCACTTTGTGCCAGTATGGTGGTGATATAAGCATATGTTAATTGGGGAACATAGTGGACTTGTATGAAAAGGGTTTATTAGGTAAATATTCGCATGCAATGTTTGCACTAGGAGAGTTGTCTGTGTTTGTGGTATTAGTACACTTGTCATGAGTATGCCTTGATTCACATGAACACACTTTCATAGCGGTGACATCTATATTCTAATCCCTAGTGTACATCATTGATAATTGCTAGTGTTGTAGAAAAAAATAAATGAGTAGCCTTGATTCTCAAAAAAAAAAAAAAAAAAAAACCTTGACTTGTTTGGGTTCGTAGCCTTTTTAACTCGAGTTATTAAGCTGTAGGGGTGTCTCTACACCTAGTGCTCTAAAACTGTCTAGTTTGGGAGTCATTGGCCCAATACTTGCTACATGGGTTAAACTGAAAGCTTAAGGGACCTAGACATTGCACAGTGAAGGAAAAATAATGACTTGTTCGGATCTGTAGCCTTTTCAGCTCTAGTTGTTAAGCCTGTAGGGGTGTCTTCACACCTAGTGCCCTAAAACCGTCTGGTTTGGAAGTCATTGGCCCAATGGATCAGGAAAGCTTAATGGATCAGGACGTTGCACAGTCGTTGAAAAAAAAAAATTGAGAATCCTGGTTGCAAAAGTTTAGTTTTTCTGTATATGTTGGGTGTTATTATGAGTTATACTGGGCTATTATAGTGGACAGTTAACTAATTATGGGAAATGCACTTTACACCAAGGGCACTGATGATATGTTTACTAGTATTCACAAGTACATGAGACTTAACTTTTGTATTAACTGAATTGTGATTCTTGCTCAATAGATTCCTTCATGCTTGTCCACTGTGCCTTCAATGACTCATCATGTCTTAATATCACATTGTAGTTGACACATAAGTTAATTGATAGTTAGAGTAGTGTGATTACTTATTGTTGTTGGGAAGATGTGAATATATTGATGTTTGTGGGTATCATTTCTGGAAACCCTTACGAGACTATACTCGTCCACTAGGGGTAACCTTGTGGTTGAAAGGCGTGTTGCATATGCAAAATGCAATCGTGATTCCTACGAAAGTGGCTTAGAGTTATTTTACTTTTCTTATTTCTTTTGTTTTGCTCGAGGACTGGCAAAATGTGAGTTGGGGGATGTTATGTAGGCCGAAAGGTACCACATTGAGGCCACTTAAGTTACAATTTTAGTCTTTCAATGTTGTTTATTTGGTAGAGATGATGTGTTTTGTGCACTTATACAGATTTGGCAGGCAACACGCAAATTCAAGCAAAAAGGGCGCAAAAGCAGATTCTTCGTGCGAGGGGCAAAAATCCTGGCCTGCCACCTCACCGCACGTGCGGCCTAGCTCCACTGCTCGAGCAGCCCACCTAGGGTTGCGTGCATGAAAATTTAAGGCTCTTCTACTGGGAATAAAAGGGAGAAAAAGAGGCTGTAAAAGGGTTCGAAGATATTTCAGAGAAAAGGGAGAGAGAGGCTAGGGTTTGAGAGAACCAAGAACTTGAAGTTTGAAGAATGTCTCCCATGGTGGCTTTTTCTTCCTCCACCTCTTCCCACTCCTCCATAAGTGGCTAGGCTACTATATCTAGGGTTTTGATGAAACCCTAGCCATGTAAAGAGATTTTTCTTAGGCTTTGATTGTGAAACGGTTTGAATAAATTAATGTATGGATGTTTTAGAAGTTTATAATAATTTTCTTTTTCATCTCTTCAAGTATTTTATTCTCTGTGATTGTTTAATGCTTTCGATACATTAGTTTTCTTTGTGTTTGTGTTCAAAGTATGAGACGAGTCATGCTATGAGAGACGGGTCATATTGCTACTATAGTTTAGAGCAAATGACTCGTTCTACTTGGAATGATTCGTGCTTGTGCGTTGAATGTAACAATCCTCTTGATCAATGTTTCAAACTTGTAGTTGTGAAATATTGGGTAGTTCAAACCGGATTGCAATTGATAGCCGATGTTAAGTCTTATTTATGTGGTTAGTGGTGAATTCTTTGCCCTAGGATTTTCCCAAAAATCAGTATCTCAAACGCTACTTTTAATTGTCAATTCAATTTCTCAATTTGATTTAATTCTTGTTTAGTCATAACATCCCTCAATCTTTTTATCAAAATTAATTTAGGAATTTAACAATTAAATTAGTTTAATTTCTCGTTTGTCCTTGTGGATCGATATCTGGACTTACCACTATTCTAAGGAATTTGATATAGTTTAGTGTTTATATTTGGTGTGTGAAACGACCCATCAGTTAGTATATGAATTCGCTCAACCTTGTCAAAAGAATGTAAAACATTATGAAACTATTAGTACTATACCAATTGAGGCATGGACTGCTGCTATTGCTATGGGAATATAAAGTCTTCATTTCTAGAGTTCAATACCCACATAATTCAACATAATTTTTCACTTGAATTGACAGCATCTAAATGCATTCTATCTTTGAGCTATATTTGAAAACTTCTTTGGGTTATTTTGTATGTCAAATAAAATAAATAAAAAAGGCTATGCAATTCTTTGTATTAGAAATGATATAATAGTTTGTATGAAGTTGTTCCCAATTTAAGTAAACTTTTGTCATTCATTTACCTTTTCTTTTTTCTTTTTCTTATTTTTTGGGTGCAAGCTACTGCTCTTTTGGTTCATTGACACAGAATGCTGCTTAGAAATTTTCCCAATTTGATTGAGAAGAGTAACATGTAACTATTTCTATTTCAGGCTTGGAATGGGTGACATGACGGGCCTTTTTCTTTTTTTTGGTGAATGAAGTGACATGATGGACTTTGATCAGCTGATCTTTTGCTATGTTAAGTTTTCTTCAATGTTTTCATTAGTAGATGCAAAAGATCAATCATCTAGAATTTTTATTTTGATTCTACATGATGTTGGGAAAAATGAAACTTACATGTATACATTCTGTATTTTGAAAATATGCTTTATAGTTTTATCTTTTCTAAGATTAGAACAGTCTATACAAACTAAACATAATTACAGTTTAAACTTTTGTATATGTAATGTAACACATGATATGGTATTAACATATTGACAATTGTCATTTTGGTTGTGCATATTAATATTGACACTTTTCTATCTTCTTTTATTAAATATAAAGACATGTTCAAAAGAAATAGTTAATGAATATTTTGTTTTCTAAATTCTATTTATAACCAATCAATTTTTAAACTTAAAGGCTTTTTGCTTCTCCTAAATTCTTTGATTTTAAATTATTGTTTTCATTCAATGGTAACAATGTTTATCAAACAAAACAGTCAAATGTAATCAAAAAGATTTTCATTCCTTGTAACGGGCATCATACGCAATGTTTACCAAACAAAACAGTCAAATGCAATATTTTCATCCTTGTAACAGACAGGCATCATAACTCAATGCATGTAGCCACCTCATTAGTAAACCATTAATTTGTCCATGATAACTCTATGAAAAGTTAGCAGAACATGGCTTTGTGCAATAATGGCTAGGTCATGCTTATGTCATATCTAAGCTTAGCATTATTTTTAGAGATTTGTTACAAAAACTGCTATTCAGACACTATGAACTTGTGGATTGGAATGTTACTTTATCTTGGAAATTGCTTAGAGATGAGCTACAAAGCTAAAAGCTCGGCCATGAAATTTGCCCGGTCTCACTCCATATTGGCTTGGTCCCATATCATGAACTTGAGTTCTTTCATTATCTTGTTCGATTACATCGTCGAAATTCATTATGATTGAGCATGAATTTTTTAATATTCCAGCATAAAGATATTATTATTAATTTTGGATTTTATGACCTATTATTCCAATCATGGAGATATTATTATCAGTTATCATATCAGATTTTTATTATCTACGGAACATGAATTTTTTGAATTATTATTCCAATCATGGAGATATTATTATCAGTAATAATGTTAGATATTCATTATCTATGGAGCATGAATTTTATGTATTATTATTCTGACCATGAAAATATTATCAGCAGTTATTTGTTAGATTTTTATTATCTGCGAAGCATGGATTTTATGAATTATTATTTCGACCATGGAAATACTATTATCAGTTATTATGTCAGATTTTTATTGTCTGCGAAGCACGGATTTTATGCACTATTATTCCGACCACAAAGATATGGAAGATCAATTATATCGGATTTTTAATATTTGAGGAGCATGAATTTTTTTTACGAAACGTGGATGAAGACCGTTATTTTGGTCAGATATGCTACCAAACTAGGATGGAGACAATTATTTTGGTCAAATATGCTACTAGATTGAGATGAAGTCTGTGCTTTGTGGATCATGATGGCAAGATGAATTATGCTATCCCTTGGTAAAATTTTATGTCCTTACTGAGCGGATTTTGTTTGGCAAGAAGCAAGTTGGTGGTTTGTCCAACTATAGAATTCCTTGTTTAGCGGATTTTGCTCGGCAAGAAGCAATTTGGTGGTTTGTCTAACTTCCTTGCCAAGCAGACTTAGCTCGCCAAGAAGTGAGTTGGTGTTGCTGAGCAAATTTGCTCGGCAAGAAGCAAGTTGGTGGTTTGTCCAACTTTCCTAGCCGAGCAGATTTTGCTCGGCAAGATGTAAGTTGTGGTTTGTCCAACTTTGGGATTAATTGTTGAGCAGATTTAGCTCACTAGGAAGTAAGTTGGTGGTTTGTCCAACTTTAGGATTCCTTACTAAGCGGATTTAGCTCGCCAAGAAGAAAGTTGGTGGTTTCTCCAACTTTGGGATTCTTTGCTGAGCGGATTTTGTTCACCAAGAACAAGTTGGCATTCTGGTAGTTCCTAACAAGATTAAACATTCTTGGAATAAGTCCTAACGAGGTTAGGCATTTTTTGGAATAAGTTCTAGCAGGTCTAGGTATTTTTGGAATAAGTCCTAACAAGATTAGGCATTATTGGAATAAGCCCTAGCACCCATATCGTTCTAGTTAGGCAATATTATACGATTATTTTTATCAGAATAATAACGGGCAATTAAGAGGCAATAAAAATAATCAAAGGAATTATGTGGGTCCCAATACTGTCATCTGGTGTAATTATGGATCATGTGTATGGCAGTTGTCAAATCCTCATCGAACACTATATTAGTGTTTTGTGTTATGAAAAACTCATTAGAAGATAAAATTTTATGCGTATAGGAATCCTTAACAACCGAAGATAGGACTTCTAGAACATTCAAACTACTAGTCAGGCAAATTACCATATATTATAATAGGCAACACCCCCATGGTTTGAGGTACGCGATTTCTCTCTATAAATTTGTCCATTAAATATTTTGATAATATTGGAGGACTAACTTATCTCCTAATGAGTAGTAAATAGAGATATGAATCTACTTTATTTGACTAACGAAATGACCTTTGATAGAGCTGCGTGGATAAGAAGGATTCATGTAGCCTACCCCATTTGATGGGACTTAAAACTTGGCTTGGTTTGGTTTGGTTTGGTTTGGTTTTGTTAGGTGTTTATTCTTGGCAATCCCGTTTGACAAAACTCCATTCAGTTGTAATTGTATTCAATCTTTTATTTTAGTGAGGCTATGAGTTTTAGATGCGAATCCAACCCGAATTGTGCTTATGCAGAGAATGTTTCAAAAGATAATTCTTTTATGTTTATCACTTCGCTGACTATGTCGGGGATCGAGTTGTGTATATTATAAATAGGTAACACCCCCATGGTTTCAAAAAAATTGGAAGTTGTGTTTTTGCGCTCAAGCGGAACTTTCTGTGCTCAAGTGTCAGTTCGCTCGAGTGGCCATTCTTGCGCTCGAGTGGACATCGCGGATCTGTTTTCTATAAATATGTGTTTCAGTCCGATTTTAGGGTATGGCTTCCAGATCTTCTTCTTGGATATTAGGGTTTATATCTGGAGCTTCTTTGCAGTTTCTTTGATGCTTGTTTGAGTTTAAATCTAGTTTGAAAAGCATATCATCAAAGGATTGTTTGTTTCGTTCGATACAAAAGAGAGTGTTGTCTTCGGTGGATTCCGTAGAATTTGGGCCTGAAGCTTTTGTGAATTCTGGAGTGACTCATCGTTGTGGATTCGACATCGACGTTGTGGATTCAACATTAGGCAAGACAATTCCGAGGTGAAGACCATGGTGGAAGAGGCATATAGGGGTCTGTTCAATTCGGGCGTGGATTCGCTAGGTAATTGAGAGCACCTTGTGTAATTCCTTTTGTCTTCTTAGTAGATTGTTTTGTGGCTTTGGCTTGTGATTTTTTATCACAATTGGAGGTGCTTCAATTGTGGTTTTTCCACGTTACAATCGTTATGTCGATTTGTCTTAATTGTTTGATTGGGATTGATATTTACTGCTTAAAATTGATACATAATCGAGAATCAATATCTAGGGGATTTTTAGATTTTTCAATTGGTATCAGATCAGGTCGCTCTATTTTTAAAAAAAAAAAACTATTAGAGCAATGTCTTGTTTGATTTATGATAATGGATTCAATTCGTGAGGGAAATTCTATGGTTCAACCACCCCTACTTGACGGATCCAATTATTCTTTTTGGAAAGCTAGGATGAGATCATTTTTAAAATCTATTGATGAAAAGGTTGGCAATCTGTTATGTATGGGTGGACCAACCAACGATTACGGTTGATGGAGTAACCTTCCCCAAACCAATTGATAAATGGGACATAATTGATTACCAAAATAGTAGCTGGAATAATAAAGCTATCAATTCTCTCTTTTGCGCTATCATACCTGACGAGTTTAGTAGTATTTGCAATTGTGAAGTTGCAAAAGAGGCTTGGGATATCTTACAAACTATTCATGAGGGCACTCCTTTAGTTAAACGCTCAAAACTTCAAAGGCTCACATCTAGTTTTGAAAAGCTTTCAATGAAAAATAGTGAGACCTTTGATGAATTTTATGTGAAGTTGAGTGACATTGTAAATTCCAACTTCAATTTAGGTGAAAAAAATACCTGAATCCAAGGTTGTGGGAAAAATTTGAAGTCCTTGCCCGAGCGGTTCCAAAAAAGTTACAGCTATAGGAGACTCAAGATGTTGACAAAAGCTGGATCATTTGGTTGGAAATCTCCAACTTATGAGGCACACAGAAATTTCAAAAAGAAACAAAAAGATGATATTACTTTGAGTAGTGCTCATATAGTTGGAAAGGATTCTGATGAGGATTGCGAGATTGACTTCAAGATTACGGATGCTTTCGTAAAACAATTTAAAAGGTCTTTTCTAAAAAAGAATCCTAATCTTTTGGAGTCAACTCATAAATCCAAAGGCAAAGATAAATTCAAAATTAATTCTATAACCCAAAAAAAGAAAGAAAAGATACAAGGGAACTCTGAAAGAGTCCAATGCTATGAATGTCAAGGATTTGGACACTTTGCTCAAGAATGCCTACTCGTTTGAAGAAGAAGAAAGCCCTCGCTATCACCTGGGATGATGAATCAAAAACTGATAAAGATGAAAGTGACAACGAAGATCAAGGTGAAGAGGGACATGAACAATTTCTTGCTTTCATGGCGACTTCTGAAATTGAAGGACGAATAGAGTATTCGAAGAGGCCAGTTGAATGTCACTGATAATGAATCCTCGATGATATGATGAAAAGCTTCAGTAATCTTATGAAAAGTTGTATAAGGAATCTCTTAACTTTATCCAAATTGAATGACAAACCTCACTATGAAACTCAAAGTATGTGAATTGAGAATGGTCAACTAAAGGAGGATATTTTCGAGGAGGATGATGCCAATCAAGATATCTATGATCGACAAATCCTTTGTGCAAAACTCTTGAATTGTGAGACAAGAGAAATAAGCTACAGCAAAATCTATGCAACATATGAAAAAAGATTGAAACTCTTGAGATGTCTCAAGGTAACTTAGAAGAGCTAATTATCAAGAAAGAGGAAAGAGCTCAAGTGGTGCTATGGTAACCATTGGTCTTTGAACAAAGATCAAAGACTTTGGACAATATCATTGGGTCTCAACAAATTTGTTATGACAAAGAGTGGCATTGGCTTTGGTGGTAAGAAAGAGCAAAAACAGAGTGCATCCACATCTCATGATACAAACTCAAGGGCAGGGGAGCACAAAGATTCAACGAGAGGAAAGACTTTTCAATCTTCCTAGAGTTGGTAAGGTCAAGAAAAGAAATACACCCTGTACACCATGTTTTTGTTTGTCATCATTATGGTATGTATGGTCATATTCGACCTTATTGTTATGAGTTGCATGGGAGAGTGTCTTATAGAAATGGAAGAAATTCCAACATCTCGTGGGGTAGGAGACACTTCATTGGTCGTAATGAGGTTAAGAGTCATAATAGACCTTGCTATTTTGATTTGCTTGAGATTAAACATAGACGAGTTTGCATTTGCCTAGACCTAGGAATAGAAAGTTGGAAACCATGTCGAGACAGGTTTCCCATTGAAAGGGAAGGGAACCACAATGTCAAGACACCACCAAGAACCCGCAATTCTCACAATTTGTTCATATTAAGCGGTTTGGGTGAGAAACTTTGACTTGTGTTAAGTTGTTTTTTTCGTTTTTTTGTTTTGGGTTTCTGTGTGTTTTTTTTTCTTCTTTTGGGTCATTTAATGTATGTATCGTTTAGTGTGTGGTTGTTCATTTTATGCCTTGCATTATTTTTAGGGGAAAAAAATTCAAAAAGATTTTCTTAGTTATGGTTTTGTAAGCTTGAAATTTTTGAGACGTTCTTGTGGTTGCATATTGGAATTGATGAGAATATCCTTACACGTTAATATGTGTGTGCTTTCTGTGGTCATTACTCATTTTGGAGTGTGGTTATTTGATTAGTATGTCTCATTCTATGCATACCTTGGATTAGCAAATATTGAAGTCTTCCGCCTTAGTGATAATTTTTCTCTCTATGGACTTCTGGCATATTTGTCTCTGTTTGCTTTTCTAGAGGAATTGACCTATACTAGCATATCATGGGTGATGTTGAGTCTCTTAACCACCTTCCATCTTTTTGCATCTCCACGACTTTCCCCTTAGTTCTTTGTAGTTAAGGCATGAGGAAAAGGCTACCTCAGAGTCACCAACCAGGCTATCCTTATTGTCTCTATGCTTCTTTGGTTCAGCTTCCATACTCTTGAGCGTGTCAACAGCCAATAAGTGTGCAAAAGAAAGAATAAAATGTGCAAAAGAAGGAAAAAAAAAGGAAAAATGTGCAAGAAAGAAAGAAAAATAAATAAATAAAATTAAAAAATGATTCATTGATTAAGGAGGAGCCTCTACTTTTACTCACAAAATATTCATTGATTCCTAGCGGTTTGACTTTCCTTAGTTGTGCTTAGATTCTCTTGTCGGAGGTCCATCTTTCAGATCACTACTAGGATTTGAATCTTATGTTTGTTGAACTCCAAGAGTCACACACACACTTTTTATGGGAACTATGCTTTTCACATAATGCATCACTTTCTTTTATGAGGAATCTTCTAAAGGTTATGCACATTGTGTTTTCAAGTAATTGTGTTTCTTGGATAATCTTGTGTGTTTTAAGGTATAAATCTAAAATTCCTTACTTCCTTCACCATATTTTTTTCTTCTTGTTCATTGTTTTCAGTACAGTGTTTGTGGTTGCTTTTAGTGAGGGGGAGTTTGGTTTATCATAGCAAGAGTTTGTTAGCATGAACACTTTGATTTGTTTGGTAAGGGTGATTGGTTTTAGTTGTTTTGCATGTTGCTATGCACTGCTTCTTTATTGTTTTCCTTTTTGTATGCTAATGCTAATTATATCATTATTCCTTACTTGTGTGCTTTATGCTTTTACTATAGTTGATTGAGCTTTCTTTGACATTTCATGATAAAAGGGGGAGAAATGTTAAGGGCATGTGTTATAGGATTTTCATTATTCATGCTACATGTTCTTAAATTCTTTGGATTTTCATCTATTCATGCTACATGTTTCTTAAAATTTCCAATTTACATCTATTCATATTTCCATCTCATGCTTAAAGATAATCGTGTCATATGTTTATTGTCTTTTCATATACTCTTGTGGCACTAATAGTTGTTTTGGAGATTGTGGCACTAATAGCTGTTTTTGCAGATCATGACCTTGAGAATGAAGTTTTCTTTTGTTGACTGTAATGGGTTGGGGTGATTAGGATTATATTTGTTAGGTGTGTTTTGTCACGGTATTGCCAAAGGGGAGATTGTTACGTTTTTATTCTTGGCAATCCCGTTTGACAAAACTTTGTTCAGTTGTTTGTATTCAATCTTTTATTTCAGTGAGGCTATGAGTTTTAGATGCGAATCCAACCCGAATTGTACTTACGTAGAGGATGTTTTAGAAGATAATTCTTTCATGTTTACCACTTCGCTGACTATGTCGGCAGTCGAAGTTGTTTGTCCGCTCGAGCCGCCATTTGTGCGCTCGAGCGAAGAATCTTTGGTTCCAGAAGTTTGAGCTGTCTATAAAAGTACTGGAAGTTGTGTTTTTGTGCTCGAGCGAATCTTCTTGCGCTTGAGCGTCAATCTGCTCAAGTGGCCATTCTTGCGCTCGAGCGGACATCGCGGATCTGTTTTCTATAAATATATGTTTCAGTCCGATTTTAGGGTACGACTTCCAGATGTTCTTCTTGGATATTAAGGTTTATATCTGGAGCTTCTTTGCTAGTTTCTTTGATGTTTGTTTGAGTTTAAATCTAGTTTGAAAAGTATACATCAAAGGATTGTTTGTTTCGTTCAATACAAAAGAAAATGTTGTTCTTCGGTGGATTCCGTGGAATTTGAGCCTGAAGCTTTGGTGGATTCTGGAGTGGCTCATCGTCGTGGATTCGACATCGACGTTGTGGATTCATATAGCGACCCCGGTCTTTTTCCTTTAGATTGTTGTATCCGGACTTAAGTTCCGTGGATCCAGGCATTGTGTATTGTTGTTGTTGTCCTTTAATTCTTTATTTTTGAGTTATGGGTTGAGTTGGGCAGGTTTGTTACAGGTTGGTTGAGTTGGAAACCAAATGTTGCTGTCCAGATTTTTGGACCTTCGCTCGAGCGAGGAGTTGGTCGCTCGAGCGAGCTGTTGTTTTTGTTCTTCGCTCGAGCCAGGGTTTGGTCGCTCGAGCGAGAGTCTGCGTCTGGGCTTAGGACCTGAGAGATGTGTTTCTTGGCTCTTGCGAGCATTTCTTCGCTCGAGCGAGCGAGCGGTGTATGTTTTCGAGTTCTTCGCTCGAGCGAGAATTTCGTCGCTCGAGCGAGCTTCTGGGTTACAGACCTGAAGCATCGAGTTTTTGGCTCGAGCGAGCTTTTCTTCGCTCGAGCGTGGATTTCTTGTGTCTGGTCGCTCGAGCGACCATGTCTTCGCTCGAGCGAGCCTGTTCAGTTTAAATAGGCAGCAGCGGGTTTTTTAATCAGTTTTCTATCTCTTTTTGTTTCCAAACCCTAGGTCCGACCCTTCTCTCTCCCTGCACACCCTTCTACCCTAGGTTTCATCTAGTATTAGGGTGTTTCTACCCTATAGCCTTTATTAAAAAGATAGAGGGGGTTGAAGGCTTCAGTTTAATCTGAACAATTTGGGTCTTGGAGCACTTTGGAGTTTGGGTCAGCATCTTCGTCTCCTCTTTTGGGTTATTATTTCGCTTCGAGGTAGGGATCTCCTCTCCAATGTATATGGTTTTGTTCTAGTTTTAGCATTTTAATATGTTGGGGGTAGTTTTGGTAATTTTGGGAAACCCTAGTTGTTGTATTAAATTGAATTGTATGTTTAATTTAAGGAAAATTGGGAAAAATTAGTTGAATCACGAGATATGTGAATTATTAATTAAATGGGATAGCTGGTTAATTTTAATCATATGCCTATTGAATTGTTGATCTAGTTATTTTCTGTTTAGAGATAACTGCTTTGGGCTATCGGTGGAGGATAGTCATGATTGTTGTAGACATTGCATGTGGATTAGGGATAACTGGAACTAATCACATTGGTTTAGTCATTAGCTTTGACTGTGAATTAATACAGACATTATGTGTATTGATTGTGAGATGTATATTTATGTGTTTACATACATGTATTAGTTGAGCATTGCATATGCATATTGTGTGGGAGGAGATGGAGATGTACTCCACGGTTAGGGGAAGATAGGGGATGGACCTCCAACCGTATTTTGTTGGGAGGAGATAGGGGATGACTCCATTAGCATCACTATTATGTGTGCTTATTGATATGAAGTGTTTTTGCATATTATTTGATACACATAAAATGTGTATCATATTGGAAGTATGGAGTGTGTTGATATGAGCCTATGTCTCATTTGTGTTGTGATATTGGACGAAGTGAATATGCTATATAGATCACAGTTGTAAGTTTGGTCAGATTCTGAACCATATTGATAATAATGGAAATAGACATTAGTGTCTTAAGACTGTATGTTGATATAATTGATTATCATGCTTAACAACTATTGAATGCTAGGACTTTATTCAATGCTTATATTTTGGTTAGTATTTTCCTGCTAGGGCTGTGGCTCACCCTTTATGGAACATCATTTTCAGGTTTCAGGTGATAAATACCTCCAAGGACTTAGCTTGGAAGGACTTTGGATTTGGAGATTTAGATTAGTTTTCTTCTGTTTTATTTGAATTACATGTAAACATTCAAGCCTAGGGCTTTAATTGTATTTGAGTTAGAACTCATATTTATGTGTCCAAGTGTTTGCTTGGCAAGATGTAAGCCTGTAGGGCATTTTATTGATGATTTACATGTAATGTTTTTCTGTTCATAATACTCTGATGATTGAGATAATACAATGTTTCTTTTAATAATGCAAGTCATTGTTATATGTATATTGGTAATTTTGAGGCGTGACAATTCAACATTGGGCAAGACAATTCCGAGGTGAAGACCCTGGTGGAAGAGGCATATAGGGGTCGGTTCATTTCGGGCGTGGGATTCGCTAGATAATTGAGTACACTTGTGTAATTCCTTTTGTCTTTTTAGTGAATTGTTTTGTGGCTTTGGCCTGTGGTTTTTTTATCACAATTGGAGGCACTTCAATGTGGTTTTTCCACGTTAAAATCATTGTATCAATTTGTCTTTATAGCGACCCGTCTTTTTCCCATTTGATTATTGTATCCAACTTACGTTCTGTGGATTCCGCGTTATATTTGTTGTTGTAGCTTGTCCAGGTTTGCACCTGAGTTGGTGGCGTCTGAGGAACGCCGTTGCATTGAGTTTGAGAAGAGTTGAGGCGTGGCCTCAAGTTGAGAGTAGTAGGGTCTTTGATTCGGGATTATGGGCGTCTGGTTGATGCTGCAGCCCATACTGAGATTATGATGCAGGAGGAGGAGGAAGGGCAGAAAGGCTCCAAGAGGAGTCAGGATGGGCAGAGTGATGGTAGGAGACAGAGAGGTTTCACTCCTCAGCAGTCTCAGGGTAGCTTTTCTAGATCGACTTTTCCAGTACCGAGTGCTAGTTCTGGGAAAGGCAGTCAGGGAGACATCACCTGTTTCAAGTGTGGTCAGCTGGGCCACAAGTCTCCAGTTTGTCCTCAGAGGGGAGGAGTACAGAGAGCAGCATCTTCTTCGGCTCGATCTCAGAGCCAGAGTCAGGGTAGAGGCCAGCCACTCTCGTGCTATCAGTGTGGTCAGCCAGGGCACATGAAGAGGTATTGCCCGCAGTTGAGTGGCACACCTGGTGCATCTGGTTTGAGGCAGACTCAGGGTCAGCAGCCAGCTCAGTCGGGTCAGGCCTCGAGGGCCAATCAGGGGGCTTCTTCGTCCCAGTCTGTGCAGCAGTCTAGAGGTGAGCAGGTTGATCAGAGGCCATCTGGGCGCGTGTACGCTGTTACCGCGCAGGATCTTGTACCGGCTCCATCTGTCGTGAGAGGTACCTTCTTGTTTTGCAATTCAGTTGCTAGTGTTTTGATCGATACGGGTGCATCTCATTCCTTTGTGTCTGCTGCATTTGCATCTGTTTTGGAGTTGGAGTTAGCTCAGTTAGCATCTCCTATTTGTGTAGTGTCACCTCTTGGGGGTGAATTGATCTTGAAACAAGGTGTTAGGGGTTGTGATATAGAGGTCGATGATCATAGAATCCCATTTTCCTTTGTAGTTATGCCTATGAAAGGCTTCGATGTTATTTTGGGTATGGACTGGTTATCGTCATACCGGGCAGTTATTGATTGCTATCGCCAGAGGGTCACTTGTTGTACCGTGGGCGGAGAGTGTTTTCATTTTCTGGGGGACCGGGTTGGTAGTGTTTTGCCACCGGGGTATGGTTCGCGAGGGCGGAGTGAGCTTAGTGGTCTACTTGCTAATCTTCGATTAGTGAGGTGATGAGACCAGATTGTGTTGCCAAGGGTGGTTTGTGAGTACTCGGACGTCTTTCCCGAGGATCTTGTTGGGTTGCCACCGCATCGAGAGATTGAGTTCTCTATTGACCTAGTGCCCGGCACGGCGCCAATTTCTATGGCACCTTATCGTTTTGCCCCAGCCGAGTTAGTTGAGTTGAAGATTCAGCTCCAGGAGTTGCTAGATAAGGGCTATATCCGTCCTAGTGTTTCGCCGTGGGGAGCACCGGCCCTCTTTGTTAAAAAGAAAGGTGGTGCTTTGAGACTATGTATAGATTACCGGAAATTGAATCGGGCTACGGTTAAGAATAAGTACCCTATGCCTCGTATAGATGATCTGTTCGACCAGTTGAAGGGTTCCCGTTGTTTCTCTAAGATAGATTTGAGATCGGGTTACCACCAGTTGAGGGTCAGGGAGGAGGATATTCCGAAGACGGCATTCCGTACGCGGTATGGCCACTATGAGTTTCTGGTGATGCCATTCGGGCTCACCAATGCACCGGCAGTGTTTATGGATTTGATGAACCGGATCTTCCGGGAATTCTTAGATCGTTTTGTAGTTGTCTTCGTGGACGACATTCTGATTTATTCACCTTCGGAGGAGGAGCAGGAACACTTGAGAGTGGTGCTTGAGTTACTTAGAGCCCATAAGCTTTATGCTAAGTTTGGGAAGTGTGAGTTCTGGCTAGAAGAGGTGAAATTCTTAGGCCATGTGGTTTCGGGGAAGGGGTGTCTGTTGATACATCCAAGACAGAGGCAGTGCAAGATTGGGCACAGCCTAAGAGTGTGTTTGAGATCCGCAGTTTTCTGGGATTAGCTGGGTATTATCGCCGATTTGTGAAGGATTTCTCCAGGTTAGCTTCACCTTTGACTAGATTGACTCGGAAGGGAGTCAAATTTGTATGGAGTGAGACTTGTGAAAAGTCGTTTCAGGAGTTGAAAGTTAGACTGACCACCGCTCCAGTCTTGATTATTCCGGAGAGAGGGTTGGGTTATGCAGTCTATTGTGACGCCTCACGAGAGGGTCTGGGTTGTGTGTTGATGCAAGAGGGGAAAGTGGTTGCCTATGGTTCACGTCAGTTGAAAATTCATGAGAAGAATTACCCTACGCATGATTTAGAGTTAGCAGCTGTGATATTTGCCTTGAAGATTTGGAGGCATTATCTTTATGGTGAGAAGTTCGAGGTATTCTCGGATCATAAGAGTCTGAAATATCTGTTTACACAGAAAGACTTGAATTTGAGGCAGAGGAGGTGGATGGAGTTCATTGAGGATTATGACTTTGAGTTGCATTATCATCCGGGGAAGGCCAATGTGGTGGCCGACGCCCTTAGCAGGAAACCTGTTGGTGACATAGCTAGTATAGCCATTCGGGAGTGGGAGATGTTGGGTGCACTTGGGGAGTTTGATTTGCTTCTGGGCGAATCCGTTGAGGCTGCAGCCTTGTTTTCTGTTGTTGCGCAGCCTACACTTGTGACTCGAGTGTTAGAGGCTCAGAGGGGTGACCTTGAGGTAGAATCCCTTCGAGAGAAGATCTCCAGTGGGAAGGTTGAGAAGGGTTTGACGGTGTATCCCGACCTGAGTGTGAGATACCGAGACCGTCTGTTTGTGCCGGAGTCTTGCCGAGAGGAGGTACTCCGAGAGTTTCATCATTCACGCCTTGCGGTGCATCCGGGAGGCACTAAGATGTATCGGGATTTGGGTCGCCAGTTTTGGTGGCGGGGTATGAAGAGAGATGTGGCAGCGTTCGTGTCTAAGTGCCTTACTTGTCAGCAAGTGAAGGCCGAACATCAGAGGCCAGCGGGTTTGTTGCAACCCTTGCCTATTGCCGAGTGGAAGTGGGAGCATGTCACTATGGACTTCGTTGTGGGTCTTCCGAGGACTCAGCGGGGTAGTGATGCTATTTGGGTGGTTGTAGACCGGTTGACTAAGTCGGCGCACTTCATTCCTATGCGCGTGAGAGATTCGGTAGATCATCTTGCCGACTTGTACATTCGGGACATAGTGAGGTTGCACGGGGTCCCAGTGACGATCGTCTCAGATAGAGATCCTCGTTTTACTGCTAGGTTGTGGCAGAGTTTGCAGAGTGCCTTAGGCACTAAGTTGACCTTTAGCACGGCTTATCATCCTCAGACTGACGGGCAGTCCGAGCGTACTATTCAGATCCTTGAGGATATGCTTCGGGGTTGTGTTCTTGATTTCAGTGGGTCGTGGGAGAGGCACTTGCCTTTGGTGGAGTTTGCCTACAACAACAGTTTCCAGTCTAGTATTGGTATGGCACCGTTTGAGGCCTTGTATGGCCGACCGTGTAGATCTCCAGTTTGTTGGGCTGAGGTGGGTGATGCACCTCTATTGGGTCCGGAGTTGGTGAGGGAAACGACGGAGAAAGTTGAGCTTATCCGTAAGAGACTTGTTACAGCCCAGAGTCGTCAGAAATCTTATGCCGACCGTAGGAGGAGACCTTTAGTGTTTGAGGTGGGTGATCATGTCTTTCTGAAGATATCACCTAGACGGGGATTGATGAGGTTTGGGAAGAGCGGGAAGTTGTCCCCTCGGTTCATAGGTCCTTTTGAGATCCTTGAGAGGATTGGCGAGGCTGCTTATCGTTTAGCTTTGCCACCGCAGTTGTCCGGAGTACATGACGTGTTTCATGTGAGTATGCTTCGGAAGTATGAGCCGGATCCATCGCATGTGTTGGATTGGACTGATTTAGTGGTTGAAGAGGATGTCTCATATGAGGAGAGACCGGTTCGGGTTTTGGATAGGCGGGATCAAGTTTTGCGAGGCAAAACCATCCCTTTGGTAAAGGTTCTGTGGAAACATCACGGGGTGGAAGAAGCCACTTGGGAACGTGAGTTGGAAGTCCGCGAGAAATATCCGGACATGTTTGTTGATTAGTAATCTTGTATTTAGATTTTGTAATATTGTTGAACTTAAGAGCTTTACTTATGTCTTAAGTTGGAAAACATTGAGAATGTTTTGGTTTAATATTAGTAGTTTGAAACTTGCTTCATAATGGAAGTGGAATGTCATTTATAGATTGAATGTGTTTTATATATCATGGAATTTAATATGATATGGAAATGGAAATCACGTATATTGAAATTGTTAAGATTGAAAGGAAAATATACATAATATTGACGCAGGTTGTTAATATATGTTATTGTAATACATATTGTGAGATGCCTCTTGATAAGAGATGAGATGACCAGTATTGGGTCAAGTTGTTCATTATTATAATGTCATATTGATAGAATTTGAGAAAAACTTGTTTTCAAAAACTTATGCTTAATTTCGGGGACGAAATTCTTTTAAAGGGGGGAGGTTATAGCGACCCCGGTCTTTTTCCTTTAGATTGTTGTATCCGGACTTAAGTTCCGTGGATCCAGGCATTGTGTATTGTTGTTGTTGTCCTTTAATTCTTTATTTTGAGTTATGGGTTGAGTTGGGCAGGTTTGTTACAGGTTGGTTGAGTTGGAAACCAAGTGTTGCTGTCCAGATTTTTGGACCTTCGCTCGAGCGAGGAGTTGGTCGCTCGAGCGAGCTGTTGTTTTTGTTCTTCGCTCGAGCCAGGGTTTGGTCGCTCGAGCGAGAGTCTGCGTCTGGGCTTAGGACCTGAGAGATGTGTTTCTTGGCTCGAGCGAGCATTCTTCGCTCGAGCGAGCGAGGTGTATGTTTTCGAGTTCTTCGCTCGAGCGAGAATTTCGTCGCTCGAGCGAGCTTCTGGGTTACAGACCTGAAGCATCGAGTTTTTGGCTCGAGCGAGCTTTTCTTCGCTCGAGCGTGGATTTCTTGTGTCTGGTCGCTCGAGCGACCATGTCTTCGCTCGAGCGAGCCTGTTCAGTTTAAATAGGCAGCAGCGGGTTTTTTAATCAGTTTTCTCTATCTCTTTTGTTTCCAAACCCTAGGTCCGACCTTCTCTCTCCCTACACACCTTCTACCCTAGGTTTCATCTAGTATTAGGGTGTTTCTACCCTATAGCCTTTATTAAAAAGATAGAGGGGGTTGAAGGCTTCAGTTTAATCTGAACAATTTGGGTCTTGGAGCACTTTGGAGTTTGGGTCAGCATCTTCGTCTCCTCTTTTGGGTTATTTCTTCGAGGTAGGGATCTCCTACTCCAATGTATATGTTTTGTTCTAAGTTTTAGCATTTTAATATGTTGGGGGTAGTTTGGTAATTTTGGGAAAAACCCTAGTTGTTGTATTAAATTGAATTGTATGTTTAATTTAAGGAAAATTGGGAAAAATTAGTTGAATTCACGAGATATGTGGAATTATTAATTAAATGGGATAGCTGGTTAATTTTAATCATATGCCTATTGAATTGTTGATCTAGTTATTTTCTGTTTAGAGATAACTGCTTTGGGCTATCGGTGGAGGATAGTCATGATTGTTGTAGACATTGCATGTGGATTAGGGATAACTGGAACTAATCACATTGGTTTAGTCATTAGCTTTGACTGTTGAATTAATACAGACATTATGTGTATTGATTGTGAGATGTATATGTTATGTGTTTACATACATGTATTAGTTGAGCATTGCATATGCATATTGTGTGGGAGGAGATAGGAGATGTACTCCACGGTTAGGGGAAGATAGGGGATGGACCTCTTAACCGTATTTTGTTTGGGAGGAGATAGGGGATGGACTCCATTAGCATCACTATTATGTGTGCTTATTGATATTGAAGTGTTTTGCATATTATTGATACAACACTAAAATGTGTATCATATTGGAAGTATGGAAGTGTTTGATATGAGCCTATGTCTCATTTGTGTTGTGATATTGGACGAAATGTGAATATGCTATATAGATCACAGTTGTAAGTTTGGTCAGATTCTGAACCATATTGATAATAATGGAAATAGACATTAGTGTCTTAAGACTGTATGTTGATATAATTGATTATCATGCTTAACCAACTATTGAATGCTAGGACTTTATTCAATGCTTATATTTGGTTTAGTATTTTCCTGCTGGGCTGTGGCTCACCCTTTATGGGAACATCATTTTCAGGTTCAGGTGATAAGATACCTCCAAGGACTTAGCTTGGAAGGACTTGGATTTGGAGATTAGATTAGTTTTCTGTTTTTATTTGAATTACATGTAAACATTCAAGCCTAGGGCTTTATTTGTATTTGAGTTAGAACTCATATTTATGTGTCCAAGTGTTTGCTTGGCAAGATGTAAGCCTGTGGGGCATTTATTATGATGTTACATGTAATGTTTTCTGTTCATAATACTCTGATGATTGAGATAATACAATGTTTTCTTTTAATAATGCAAGTCATTGTTATATGTATATTTGGTTAATTTTGAGGGCGTGACAATTCAACATTGGGCAAGACAATTCTGAGGTGAAGACCCTGGTGGAAGAGGCATATAGGGGTCGGTTCATTTCGGGCGTGGATTCGCTAGATAATTGAGAGTACACTTGTGTAATTCCTTTTGTCTTTTTAGTGAATTGTTTTGTGGCTTTGGCCTGTGGTTTTTTATCACAATTGGAGGCACTTCAATTGTGGTTTTTCTACGTTAAAATCATTGTATCAATTTGTCTTTATAGCGACCCCGGTCTTTTTCCCATTTGATTATTGTATCCGGACTTACGTTCTGTGGATTCCGCTGTTATATTTGTTGTTGTAGCTTGTCCAGGTTTGCACCTGAGTTGGTGGCGTCTGAGGAACGCCGTTGCATTGAGTTTGAGAAGAGGTTGAGGCGTGGCCTCAAGTTGAGAGTAGTAGGGTCTTTGATTCGGGATTATGGGCGTCTGGTTGATGCTGCAGCCCATACTGAGATTATGATGCAGGAGAGGAGGAAGGGCAGAAAGGCTCCAAGAGGAGTCAGGATGGCAGAGTGATGGTAGGAGACAGAGAGGTTTCACTCCTCAGCAGTCTCAGGGTAGCTTTTCTAGATCGACTTTTCCAGTACCGAGTGCTAGTTCTGGGAAAGGCAGTCAGGGAGACATCACCTGTTTCAAGTGTGGCCAGCTGGGCCACAAGTCTCCAGTTTGTCCTCAGAGGGGAGGAGTACAGAGAGCAGCATCTTCTTCGGCTCGATCTCAGAGCCAGAGTCAGGGTAGAGGCCAGCCACTCTCGTGCTATCAGTGTGGTCAGCCAGGGCACATGAAGAGGTATTGCCCGCAGTTGAGTGGCACACCTGGTGCATCTGGTTTGAGGCAGACTCAGGGTCAGCAGCCAGCTCAGTCGGGTCAGGCCTCGAGGGCCAATCAGGGGGCTTCTTCGTCCCAGTCTGTGCAGCAGTCTAGGGTGAGCAGGTTGATCAGAGGCCATCTGGGCGCGTGTATGCTGTTACCGCGCAGGATCTTGTACCGGCTCCATCTGTCGTGAGAGGTACCTTCTTGTTTTGCAATTCAGTTGCTAGTGTTTTGATCGATACGGGTGCATCTCATTCCTTTGTGTCTGCTGCATTTGCATCTGTTTTGGAGTTGGAGTTAGCTCAGTTAGCATCTCCTATTTGTGTAGTGTCACCTCTTGGGGGTGAATTGATCTTGAAACAAGGTGTTAGGGGTTGTGATATAGAGGTCGATGATCATAGAATCCCATTTTCCTTTGTAGTTATGCCTATGAAAGGCTTCGATGTTATTTTGGGTATGGACTGGTTATCGTCATACCGGGCAGTTATTGATTGCTATCGCCAGAGGGTCACTTGTTGTACCGTGGGCGGAGAGTGTTTTCATTTTCTGGGGGACCGGGTTGGTAGTGTTTTGCCACCGGGGTATGGTTCGCGAGGGCGGAGTGAGCTTAGTGGTCTACTTGCTAATCTTCGATTAGTGAGGTGGATGAGACCCAGATTGTGTTGCCAAGGGTGGTTTGTGAGTACTCGGACGTCTTTCCCGAGGATCTTGTTGGGTTGCCACCGCATCGAGAGATTGAGTTCTCTATTGACCTAGTGCCCGGCACGGCGCCAATTTCTATGGCACCTTATCGTTTTGCCCCAGCCGAGTTAGTTGAGTTGAAGATTCAGCTCCAGGAGTTGCTAGATAAGGGCTATATCCGTCCTAGTGTTTCGCCGTGGGGAGCACCGGCCCTCTTTGTTAAAAAGAAAGGTGGTGCTTTGAGACTATGTATAGATTACCGGAAATTGAATCGGGCTACGGTTAAGAATAAGTACCCTATGCCTCGTATAGATGATCTGTTCGACCAGTTGAAGGGTTCCCGTTGTTTCTCTAAGATAGATTTGAGATCGGGTTACCACCAGTTGAGGGTCAGGGAGGAGGATATTCCGAAGACGGCATTCCGTACGCGGTATGGCCACTATGAGTTTCTGGTGATGCCATTCGGGCTCACCAATGCACCGGCAGTGTTTATGGATTTGATGAACCGGATCTTCCGGGAATTCTTAGATCGTTTTGTAGTTGTCTTCGTGGACGACATTCTGATTTATTCACCTTCGGAGGAGGAGCACAAGGAACACTTGAGAGTGGTGCTTGAGTTACTTAGAGCCCATAAGCTTTATGCTAAGTTTGGGAAGTGTGAGTTCTGGCTAGAAGAGGTGAAATTCTTAGGCCATGTGGTTTCGGGGAAGGGGTGTCTGTTGATACATCCAAGACAGAGGCAGTGCAAGATTGGGCACAGCCTAAGAGTGTGTTTGAGATCCGCAGTTTTCTGGGATTAGCTGGGTATTATCGCCGATTTGTGAAGGATTTCTCCAGGTTAGCTTCACCTTTGACTAGATTGACTCGGAAGGGAGTCAAATTTGTATGGAGTGAGACTTGTGAAAAGTCGTTTCAGGAGTTGAAAGTTAGACTGACCACCGCTCCAGTCTTGATTATTCCGGAGAGAGGGTTGGGTTATGCAGTCTATTGTGACGCCTCACGAGAGGGTCTGGGTTGTGTTGATGCAAGAGGGGAAAGTGGTTGCCTATGGTTCACGTCAGTTGAAAATTCATGAGAAGAATTACCCTACGCATGATTTAGAGTTAGCAGCTGTGATATTTGCCTTGAAGATTTGGAGGCATTATCTTTATGGTGAGAAGTTCGAGGTATTCTCGGATCATAAGAGTCTGAAATATCTGTTTACACAGAAAGACTTGAATTTGAGGCAGAGGAGGTGGATGGAGTTCATTGAGGATTATGACTTTGAGTTGCATTATCATCCGGGGAAGGCCAATGTGGTGGCCGACGCCCTTAGCAGGAAACCTGTTGGTGACATAGCTAGTATAGCCATTCGGGAGTGGGAGATGTTGGGTGCACTTGGGGAGTTTGATTTGCTTCTGGGCGAATCCGTTGAGGCTGCAGCCTTGTTTTCTGTTGTTGCGCAGCCTACACTTGTGACTCGGTGTTAGAGGCTCAGAGGGGTGACCTTGAGGTAGAATCCCTTCGAGAGAAGATCTCCAGTGGGAAGGTTGAGAAGGGTTTGACGGTGTATCCCGACCTGAGTGAGATACCGAGACCGTCTGTTTGTGCCTGAGTCTTGCCGAGAGGAGGTACTCCGAGAGTTTCATCATTCACGCCTTGCGGTGCATCCGGGAGGCACTAAGAATGTATCGGGATTTGGGGTCGCCAGTTGGTGGCGGGGTATGAAGAGAGATGTGCAAGCATTCGTGTCTAAGTGCCTTACTTGTCAGCAAGTGAAGGCCGAACATCAGAGGCCAGCGGGTTTGTTGCAACCCTTGCCTATTGCCGAGTGGAAGTGGGAGCATCACTATGGACTTCGTTGTGGGTCTTCCGAGACTCAGCGGGGTAGTGACGCTATTTGGGTGGTTGTAGACGGTTGACTAAGACGGCGCACTTCATTCCTATGCGCGTGAGAGATTCGGTAGATCACCTTGCCGACTTGTACATTCGGACATAGTGAGGTTGCACGGGGTCCCAGTGACGATCGTCTCAGATAGAGATCCTCGTTTTACTGCTAGGTTGTGCAAGTTTGCAGAGTACCTTAGGCACTAAGTGACCTTTAGCACGGCTTATCATCCTCAGACTGACGGCAATCCGAGCGTACTATTCAGATCCTTGAGGATATGCTTCGGGGTTGTGTTCTTGATTTTAGTGGGTCGGGAGAGGCACTTGCCTTTGGTGGAGTTTGCCTACAACAACAGTTTCCATTCTAGTATTGGTATGGCACCGTTTGAGGCCTTGTATGGCCGACCGTGTAGATCTCCAGTTTGTTGGGCTGAGGTGGGTGATGCACCTCTATTGGGTCCGGAGTTGGTGAGGAAACGACGGAGAAAGTTGAGCTTATCCGTAAGAGACTTGTTACAGCCCAGAGTCGTCAGAAATCTTATGCCGACCGTAGGAGGAGACTTTAGAGTTTGAGGTGGGTGATCATGTCTTTCTGAAGATATCACCTAGACGGGGATTGATGAGGTTTGGGAAGAGCGGGAAGTTGTCCCCTCGTTCATAGGTCCTTTTGAGATCCTTGACAGGATTGGCGAGGCTGCTTATCGTTAGCTTTGCCACCCAGTTGTCCGGAGTACATGACGTGTTTCATGTAGTATGCTTCGGAAGTATGAGCCGGGATCCATCGCATTGTTTTGATGGACTGATTTAGTGGTTGAGCTGTCTCATAGAGGAAGAGACCGGTTTCGGGTTGGATAGGCGGGATCAAGTTTTGCGAGGCAAAACCATCCCTTTGGTAAAGTTCTGTGGAACATCACGGGTGGAAGAAGCCACTTGGAACGTGAGTTGGAAGTCCGCGAGAATATCCGGACTGTTTGTTGATTAGTAATCTTGTATTTAGATTTTGTAATATTGTTGAACTTAAGAGCTTTACTTATGTCTTAAGTTGGAAAACATTGAGAATGTTTTGGTTTATATTAGTAGTTTGAAACTTGCTTCATAATGGAAGTGGAATGTCACATTTATAGATTGAATGTGTTTTATATATCATGGAATTTAATATGATATGGAAATGGAAATCACGTATATTGAAATTGTTAAGATTGAAAGGAAAATACATAATATTGACGCAGGTTGTAATATATGTTTTGTATATACATATTGTGAATGCCTCTTGATAAGAGATGAGATGACCAGTATTGGGTCAAGTTGTTCATTATTATAATGTCATATTATAGAATTTGAGAAAAACTTGTTTTCAAAAACTTATGCTTAATTTCGGGGACGAAATTCTTTTAAGGGGGGGTTATAGCGACCCCGGTCTTTTTCCTTTAGATTGTTGTATCCGGACTTAGTTCCGTGGATCCAGGCATTGTGTATTGTTGTTGTTGTCCTTTAATTCTTTATTTTTGAGTTATGGGTTGAGTTGGGCAGGTTTGTTACAGGTTGGTTGAGTTGGAAACCAAGTGTTGCTGTCCAGATTTTTGGACCTTCGCTCGAGCGAGGAGTTGGTCGCTCGAGCGAGCTGTTGTTTTTGTTCTTCGCTCGAGCCAGGGTTTGGTCGCTCGAGCGGAGTCTGCGTCTGGGCTTAAGACCTGAGAGATGTTTCTTGGCTCGAGCGAGCATTTCTTCGCTCGAGCGAGCGAGGTTGTTTGTTCGAGTTCTTCGCTCGAGCGAGAATTTCGTCGCTCGAGCGAGCTTCTGGGTTACAGACCTGAAGCATCGAGTTTTTGGCTCGAGCGAGCTTTTCTTCACTCGAGCGTGGATTTCTTGTGTCTGGTCGCTCGAGCGACCATGTCTTCGCTCGAGCAGCCTGTTCAGTTTAAATAGGCAGCAGCGGGTTTTTAATCAGTTTTCTATCTCTTTTTGTTTCCAAACCCTAGGTCCGACCCTTCTTCTCTCTCCTACACACCTTCTACCCTAGGTTTCATCTAGTATGAGGGTGTTTCTACCCTATAGCCTTTATTAAAAAGATAGAGGGGGTTGAAGGCTTCAGTTTAATCTGAACAATTTGGGTCTTGGAGCACTTTGGAGTTGGGTCAGCATCTTCGTCTCCTCTTTGGGTTATTTCTTCGAGGTAGGGATCTCCTACTCCAATATATGTTTTGTTCTAAGTTTTAGCATTTTAATATGTTGGGGTAGTTTGGTAATTTTGGGAAAAACCCTAGTTGTTGTATTAAATTGAATTGTATGTTTAATTTAAGGAAAATTGGGAAAAATTAGTTGAATTCACGAGATATGTGGAATTATTAATTAAATGGGATAGCTGGTTAATTTTAATCATATGCCTATTGAATTGTTGATCTAGTTATTTTCTGTTTAGAGATAACTGCTTTGGGCTATCGGTGGAGGATAGTCATGATTGTTGTAGACATTGCATGTGGATTAGGATAACTGGAACTAATCACATTGGTTTAGTCATTAGCTTTGACTGTTGAATTAATACAGACATTATGTGTATTGATTGTGAGATGTATATGTTATGTGTTTACATACATGTATTAGTTGAGCATTGCATATGCATATTGTGTGGGAGGAGATAGGAGATGTACTCCACGGTTAGGGGAAGATAGGGGATGGACCTCTTAACCGTATTTTTGTTTGGGAGGAGATAGGGGATGGACTCCATTAGCATCACTATTATGTGTGCTTATTGATATTGAAGTGTTTTTGCATATTATTGATACAACACTAAAATGTGTATCATATTGGAAGTATGAAAGTGTTTGATATGAGCCTATGTCTCATTTGTGTTGTGATATTGGACGAAATGTGAATATGCTATATAGATCACAGTTGTAAGTTTGGTCAGATTCTGAACCATATTGATAATAATGGAAATAGACATTAGTGTCTTAAGACTGTATGTTGATATAATTGATTATCATGCTTAACCAACTATTGAATGCTAGGACTTTATTCAATGCTTATATTTGGTTTAGTATTTTCCTGCTGGGCTGTGGCTCACCCTTTATGGGAACATCATTTTCAGGTTCAGGTGATAAGATACCTCCAAGGACTTAGCTTGGAAGGACTTGGATTTGGAGATTAGATTAGTTTTCTGTTTTTATTTGAATTACATGTAAACATTCAAGCCTAGGGCTTTATTTGTATTTGAGTTAGAACTCATATTTATGTGTCCAAGTGTTTGCTTGGCAAGATGTAAGCCTGTAGGGCATTTATTATGATGTTACATGTAATGTTTTCTGTTCATAATACTCTGATGATTGAGATAATACAATGTTTTCTTTTAATAATGCAAGTCATTGTTATATGTATATTGGGTTAATTTTGAGGGCGTGACAATTCAACATTGGGCAAGACAATTCTGAGGTGAAGACCCTGGTGGAAGAGGCATATAGGGGTCGGTTCATTTCGGGCGTGGATTCGCTAGATAATTGAGAGTACACTTGTGTAATTCCTTTTGTCTTTTTAGTGAATTGTTTTGTGGCTTTGGCCTGTGGTTTTTTATCACAATTGGAGGCACTTCAATTGTGGTTTTTCCACGTTAAAATCATTGTATCAATTTGTCTTTATAGCGACCCCGGTCTTTTTCCCATTTGATTATTGTATCCGGACTTACGTTCCGTGGATTCCGCTGTTATATTTGTTGTTGTTGTCCTTTAATTCCTTATTCTTGGGTTATAGGATGTGTTTAGCAGGTTGGTTGCAGATTGGTTGGGTTTAGAAACCAAGTCTGCATGTTCAGTTTTTGGCTTGGTCGCTCGAGCGAGCTTCTCTTCGCTCGAGCGAGGTCTTCGTTTTTGATTCTTCGCTCGAGCGAGCTTTCCTTGGCTCGAGCGAGCTTTGCGTCCAGTACATAGACCTGAGAGATGTGTTTCTTCGCTCGAGCGAGCGAGGTGTATGTTTTCGAGTTCTTCGCTCGAGCAAGCTTTCCTTCGCTCGAGCGAGCTTCTGGGTTGCAGACCTGAAGCATCGAGTTTTTGGCTCGAGCGAGCTTTTCTTCGCTCGAGCGAGGATTTCTTGTGTCTGGTCGCTCGAGCGACCAGGTCTTCGCTCGAGCGAGCCTGTCCAGTTTAAATACGCAGCAACAGTTTTAAAACGTTTTTTTTTATAACTTTTGATCCAGAAACCCTAGTTACGACCATTCTCTCTCCAAACTCACCTTCTCTCCTAGGTTTTGATCTAGTTAGAGTGTGTTTTACCCTAGTTGCTTTACAAATAAGATAGAGGAGAGTGAGGGCTTTCATTTAATCTGAGCAATTGTTGGTTTGGAGCACTTTCAAGTTTTGGGGCTTCATCTTCGTCTTCTCTTTTTGAGTTATTTCTCGAGGTAGGGATTTCCTACTCATTTATACGCTTTAATCCTAAGTGTTGGTATTTTGGTATGTGGGGGGTAGTTTGGTAATTTTGGGAAAACCTTAGGGTTTTGGCTTAGATTAATTTGTATAATTAATTCAAGGGAAAAATGTGGAATTGGGTTTAATTCATGAAGTTGGGGAAATTATGAGATTAATGATATAGTTGGGTAGTTTAAATACTTACCTATGAGAATGTTGATTTTACATTCATTGTTGTATTTATTTCTGGTTTAGAAATAACTGTTTTGGGCTATCGGTGGAGGATAGTCGTGATTGTTGTAGACCTTGCATGTGGCGTAGGTATAACTGGAATTAAGTCACTTATGTTGACTGTTGAATTAATACTGAACATTACTTGTATTGATTATGTGTTGTATATGGCAATTGTGTGTTTCATTGCATATGCATGTTGTTTGGAGAAGATAGGGGATGAACTCCACGGTTTAGGGGAAGATGGGATGTACCTCTAAACCGGATTTATTGGGAGGAGATAGGGATGGACTCCAGTAGCATCACTCATATGTGCTTATTGATAATAGCAATATTGCTATTTGTTTGTTGATATGATACATCATTATAATGTGTATCAGTTGGAAGTATGGAAGTGTTGTGGTTTGTGCTTTAGTCTCATTTATTTTTGTGATATCTGGATCACTATTATAGTTGGCCAGGTTCTGAGCCATAATGATATAATTGGAAAGTTGAATAAATATTGGAAAGTGAAAGGTGTCATAGACAATATGTCATAGACAATGTAGACATTCGTGTCATGAAATTGGAAATTGATTATCTTGTGTTAACCATGTATCGAATGCTAATGCTTTAGTTAATTCTTATGCTTGGTTTAGTATTTTTCTACTGGGCTGTGGCTCACCCTATATGGGAACTTCATTTTCAGGTTCAGGTGGTTCACTACCTCCAAGGACTTAGCTTGTGAGGAATTGGACTCGAAGACTTGCTTATTTTATTTGTTTTATTTGAACAACTTGTAAACTTTCAAGCCTAGGGCTTTATTTGTTTTTGAGTTAGAACTCATGGAATTGTGTCCAAGTGTTGGCTTGGCAAGATGTAAGCCCATAGGGCATTTATTATGATGTTTTTATTTCATGGTACTCTGATGAATGGAATAAGATACTTTATTTCCTTATAATTCAGCATGTTAATATTATGTATTATGGGTTTATTTTTGAGGGCGTGACAGTCTTGATTGGTTGATTGGGATTGATATTTACTGCTTAAAATTGATACATAATCACGAATCAATATATAGGGAATTTCTAGATTTTTCAGGTTTGATTGGAGGACTAACTTGGACATCGGAGGACCCCCAGCTACGGATGTCGATGCTTTGTCTTGTAGATTGCAATTGCGTGGTAGTTCAAGTCATCTTCTTCTTTGGATTTCTTCATCATCAAATACATTATTTTTTTATATCTGTACAGGCGGTTTTTTTGTGTTGTGACTGATTTTTTTTGACAACTTTTGTATTTTGTTGTTTATATTTTGTGTTAGATTTTTTGTTTTTTCTTTGGGACCTTATTGTTGTTCTGTTCTTTGGGACCTTATTGTTGTTCTTTTCATGTAAGTTTTTTTTTTTCCTTAATATAATTGCGTTTAACTTCTTCTTTTTTTTTAAAAAAATGTACCACCCATTTGTGACTAAAGATGGTTTGTTTTTAAAAATATATTTATTATTATTTTTAAAATAAATATAATAAAATTAAAAATTATAATTATTAAATAAATTTAATATTTTTATAAATAATAATATATGAAAGATTTTATAAAATAAATCATTGAAATCATCGGAACCAAACTTAACACATCACATTTTAAATTTGAGAGAAGTTAAAAAGTAGTGGCTGTGGCTGATATGAAAGCCAAGCATTGGTAGGTAAGGGTGGGTATCGATGCGTTGGCCCGTTCAGTCCGTTCAATCCAATCCTATTTTTTTAGGATTTCATAATATTATTTTAGTTCATAAGATTAGGCTAGGTTGATTTTTTTAACCCCGATTAATCAATGGGTTGAGTTTGGAAAATCTAATTCTGGCCTTGCCCAACCAGGCCCAAACATATTTAATTTAATTAATATATTAAAAATATACATTTTGTTGGAATTTGAGAATATATATATATATATATATTAATTTTATGAACAGATATATACATATATATATTACGTTGTTAGGTAATACATTTTGTTCTTTTACTTTGTGGATCCTTCTACAATGCAAAACTCTTAACTTTATGAACTTCATTTTTTTGTTTTTCTATTTCAAGAAAAATGAGTGCTGAAATATATACATTCTACAAACGGTATTTTGATCTCTTCCGAGTACACTGCTGCTATGAAATGTGTGTTGGTTTAAAAAAAATTTGTAATGTTTTAATTAATATGGTATTGAATCTTTATAACAACTAGTTGATTTATAGGCCCTTTGTTTATTTATGAAAAAATATTTAGTCTTTTTTAATAGCTTATGTATATGGCTTGATGGACGGGTTTGTGAATTATAATTTATTTAGGATTGAGTTTGGGATGATTATATAGGCCCGATGTTTGGATTGAGCGGGATTGGATAGACACAAAATCCCTTATTAAGTAGTGTTTATAGCGATCCCGGTTTTGACCCGACTCTTGTGGTATTTCAGACTCGGATTTAATGCTTTCATAGTGTTATTTACCTCTTGTTTCCCTTGTATCTCTTTGAAATTGGCTTTTGAGTGGTTATGGTTGTTTTTGGGTAGGTTGGTCGCTTGTTTTTTTTTTTTTTCAAACCTTGTCTTACCCAGAATTTTGGTCCTCCGCTCGAGTGGCACTTCCTGCGCTCGAGCGGGCTTTGTAAACTCTCAATACTTTTGCAGGTCTACAAAATTACTGGGAGAATGATTTCTACGCTCGAGCGGCGTTTCCTACTCTCGAGCGAGTGGGCGCTTGAGCGGCCTTTCTTGCGCTTGAGCATTGGTCTGTTGTCTGCAAAACTACTGGATGTGTGTTTTCCACGCTCGAGCGTCACTTTTTGCACTCGAGCGGTGAGCGTCTTGTTCATTGTGTCTTGGCGCTTGAGCGGCCTTTCTTGTGCTCGAACGAAACAACTTATTGTGTCTGACACTCGAGCGTCACTTCTTGCGCTCGAGCGGACTGTGCGTATATCAAATCGCGAAAATGACTTTTTACATCACTTTTTTAGATCTTTTCTCCCTAAAACCCAAAGTTGAGACCCTCTCTCTCTAAAACACACACTCTCTCTCTCTCTACATTTTCACCTAGTTTTAGTGATTTCTTCACCATAATCCCTTTGATAAAAAGGTAGACCATCTCAAGATCTCCATTTTGATCCGAATAGAGTTGGGTTTGGACATCTTTGAAGTTTCACTCTTGCTCGGCTCGTCTTCTCTCTTTAAGGTAGGAATTTTCTACACCTTTATATAGTCTTTAGCTTATTTATTTGTCATTGTGTAACAATGGTGGGATTTGGGAGTAGTTTGAACAAACCTAGGGTTTGGATGTGAAATAAAAAGAGGGATTTTTGGTGAATGTGAAATAAATAGGTATGGATGATGAATATAAGGTTATATTGTGTCAAAATTGTTAATTTTGGTACTTGGGTTGAAGTTTGGAAAATGGGGAGTTTTGCCCTAATTGGATTAAATTGTTATTTTGCATAAATAACTGAAATTGACATTGGTAATGTGCAATTGGATGATTTTCGATGTAAATGGTGGAGTTGGACACGTGTTGTCTCTCACCTATGAAAATTTGAATAATTTATCTATTGAGAAAATTGTCTATCTATTTAGAAATATCTGTATTGGGCTATCGGTGGAGGATAACTATGACTGTTGTAGAAATTGCATGAGGATTAGGTAAATTGAAACTAATCTAATGTTGGTGGTCATTGAATGTGACTATGCTTTAAATACATTGTATATGTATAATGTTTGGGAGAAGAAAGGGGATGTACTCCATTGTTTGGGAGGAGATAAGGAATGGACTCCATTGAAATTAAGTTGGCCGGAGTGTCCAGGCTAAAAGTCCCGAAATCTCGTATATACATGGGTGTCGATCCTGTGGACGAAATTTCCTTAAAATGACAGACTGAAGTGTTTGTATGGTAATTGTGTTGATTAGATAACCACTGAGTTGTAATCTCAGTTGGGTTGTTGAAAGATAATGAACTTGGCACATGAATTGAAATGAGTTGAAGGAAAGTGGAATAAGATATGAACTTGACATTTCATGATGATATAAAATGTGAACGTTTTGTCACAGGCATTGTATATGCACATTATACTTATATCTTTGTTAAATCTTATATATTGTGTTAGATTATTCATGCTGGGTTTTGGCTCACCCTGTTTAGGGAAAATCATTTTTAGGTATCGGTGATATGCCTCCACCAAAGCAATAGCTTGGAGAAACTTTTGGAGAGAAAGAGCTCTTTATTTTGTTGTATTCTTGTTGTATAGCCAAGGGCTTTAATTGTATTGAGTTAGGTTCATTTTGTTGTAACCAAACAACGACTTGGAAAGATGTAAGCCTATAGGGCATGCATATTATTACTTGTTTAGTTTTCAATTCTTCTATCATTGTAACACATGCTGTAGATTTAGGTTGAACATTTGTGAATGTATATTGCATGTGCTATCTTTTGTATACGAACTCTGATGAATGAAAGTACATTATTTCTATTATCTTCCTGCTTATGGGTTGTATTTATTGTATAATTTTAAGGGCGTTACAGTGTTGGACTGGCCAGGTGAATGACCACCATTACTGGCAGGCATCGATTGTCATTTTATTGCTATTTGAAAATTCATAGAAAAAACTATAATCCATTGATCTCTTCCTAAATATTTGCAAATTTATAAATATATATATATATAATTTTAATTATTAAATTGATAAAGTATACCTCTGATTTGAATTTATTATTATTATTTTATTTTTTTTACAAACTTCTACTGAATTTCAATTTCTCCAAATTCGTAATACATGTCAAATTAGGCCCCCCCATGAACAATATAGGCTTGCTAATCATTATGGGAGCAGTTCCTTGCACCATCTCCTCCATAACTCTCAGATCGTGTTTGATTGGGATTTTAGGAATATGATTGGATTATCAACTTGTGAGATTCATCGAACTCATATTTGAATAAAACAAAATGAAATGGATTTAGCAATTTCATAGGAGTATGAATTACTTCCCATGGTGAGATTAACATTCTCATGTTGTTAATCTCCTCATACAAATTGATGGTTAAAATACCCATGTTGTTTGTCCTCTACTTTACAAAGTCAATAAAATTATATTATATGTGAGGGTTTTAGGTAATTTTATATATTTAATTTTAACTAACTAGTACCACTACACTAGTTCACAAACACATTTATCTTACATCTCTAACCTAATACCACCACACTAATAATCTCCTCACTCAATCCTATCGTACTCATAATCCCATTCAATCTAATTCGTCAAATAAACAAGGCTTAAGGTTTTTTTTTGTGTGTTTCGCAGGGCACTTCAACAATGATCTGAAATGTTTATTTCGTAAACCTCAAAGGAAAGAAGATATATGGAAAAGATTAGTTTAATTAGACATCAATAAACATATTAATTTATCGCATTTAATTTTAGGATAAATTACAAATACACCTCTTGAGATTTGATTAAAATACGAATCACCTATGTAGTTTTGAAAATTACATTCCACCCCTTGAGGTTTTTAATTTCATAACAAATCACCCCTTTTATTAATAAATCATCAAGTCAATTAATAGTTTTTAATGATGTCAAAAATATGTTTTAATTAATAATTTAGGTAATTTTATTATTGTATAGGTGAGCAATTATGAATTTCATTTTTTTTAGTTAATTCTGTTAAATAAATTTTTTTAGTAAGGGGGTATTTGTAATTTTTCAAACTATAGAGAACAATCTGTATTTTAAGCAAATCTCAAAAAATATATTTATAATTTATCCTTAATTATAAAATAAACAATTTTAGTTTAAAATTATATTTACCGTAATTTTATGAAATAAAACATAATTAATTAGCGTGTCTATCAATTTTCAATCAAGTTAATTTTTCACATATGTATTTTTGTTTTCGGGGCTTATGAGTTAAAAAGTTTGAATCATCGCTGTGGGGTCTCATAGGACCTACAAAATGAAGCCTTGCGGGTTAGGGAGAAAATAGAGTCTCGAAGGGAACTACCTATACTTTTATTGTCTTTAGTTAATCATCTTGAAGTTAATCAATCGGATTATTTTGATTGGTCAAAATTTCAACATCTCACTAAAAGATTACCAGTTGAAATCTCCTCACTTACATATGAAATTTATATTAGATTTCATCAGAAAAAATAAAATTTCGTAACTTTCGTTCAATACATAAAATTGTTAATTAACTTAATAAATAATTAATGAAAGGGTCATTTGTTACATAATTAAAATTTTCAAAATCACATGGGACCATTTATATTTTGAGCAAATCTTAGTGTGAACATTTTAATGTAAACCATTTATTTTAAAATAAAACACCTATAGAGATAATATTTATTTAATTATAATTTTAGTTTATAAAGTATGAGTTCTGTATCATTTTAATTTTTAATATTTTTTTTGGCTCAAAAATACAATAGCATGTTAGTATAATTAAATTATAACTAAAGAGCTGTCATTACTCTAAACTTGAACCCTTAACTTCTCACTTACCACATTCTAAGGTATAACCCTTAGACCACACCCAAGGTCTTTTACTTTCAATGTTTAAATTATGTTAAAAATATTATAATTAATTCTTAATGATTAAATTACGCAAATTTAATGTTTAATATATACAAATTATTTCAATTTAATCTCTTATATTAAATATGTTAATTGACGCATTATAAATATTGAGAATCATTTCCTGACTTCGTAGGCCCATGTGCCCTTTGCATACGATAATTGTCCACAAACTTTTGTAGCCGCAAACTTTCTTTCTTTCTTTTAACTTTTCCTTCATATGGGTGTACCCCAACATTTTTGAGATGCAATAAATTAATAAATTTTATAAATCCTTCTACTTGCATGAATTATTCTTATTAAATTTCATTTTAAATACACATTTATGTGCCACACCAATGAATAAAATATAAGATAAATACATTTAGAGAAAATATTATTTTGTCCAGTAAATTATTACTCAATAATCAATTTAACCATATTCTTTTAATATTAATTTTATAATTAAATTATTTGATTTTGCATCAATTTTATCCCACCGTCAATTGTCATCAATGATCAAACGGAAGTTACTAATGTGGTACCCAAACTTCATTTGAAAATTTATTTTATTCTTCAAACTATCCCTACAATATTAATTAGACCCCTGAATAAAATGAAGTTTGGAGTCTAATTGATAATCTAGAGATAGTTTGGGATAAAATAAAATTTCAAACGAAATTTTAGTATCACGTCAGCAACTTCCATTTATTATAAATGGTAGCTAACGGTAAGGGTAAAAATTGATCCAAAATCAAATTATTTAGGTGTAAAATTGATATTGTTAAAAGAATAGGGGTTAAATTAATTTTTAAATGATACTTTAAGTGATAAAATGATATTTTCTCATATATTTATCATTCTTAAAGTATGAGTTTTACGTTACTTTAATTCTTTAAATTTTAATTTTTTCAATTTTGTGTCTGAATTTTTCAATTTGAATAAAATAGGTCCAATTCCAAACGGTCACTTAAATAGTTAACAAAACAATTATAAATTTCAACTATGATTTCTAAATTATAGGTTGTGTCATTTTAATATCTAAAATTTTAAAATTATTAATTCCGTCTCTCAACATTATAAAATTATATTTTATTTTAGTCATCAATATTCAAGATGAAATTGATAAAATTAATAACTTTAAGAACCAAAGTATATTTTATTATCATTTTATAACTTTAAACAGTCCATTTGAAATTGGATCAAAATGACTTAAAATTTTTAAATATAAAATTAACAAAATTAAAATTTTAAAATATTATAAATATATATATTATTAATTTATATCATATTTGTTCTTTTCCTTTTTCATGACCCACTTGAAGTGACAAAAAAAAACACCTTATAATCAAAGTGAGTGAACCATTTTTCTTTTTCTTGGTTTCATACGAACATGCGCCCTTTGCATATTTTTCTTTTTTGGTTTCATACGAACATGCCCCTTTGGATATGTACATACCGCATACATAGAACAGAGTAGTATATTATTTGAATTCAAAATTAAATTCATTTTTAAGTTAATGATTAATCAATTAATATTTTATTGTTTATCTGTTTTTTGTTCATATTTTTTAATTATTAATCAATATTTATTTTACATTATTAAATTTAAAAATAAATCTAAAAATTAAATTTATATATATATATATTTTTTTAAATAATTGTCCATTAACTTTTGCTACCGTAAATTTCTGTCTTTCAGCTTATCTTAGTGAAAAATTATTAATTAGTCCAGGAGTGTTTCTTACCAATCATAAATTAGGGTTATTTTTAAAAGATGGTTTAAAACTATCTTTCAACTTTTAACTTATTTTGAGTTATATTATCTCTCACAACGTTTATATATTTTTTCAGAAAAATCAAAAAAAAAAATTAAAAAACTAATTTTTAATCATCTTTTCCGAAATAACTCTTACTATATTTTATCATATTTTTTAATCAGCGGTTATAAAATTGTAGACCCCAACAACCAATATCTTCTCTTTCTTCACATGGGTGGACCACCCAACACATATATCCTGTTAATCTGAGGAGACTTACGCAGTCAAGGATACCGATACTGAGATTGGATCTTAATTATGGACGATGGCAAAGATGCCATTCAACTTGAAAGTATATATAATTATATATATATATTTTTTTTAAATATAAAATTTTTATTAATTTATAAAATTTATATTACATTTGTTCTTTTTCTTTTTCATGGCCCACTTGAAGTGACAAAAAAACCTTATCATCAGAGAGTCATTTTTCATGCGTCCTTTGCATACAATAAAATAACAGTAGTATTATTTGAATTCAAAAATTAAATTTATTCATTAAGTTTAATAATTAATCAATTAATTATTTTTATGTATTATTTATATCACGTTGATATTTTTTTAATTATCAACTAATTAGTATCTTATTTATACACCATTAAATTTTTTTAAAAAAATATCTAAATATTAGACTTATATATCATCTTCTTAAAATAATTGTCCCATTAACTTTGCTACACCGAACTTCTCTCTTTCACTCACCAATCACAAATCACCATCTTTCCATGTTTCCTAAGTATCTAACAAAAAAAATTATGTATCCATTCACTTTCACCAATCACAATAACCAATAACTTCTCATTTTTCACATGGGTAGACCACACAACACATCCTTTCCTTCTAAGGTAATTATTCAGTAATTCCGAAATATGAATATGTGATATTTCATACTATTATGATTGGTGAAAAACGTAGGTAGATGGGGTATTGTTTTGAGTGATTGGGAAACATAAGAGACATATTAAATAATAATTGATTAGGGAATACAAACACTTGATATTCCAGAAATATTGAATAATTTTCCTTCATTTGAGGAGACTTTGTGCGGTGCTGGGATTGGATCTCATCGGCGATGGCAAAGATGCCCTTCAACGAGTCCCTTGAAAGTCCCTTGCCATTGTTTCCAAGAAACCATCCATAAGGTATTGGCTTAAAACTTAAATCCATCTTCTTTTTGAGATGCAACTTGTCATATTCAATCAAAGAAGTTCTTTGTTGTTCGAAGTAATTAAGCCCTTACATTTTCCACCTTCTTGAGATCAAACCACCCAAATTCAATACGTATACAGAGTGTACAAAAGAACATAACTGCCAAGGATGGTTGATGCTGTTGTCTCTTCCGTAGTGCGCAGATTTGGTGGTCTTCTCATTGATCAAGTAATTTTTTTGCAAGGAGTGAGAGATGAAGTCAACTATCTGAGAACCAAATTGGAATACATGTTGTGTTTCTTGAAAGATGCAGAAGAAAAACAAGATCGAGACAGTAGGATACGCAAATGGGTATCCGATATTAGAGATGCTGCTTACGAAGCCGAGGATATTATTGACAAGTTTATTCTCAAAGTTGAAGGAGGAGGGATTCCCAAAAGGACAGGGTTCAAAGCTTGCCTCGGAAAGTACTTCCGCATCTACAAACAAGCAAACAAGTATGGGATAGGTAAGGAGATTCAAGAATGGAAGAATAGACTCGATGAAATCGATCGAAATCATGAAATTTTCAAGATTAGAAATATCGAAGCTGATGGGGGGGATCAAGTGGCATGAATGAGAGATTCAAGCAACTACGAAGGACAACACCTTATGAAGACGACCAACATGTTGTGGGTTTCACCAAGGATGTTGAGTTACTGATGTCCTTCTCGAAGAAACGCCTCATCAACGTGTGATTTCGATTGTGGGCATGGGCGGTTTGGGTAAGACGACCATAGCTCGAAACTTTACAACTCTAGCAGTGTTAGAGATAAATTTGAATGTAAAGGTTGGGTTTCTGTATCCAAGGATTATAACATCCAGGATCTTCTTCGAAGAACAATAAAATCTTTCAAGACGCCCACCACCAAAGACGAATTGGAGATGTTGGAGAAGATGGGAAAAGAAGATTTGGAAGGCCGTTTGCATGAGTTGTTGAAAGAAAGTCGATATCTGGTGGTGATTGACGATGTATGGGATACAGATGCTTGGGCAAGCTTGAGGAGAGCCCTCCCAGACAACAAGAAAGGAAGTAGAGTAATTATCACCACTCGAATCAAACTTGTTGCCAACAGTTCTGGTGAGAGAAAATTTGTCCATGAGCTCCCATTTCTACAAGAAGAAGAAAGTTGGGAATTGTTTTGTAAAAAAGTGTTTCCGGAATATGATGAGGTCGATGATAAAACAAATCGTTGCCCTCCAAGCTTGGAGGAATTGGCAAGAGATATGGTCAGAAAATGCCGTGGCTTACCCCTGGCCATAGTCGTCTTGGGTGGGCTATTGTCAAGAAAACATCCCGATGAGTGGCCCAAGTTGCAGGGCCGCTTCTGGCAGCATGTAAGCGGTGACAACTTTGAAAGCCATGACGCGACTCATGTTAAACAAATATTGGCTTTAAGTTTCAACAATTTGGCTCATCACTTGAAGTCGTGCTTTCTTTACTTGGGGTTGTTTCCTGAAGATTTTGAAATTGATACAGTGAGACTTATACGGTTATGGGTGGCAGAAGGTTTCGTACAAGAAGCAAAAGGAGAAACTTTAGAGGAGACAGCTGCAGAATATCTAAATGAGCTGATTGACAGGAATTTGATTCAAGTAGCTAAAAGAAACTGGATGAGAATTGGAAGATGCCGAGTGCATGATCTTCTTCGAGAGTTTGCAATCAAAAAGTCGGAGGAGTTAAATTTCCTTCATATCTATGACGGAAATGATTATTCTGCACTATCTCCCTGCAAACATCGAAGACTAGCTTCTTATGGCGGTGGATTAAAAAGGTTTGATTCCTTTAATCATCAAATTTGCATTTACGAACCCTTTTGTGCTTCAACTCGGAAAATGAATCCCAGGAAATAGGAGAGTTACAATTTCTGTCCCAAAAATTGAGATTGTTGAGAGTGTTAGATCTTGACCAAATATGTTCAAACCTTCCAAGAAACAGAGCAGGTAAGCTTCTTTGATGCAATAGAGAAGTTGATTCACTTGAGGTACTTTAGGATAAGTGACTCCAAAATAAACAAGATTCCACCATCCATAGGTAACTTGCAAACCCTACAAACCCTGGAATTTTCCGGATTTGATAACCCAGTTATCATGTTACCAGATGAGATATGCAATGCAAAGCAGTTGAGACATTTAATTGGACGCTTCAAGTGGCCTTTCCGAGTGGAAAACCTAACAAACCTTCAAACTCTAAACCACATTGTGGTTGATGACTGGATGGAATTTAATCCATTAAGGGATTTAATCAATGTTCGGGAGCTTTACGTAGCATTGAATGGAGAAAGCAAGGGGTTCACTCTAGACTCTATTGGTAGATTAAGAAGCCTCCAAACATTATACTAGCTGCGGACACTGTTTGGAATCCTACACTGCAACCACTTTCTCACTGCCAGCACCTCCTTCAATTGAAGTTATATGGAAATATAAAAAAGCTACCAATAGAGATGCACGAATTCTTACCGAATCTCAAATACCTCTCCTTGGATGGATGGAAAATGAAGGAAGATTCTATGCCGTCGTTGGAGAAGCTTCCAAAGCTAACAATTCTTGACTTGCGTTTCTACGGAGTAAATAAATTTGTTTGCACTGCAGGAGGGTTCCCTCTACTCGAAATTCTAATTCTTCACTGGTGTGATGTGAAGGAGTTACAAGTGGATGAAGGAGGAATGCCTCTACTTCAGGGTTTGGGTTTGTACGGCCCTAACAATGTTAGCATCCCAGAGAGATTAAGGTCCATCCCTGTCCCCAAAAATTGGGCCATCGAACGCGTTGTTGATGATGAGTGGCCTTACTAACAAAGAAAACAAGTTACAGGTGAGTAATAATTGCTGCCAGAAAATATATTGTAAATAAAATGTTTCCTTTCTTATAGATCACTTTTCTATACGTTCTGGTTTAACTTAATAAAACTTTTCAACCGGATAGGCTATAATAAAGTTTATTTGTTCTATGTATAATTAAATATAAGTAGCTAGGAGTAGAGAAATAATAAGATCACCTTTTTTGGTTCTAATTTTTTGCATTCAATTTTTTTTAAAATTGATTTTTTTTTTTTTTAGGGAATTTTTTTAATATTTTAAGCAATTTTTTTTACTTTTTATATTTATTGATTTTATTGATTTTTTGTATATTTATTGATTTTTTTAAATATTCTTTTGTAAATATTTTACATTTTAGGTACAGGTTAGGTACATCTAAAAAGTAAAAAAAAAATTACTTAAAATATTAAAAACATGTATTAAATTTTCTTTTTCTTTTCTTTTTTTCATTTTTTTTTTATTTTTATTTTTGGTATTTAGTGAATTTTTAATTCATATATGGACTTGTTTTGATAGAGCTAGTTCTCTTGTCTGCCAAATAAGCATTTAGTGGCTTGCTAGTGAGTGTTAGACAAATGAAAAGATTTCTAAGAGATATTATGATTCAATCATTCAATTATCACAAAAATTGTGCTTAGAAAATGGGATAATCATGTTACAATATATATTAATTATGATTTAAATTAATATTGGCAATGTGTAAAAAGTATGGTAGTGCTATATTTTAGATAGCATCTCCACCTCATAGTTCCACGTCAATACATGTCCTACCTCAAGTGAGGTAATCGGTATATAGTAATTGACCCACCTCGTGAGCCGATCATGTGATAATTGATATCATTTTTTACATATATCTTTAAGAATTTTTTTTTTCATTTTTTATTTTTTAACACATTTTCTTACATTTTTTTTTTTTCCCTTCATTTTATTTATTTAACAGGAATGAAAGTTGGAGGAAACAAAGAAAGTGGTTGGTGATGCTTGTGTGCCTATTATGCTGTTGGAGACTTGCAGTTCTTTTTATTTTATTTTATTTTTTCCTTTTATTTGTGGTCATGTTGGTGTGCTTGTCATGTTTGTTGTATTGGATTTTCAATGACTTCTTTTATTATTTATGTATGTGTGGTTATATTACTGCTACTATTGGCTATTACTTTTTAATTGTGATGTATATATTGTTATGAACATCCATTCTATTGTCAAAATATATATTGATTATGTTAGTTGGCCTTTTAGTTATTTGATTATTTTAGCCTAAATAAAAAAATTATGTTTGGAATGATAGTTGGTTTTTCCTTTTTTTCTTTTTTGTATTTTATTTGATGATTATGAGAGAAAAAGTTAAATGATTTATTTTAAATATGATATTTTATCTTATTAATTATTTTACTTATTTTGCCTTTATTAACTATTTTAAAAAAAAAACCTCCAACCCAACTTCCCAAACACCCTTATAGGGTGGTTAATAAGAAAGGCTATACGGAGAGTCCCTTGATGGTTGAGTTAAGGTCCTCCATGAGGCGGAGTACAAAGGCAAGCAGAGCATGTTGCATAGAATTGGGTGGTCAATAAGAAATGCTATAAAGAGAGTTACTAGTTCAACGGTTAAAACTTGACATTTTTGTAGACTAAGAAAATACTAACCCAAAATCCACCACCACCACTACCAATAAGACTGCCACAGTCATCGCCACTGCCTCAAACAAAAGCCCTTTCTTCCATACCGCCAAGCTTTGATGGAATCAAACTATAACCGATGATCAGAGTGCTTAATTGCCAATGAAGTGAGATCTACAATTCAAGTCAATATAATGGCGCCAAACCTACTATAGTAATCTAACTATATTAACCTACTAGCATCCTATTATGTGACACAAGATTTAAAAGTGAGTTTCTCCTATTTTTTCTCAATTATGGGGCTACATTTTGGACATTAAACTTGGTATTCACATCTCATTCATCTTATACTATGAAAATCCTTAGCCAAAAGACACACTAACATCACAATCTTATTTTTTGATATTAAAAACCAAACCAATTTTCATAATAGACAACCAAATATTACTTGTTAACTGCCACGAGTGACAGTTTTAGCAAAAACATGAGCCGGCTCGACTACCTGCGGACTTACCTTACATATATTTACATAATCAAAACCATTAAGTAAAGATCAAATCTCCAAAATTAGCGGTTGTGAGGCCCAATCGCATGATGATGTACCACGAAGCTGTTCGACCAAACCATAAGCAATCTATGAAAATTTGGAGAACTCGAATATCCCGAACTCGACACCATCAGAACACATTCAAACATGCGCGGGTTTTAGCCGCAGTAGCCACAATGTTATTAAGACAACACACCAAAGCCACAAGCAACTACAAGAGGAAATACAAAATTGACAAAAACACTATTAACATTAATTCCATCACAAAAAAAAATGTAAAGCCAATCACTTGGAATTCTTTGACAGTGGTGTGTCTGCAAAAATATACGACACGAGTAAACTTTCATATATTCTAGGCCCGTGATCTCGAGGATGGGCACTGCATCAGATATCTCTTTTAAATCATCTTCTGTGAGCTTCACTCTCAAGGCACCATTATTCTCATCAAGGTTTTTAATCTTAGTTGTTCCTGCAAATGTACAATGTGAGGTTAAATACAACTTGACCATTCGAAATACAACATTCACATTTGGAAGTTTTGGTTTTATTTTCAAAACTTGTTTTTCAAAAAATACTTAAACACTAGTTTGGCGAAAATAAACACCAAAAATCAACAAGGATCTTTCTCTTAAATTGATTAACAGCTGATTTGATTGCATAAACATCCACTTGAAACAATAACAAAATATTATTAAAGCATTCAGAAAAACTAATCATTCAATAGAAGTTATGTTTAATTTAATTCAAAAGCCAAAAAATACTTCGGCAAGGTTTAGGTTGGATTGTAAGAAAGACCACAACCTCCTACTTATCGAACTAGTTACCAGGGATTAAGAGTTTTCAAGGTTTGTTCAAGGATTCATTTCACCTTCTGGCATTTTTTCCATAACTTTTCACGTATTATTCATTACCGAAATCAAAATTTTGATTAGTCACTCCCGGAATAGGCACCGTATCATCCCTTGATGAATAACCCATGCAAGTGCGAGTTAAACAGGGGTGCAGCTATGCTTCTTAGACAACTCATCTATTCAAAGATAAAAGATCTTGTTGTGATCCAAATTCTGCCCTGTAAACCTAGGAAGTGCTAGCTGATAGAAAGAAAAGTCAGTCATCCATTCATCTAGCTGTTTGACTAACCAAAAGAGGAAATGTCTGAACGAATTAACACCCTGTTTCAGCAAAGATTATTTTCCTATGGAAAACATTTTCCAATAAATTTTTTGTAGAAAATGTTTTCCTATCTTTGTTTGAGACCTTGAAACTAATGCCTAGTTGTTTGTTGTATTAGTAATGGTGTCGGTGGTTCTGGTAGGGTGTTGGTGTTGGTGTTGGTGGCTGTGGTAGGGTGTTGGTGATGCTAGTGTGGCGGCGTTGGTAAGACCTTATTTTGGAAAACGTTTTCCACCTTTCAAAAGTAGAAAATGTTTTCCGCCAAAGTAAACTTATTCTCTATTGACCACAAAACGTTTTCAGTTGCCTTTGATTTTGCATTGTACCAAACATTAGATAATGTGGAAAACATTTTCTAAAATACATTTTCTGCCAAAACAAGAGCATTAGTTCACAAGATGATTTTTATCTAACATCAATTAGATTGAAGTAAAATAAAAGATATAGATACAGTTGATACCAAGAAGCTATCTGTATGGACACTCTCCACAACTGCCTTGCCAGCAAAAAACCCATGAGCAGTAGGGGAATATGGAACTATCGCAATTCCAAGTTCCCTGATAACCAAAACATGGTTTAGAAAAAAATATGATGAAAGGAAATATCAAAACAAATTGGAAGTGTAACTGAAAATAGTAAATGGCTAGAAGTTTAAGATGCAAATTCCAATAAAGAAGAAATCACTATAAAAAAAATAAATAAATTATTATAGGAAATTGAAGTTCAAACAGACAGTAGGTAGGGTGTCTTCTCCTGATAAACATATTTTTGAGAATAAAAAATGGCAACCCATTACATTAGGTTAAAGCGATGTCATAGGAGGGCAAGATGTCCACAGCCTTACCCCACTTCTGGAGAGGTGGTTTCCGTAACTCAAACTTGGGCCACCAAGGGCGCTAAAGGAAAGCCTTACTATTAAGTAAAGCCGCCCTTTCAAACACCTTTTTGTGGATGAATTTTTTATTTTAACAAAGAGCAACATTTGAACAGGAGCCTCCAAATTTTTGAATAAAATGTAAGTAAACTCAAGATGAAGATTCTTGGTTTTTCTTATTGATGTACTCTTGATGAACCTCTTTTGTACTTGCTAAAAAAATTAAAAAAAAGTACTCAAGATGAAGATTCTTGCAGAATTTTGGAAGCAATATGAGCACCTGCAAACGGGATTATTTCTTCCTCAATGTCTCGAGTCAAAGGGAATACTCCATTTGTAAAGCAGTTATAGAATGAACAGCATATGCCCTCCTTATTGTGTTTGGGCTTGCTTATGATAAACCAATGTATTTTATTTTACCCTCTTCCACCAATTTCTTAAGTTCTCCCATCTGCATTCAAAAAGAAAATTCAGCACCAATCAGTAAATATTTCCAATGTCACTTAGATTAAGGAAAAGATTCCAACTAATTAGAAATGAGTGGCAACTAATACGGCGCTAAAGTAACCCATGCCATACTGGAGGATTCATTTAAATAACTAAAAAATAAGTTCTCTTTTCTTTTACTGGAGGAATTTTGATAGATACGGCTCGATAAAAACACCGAAATCATAACAAAAAATACATTGTGCAAGAATTCATAGCTTCTTTTTTTATTCCAGTAAAGTAGTTAAAAAAAAGCAAATAAAAAAGGAAGGAAGGAATAATAAGAAAAGACACTTTCTTGTTGCTTTAATAGCAAGTATTTTTTTTTCAATCAGATACTATGATTCGTTGGAACAAAAAAAGGCCCGGCTAGATACTGACCTAGCCCGGCCATGGGATAAAAAAGGCCTTTTCGAACAAAATCAAAGAAAAGAAGTCTTCTTATTTTGATTTTTCTTTATATTTATATTGGATCTTTCCAACCCTTCTTTTATCTAAATGGAATTGCTGATAAAAATTGTACCATATCTATATAATAAAGATAAATAGAGAGAGAGAGAGAGAGAGAGAGAGAGAGACTTTTTTTAATCCTTACTTTATGTGCAATGTAACATAGCAATTATCTTTTTCTTTTTATTGGGAGAGGTGGCTGAGTGGACTAAAGCTACGGATTGCTAATTGGTTGTATGAGATATTTGTACAGAGCGTTCGAATCCCTCTCTTTCCATTTCCCTTGATGACTTGATATTTGATTTATCTTTCAAAGCACGAGGGCTGTTTTGAATTATATTCTCTACCACCTTTCCCACCTGCCTAAGTCACCCTTACTATCACTCTACAGAATCGTACATGAGATTTTCACCTCCTACGACTCCTCGTTCAATTCTTTTAAAGTAATTGGATCCTTTTCCTCATTTAAGAATCTTCTCCTTTCTTCCAATCCGTCCCGATAGGACCCATTTAGTCACGTTTTCATGTTCCAATTGAACACTTTCCATTTTTATTTTTGATTCTTCTCAAAGGTTAGCTCCCTATTCTTTCAACAATAGAAGACTCAAACCTGCTGCCTCTTTCGTCTGAGCTCGTTACCTTGTAGTTTTCATTCCTCTCCTAGCTGCGAGTAGGAAGCTATCGGAGTTCCCATTTTTTGACCAAGATTCTTGTTATTTATTTTTGTAAGAGAAAGGCCCGCTATCCTATCTCCTATCTAATATAGGCAATCAGTGGTGGCCTGCTTATGCCTGCCCTTTTCCTCTTCCTTCGCTTCGCGTCTGCCTATCTATTATGAAGTAGGGAAATCAAAACCTGGGTACCCCCGGATTGTAGCCAATCAGTTACGGAAAAACGACGGGAATTGAACCCGCACATGGTGGATTCACAATCCACTGCAGGTGATTCGGTTGAAGCAGTCAATTTAGCAGTTTATTCAGTAGTTCCAGTCGATGCTGATTTAGCTATTCATCACTCGTTAATAGCAGTGTGGAAGGACCAAAGACAGATCATGTTGCTACGCCTGTTCATGAGCGTACTAATGCTTCATTGAATCTATCCCGCCTTTTTTTATACAGGCGTATACAATCTCTCTAATTCAAAAAAGGGGGAAGAAATGGAAACCCAGCAGGAAATGGAAAAGAAGTATAAGTACCTCACCTCAAAGTCAAGCCACCAGTAGTAAGCCGATTGGTAATCACATCTAATCTGTTCTTTCAGAACTTTCCATCGTAGTAGTCAAGCCTCTGTATCGACTGAATCACTCTAAGGTTGTTCCCTCGTGTCCTACTAATTGCGTAAGAGCAGTTTGAACTTCGCTACCTTAGAAGGCTTTTTCAGCTTGATCAGAATGATTCTACGATTGAATAGTAGAAGTGCTACTTAGTAGTAAAACTTGGAGAGACAGATAGCAGCTAAGATATAACTTTTTCCTACATACCTACTAGATACAATTGAATGAATATAGCTAATAGCAATTCTTTATCGTAATCCTCACTTTTTTCATTAAAAACTGGAAGTAAATGAGTTACCACCCAAGTTATGAAGTCAAATTATGAATTACATGAATTATAGATTTGGGAACTTTGGATGAACAAATGCGAATGGTGTAAGCCTCGCTGCTCGGAAACACCTAGTGCTGACCACACTGAGAGAGACAAAAGCGCAGGTAACGCTATTGGCGAAGTGGCGTTAGCATCCTTCAATTTATACCCAAAAGGGTGGCTTGCTTTCATCACTTTCTCTCTCATTCAACTGGTGTCAAGGCTAAAGACAAAACCTATAATACATAGATAGAGTTTTGATGTCGACTCCTTTTCTCACTCTAAGAGCAGTGAAGTTGAATTCAAGTGAAAAACAGTTAGCTTAGGTAGCTTGAACTAAAACTCTTCCTTCCACAGTAGTCCGCACCTGTCTTGTGTTACCTCACCGACCCCAGCATATCATGGCAGAAAGCGTCTAGTCTACTCTGCTTTTTCCGCCTTACGCCCTCCCATCTCATGTCTTTTCTGAACTAGATATGCCCGTGGGGGGACTACAGACTCCCTCAATAATAGGTAGGTAGGGTAGCAATCTAAGAATTAGAACCATAAGAGTCAGAGTTCTCTTTTGACTATTTCAGATTGATCGCAAAAAATAGATATAAAGAACCATAGGATATTCAAACGATAAGGTAATCCCTAACCAATCCCATAGAAGGGATGGGCCCCTTTGCTCAACTTCTAGTACAGGAAAGGTGATCCTAGGTCCATCCTACCAAAAACAAAAAGGGCGCCGACTTTGGGATGCCTACAGGAGGAAGGCGCCTTAGGGATTATCCAGAAAATCACCCTTCTTTAAGAGAGAGCTAACCATATCCATAGGGGACCCGGGGCGAGTCCAGTCCTTAATCAAGCACTTTCTATCTATCTTTCATATTGAGTGCTCTCAGAGGTGCATACCTTGACCCCTTTGCGGATGTCACAGCACAAGCTTGACTTGTAAGTGAATCTCCAGACCGTCTTTGTCCTCACTTAGACCCTTATTGATTAGATTAGGGCACACTGCCCTTTTATCACCAAGCTGACCCTGGATAAGCTTACCATCCCGTGGAGTAGGAATGGCAGAGCGACCTGGAATTGGAATATGCACCATAGCATTTCGTCTACTCTCCTCTTGCGCAGTTGATCAAGAAGTATATCCGTATGTCCACTATAGTCTACTTGAAGCGTTCCTACCCTTTCTTATCTGGAATCAAACGAAATTGTTGAACTTGTGCAGTGGGTAGGAATCCCCATTTTATTAGCGGAAAAAAGAGTTATAAGCTCTCTCGTGTGAGATCATGTTTGTTTCGAGCTTCTTGCTCTCCATTAGCAGCGGGAAAGGAGTCTATCTATCTGCCTAGCTTTGGTAGATTTCCCCCAAAGCAATCCATAGAAATTCCATGAATCCCTTGGTGGATAGGTCCGATGACTCAGCAGCATGGTAAGTTTACTATAGGTTATATCATGAAAATACCAAATAATCAAATACCAACAGAAGACGCTTCCTTTACAATAGGTAGTGCTGTTTCTTTAAATGATTCTATTGGTAATGCCATTCCTAACATGGATGTATATAATAAGTGCAAGTTGACTAATGCGTGAAACACCTATTCCGTAACCATAGAATATCTTTTGCTGCCTATCTCACATCGAGTTCTCCACAGACGTACAAGTCCTATAGGTATAAACAGTGTGGTCGTACCTCACTACATACGACTTTCTTGCTCTGAACTACTTTCTCAAAGGCTTTCTCTGCTTGAGAAAATGAGAATGCTTTCAGAAAGGACGAATGCAAGGTTTGAGGAAAAGACATAGACTAAGTAGGAAGCTGGTAAGGACCATTGCAGTCAAGGTTTCAAAAAGCGGCGTTATGTAACGGTTGCAGCAGTAGGCACTACGCATTACACCCGCTTTTGCAGTGTGACGGAAATTCACACGCGTAATGGCCGTCTCGGTGTTACGTAACGGCCGTAACAGCTCGTCACACACCGTTACACACATTTACGATATTTTGAACAACTTTCTTTATAAAAAAAATAAAATTTATTACAAAATATACATTATACACATTCTGCAATATTCAGTAGCTCAAAAATAATTTTTGTTTAAAAAGTCTCAATTTTTATTTTATAATCATTTCATTTAATAATTGTAAACATTTTTTATTTAGTTAGTTCAGGAATTGGTCAAAAATAATTTTGTAGACATTGAAAATCAATTGTTCTTAAAAAATAAATATAAATAAGAGGTACAATATAAATTTATGACATATAAAGTTATTAACTATTGAAATAAAATATAAAAAACTCCTTTTATAGCTATGTAAAAATAAAAAATATATTGGATCATACTTAAAAACTAACAAATACTGATCAAAATCTATTTTAAACCCCAATAAATGTGATTTTGAAAAGAAAAATATGTGTATCGTGTAAGTTTTTTTCAAATTGTGTGAAAAATAAAAAAATTCACGGTTCTGGTTACCACAACTGCACCGGCAACCGCTTTTTGAAACCTTGATTGCAATGATAGCCTTTGAAGAGAACTTGTTTAGTGAGACGCCTCCGAGGGACGAAATTCTAGATGCCATTTCCGAATAGACAAATAATACCCCGCAATTACCAAGGGACCATCAAAAAGCACATGATCATAATCATCTCTATTGGAAAGCCTTACCAAAAAAAATATCCGATCCCAGATCCACAACCTTCACATCTCCCATAGCTTCCCACATCTGTGTTGGGGTATATCTCCTTATTGGAGTTTGAGACCCAATTGGTTTGTTAAAGAATTTTAATTTGGTTTGGTTTAGGTATAATATATTTTAATATATTATATCTAATTTTTAGAGACCTAATTCAGTTTGATAACCATTAGGGTTTTGATAGCAAAACTCAAGAATCAATTATATATATATATTTGGTATTGGTTTTTTCCCAAAGAAAAAAAAAAGGTGTTGTGCGGCTTAGAGAATTGAAAAATCAATTCGGTGGCATTTAAGTTTGGTGGAGTGATTTGTTCAAGCTTCAGAAAATTAATCTGTTTCATTCGTGGTTGCTTTGAATTCGGCTGGTTTAATAGATTTGATTTGGGTCTATTATTTTAGGTCTTCTACAACTCTGTTTTGAAAATTTTTGTTCACCTATTTGGTGAGGTCTTTCCTCTTGTTTATTTGTAATTATTTGGAATTCACCTAAGCGTGATTTTGTGAGACCATTCATGTCTCGTTTGTAATCGTTTGGAAACTTATTTGGTGATAATGGAATTAGATTTCGATCCCGTGGACGTACCTCACATTGAGGGAATCACATAAAAATTCTTGTGTTGCTTTTGATTTAATTTTTCCGCATTAATTTTTATTCCCATTGATTGATTTACTTGTGGGGAATCATAGATTTTCCCTAACAACTGGTATTAGAACTTACTGTTTATTTGGATTTCTTTATTTGTGTAAATCAATGGAGGGGAATGTGGGTCGCATGTCTAGCTTTAATGGAAGCAATTGGGTAACTTGAAAAACTAAAATGGATGACATATTATTTTGTAAAGATTTGTATGGACCCATTGAGGGTGATAGTGGCAAACCCGATGGTATGAAAGATAATGAATGGAATAGGCTTAATCGAAAAGCCGTTGGTGTTATCCGTCAACGGATTGATGACAGTGTGTTTCATCATGTTGCTACTGAAACTTCGGCACATGATTTATGGAAAAAAATTAAAAAGCCTTTATGATAGGAAATCAGCCACAAATAAAGCTTTTATCCTTCGTAAGTTGGTTTTTAAAATATAAAAAGGGCACCCTATTCCGGAACATCTGAATGAAATAAAAGTATTGTTAACCAACTTGCTTCTATGAAAATTGTTTTTGATGATGAGTTACAGGCTTTGATGCTACTTAGTTCTTTGCCCGAAAGTTGGGAGACTTTGGTTGTTACCGTTAGTAATTCGGCGCCCGATGGAGTTGTCATAATGGGCCAAGTCACTAGTAGCCTGTTGAATGAAGAAACTAGAAGAAAATCAGCTGGTTTCTCTCATTCAAAAGCATTTGTTGTGAGAGGCCGAAGCAAAACAAGGGAGAGGAGTAAGACTCCTCATGGTCGTGATTAAAGTCGTGACAAATCAAGAGATGGTTCTTTTTCAAAAAACGACATTGAGTGTTATTATTGCCATGAGAAAGGGCACATGAAGCGGGAATGTCGAAAGCTCAAGAGCAAGGAGAAAAAGCATGACAAAAGTGTGGATAAGAAACAAGAAGACACAACAGCAGTTACTACCAATGGTGATCTCATGGTCGTTTATGAAGATGATTGTATGAATTTTGTGGGCCAAGAGAGCAATTGGGTGATTGATTCTGGTGCTTCTTTTCATGTAACTTCTCAAGTTGATTTCTTCATTACCTACACCGAAGGAGATTATGGTTCTGTTCGAATGGGTAATGAAGGTTTGTCCAAGATTATTGGCATGGGTGATGTTTGCTTGGAAACAAATTTGGGTTGCAAGTTGTTGCTTAAAGATGTGAGGCATGCTCCCGACATTCACCTCAATTTGATCTCTACCGGAAAGCTAAATGATGAAGGCTTCAACAACAGATTTGATAATGGAATATGGAAGCTCACAAAGAGTTCTTTGGTGGTGGCTAAGTGTAAGAAGACTCATACACTTTATTCCATGCAAGGAAAAATTTGTAAAGGTGTTGTCAATGCACTTGAAGATGATACTTCTACCGAATTGTGCACAAGCGGCTTGGCCATATGAGTGAAAAGGGCTACAAGTTTTGTTCAAGAAAGAGTTTCTACCCGATTTGAAAAGTACACATCTTAAAACTTGTGTTCATTGTTTGGTGGGTAAACAACATAGAGTTTCTTTTCATAAAAATATTACTTCTAGAAAAAAAATGTTTTGGAGTTGATTCATTCGGATGTTTGTGGTCCTTTAAAAGTTAAACACATAGTGGTGCACTTTATTTTGTTACTTTCATTGATGATTATTCAAGAAAGTTTGAGCTTTTACACTAAAAACTAAAGATCAAGTTCTAGAAGTATTTAAGCATTTTCAAGCCATGGTTGAAAGAGAAATAGCGCAGAAATTAAAGTGCATCCGATCAGACAATGGTGGTGAATACATTGGGCCATTTGATGAGTATTGTCGCAGCCAAGGTATTCGGCACCAAAAGACAGTTAAGAAGACTCCTCAACAAAATGACATTGCTGAGAGGATGAACCGCACCATTGTGGAAAGAACAAGGTGTTTGCTTTCATAAGCTAAATTGCCAAGATCCTTTTGGGGTGAGGCAATGAAGACAGCGATTGACGTGATCAATTTGTCTCATTCCTATCCTTTGAATGGTGATGTTCCTTAAAGAGTTTGGATTGGCAAAGATGTGTCTTATGAGCACTTGAGAGTGTTTGGTTGCCGAGCTTTTATTCACATTCCAAAAGATGAGAGGTCCAAGCTTGATAGCAAGTCAAGATAATACATTTTTCTTGGCTATGGGTGTGATGAGTTTGGTTATAGATTGTGGGATCCGGTCGACAAGAAAGTTATTCGAAGCCGTGATGTTGTGTTTCTTGAAGACCAAACAATTGAAGACTTTGGCAAAGGTGATCAACCGGAGCCAAAAAGTAGTGATCTCATTGACATGGATCCATCTCCTTCATCTTCAGTTGATGAAAATGGGGAGATATGCAGCCACCTATTGAAGATGTGGAGGATGATGCTAATCCTAATGAAGTTGAGCCATAAATTGAGGAAGAGCATCCAACTCAAGAATCGCCACCACAACTTGAGTTGAGGAAATCTACAAGGACCGACAACCTTCGAAAAAGTATCTCCAATGAATTTGTGTTAATTTCCGATCAAGGGAAGCCTGAGAGCTACCAAGAAGCAATTGAGCATGCAAAGGAAAATGATTGGAAAAAGGCAATGGAAGAAGAGATGAATTCCTTACTTGAAAATCACACTTATGATTTAGCGCAGTTGCCTAAAGGGAGGAAAATTCTGAAAAATAAGTGGGTTTTCAAATTAAAGAATGATAGCAAGAATCTGAGATACAAAGCACGTCTTGTTGTGAAAGGCTTTGGGCAAAAGAAAGGCATCGACTTTGACGAGATTTTCTCACCGGTTGTGAAGATGTCTTCCATTCATGTTGTACTTGGCATGGCTGCAAATATGAACCTTGAAGTTGAACAACTTGATGTGAAGACCGCATTTCTTCATGGTGACCTTGAAGAAGAAATTTACATTGAACAACCGGCAGGTTTTGTAGAGAAAGAGAAAGAGAAATTTATTTGCAAATTGAAGAAAAGTTTGTATGGCGTCAAGCAAGCCCTGCGGCAATGGTACAAAAAAAATTCATGATGAATAATAGTTTTTCTAAAACCACTTCGGACCATTGTGTGTTTGTGAAAAATTTTCCGGATGGTAAATTTATTATTCTTTTGCTTTATGTTGATGACATGTTAATTGTGGGTCAAGATTACACCATGATTAACAGGTTGAAATTGGAGTTGAGCAAGTCATTTGCTATGAAAGATTTGGGACCAACAAAGCAAATACTTGGTATGAAAATTGCTCGTGACCGCAAAGAGGGGCTGATTTGGTTGTCTCAAGAAAGCTACATTGAGAAAGTTCTTGAGAGTTCAACATGATAAAGCAAAGCCGTTGGTTGTCCACTTGCGAGTCACTTCAAGCTTAGTTTGAATCAATGTCCTACAAGTGCGAAAGACAAAGAAGAGATGTTGAAAGTTCCTTATGCTTCAACAGTTGGTTCTTTGATGTACGCCATAGTTTGCACAAGGCCGGATATTGCTCACGCCGTTGGTGTGGTGAGTCGTTTTCTCTCTAATCCGGGTCAAGAACATTGGGCAATGGTAAAATGGATTTTAAGATATCTTCGAGGGATTTTGAAAGTGTGTTTGTGTTTTGGGATGGTAAGTCGATACTTGATGGATTCACGGATTCCGACATGGCCGGTGATGTTGATTCTAGAAAATCCACTTCAGGGTTTTTTTTTTTTTTTTTATCAGCAAAGAAAAATTTCATTAACAACATGAAATTAAAGGTACAGGAAGATGACATGCATCGAGAGAGATTCGGAAAGTACAAAATACCCCTACTACTGCTACTCGCATCCATACGACCAACCCCTTGGCCTCACGATTTTTTAAACAACAAAAGTTAAGGACTTAACTAGAAAAAAAAATACATGAATCCCCACAAAATCAACCCACACAACCAAAAACCAAAAACCAAAAACCAAAAACCAAAAACCAAAAACCAATACCAAAACACTCAAGCTACTCCTGCATTCCTCTTTTCAACATACTAAAATTTTCTTTTCAACACCCAAGCTGCCGCATTCAACCCAAATATTTTAATCACCGAAGCTGCTACACTCCCAATGCCCACACTGTTCAACAGAGCCAACCACGCCAGACAACACTGTACCAACACTTTTCCACAAAGCCAATGCCCACACCTCCCAAATATTTTATTCACCAAAGCCAAGACCCACGCCTAGCAACACTACCTAAGGGCCAACTTCTAAGCAAACACCACCTGGAACCCACGCCACCCGCATTCAACCAACTTCTAAGCAACACTACCTAGAAAAGCGTCGCCGAGCACAAACCCACGCCAAGCCAAGACCCACGCCCAGCAACACTACCTAAGGGCCAACTTCTAAGCAAACACCTGCACAACAAACTCACACTAGAAAAGCGTCGCCGAGCACTAACCGGGTTGCATCGAAACCTCCCTGCTCAAAACACAACCGCTGAGACCGAACAACACAAGCACTGAAACACAACCGCTGCAGAAACACACCTACTGACACCGAACAAACCGCGGAGACACCTCCATACACCGAACAACCGCTGAGACATCTCCATACATTTGGATGAAGTTCACCCCTCAAACTCTCACTCGAAGAGGAGCGCTCGAATGAAAACCAGACAGGTCTGGATCGACTTCGACACCCGTGTTTCCCCCCAAACAAAGCATCAATACTTCTCCATAAATCTGAACCAGAGTTCACCCCTCAAGCTCCTACTCGCAAAAGAGCGCTCAAATGAAGATCCTAACCAAATCTGGACGTCCTCTATGCCGGTCCAACACCAAACACCTCCTCTATACTGACCCTTATTCCATGCATCCCCTGATGAAAACAACACACCACTACCCCAAAGAATCATCTATAACGAGCCCCGAAGCACCAAAAACTAAGATCTACAGCAACACACCAAGCACACCTAGGTGGGAAAAAAATGGGGGAATCAAGTTTATTAAAGGGAAAACTAACAAACAAACGCAGGAAAGAGCTAGGCCAGCCAACCGCCATAGCCAAAGGCGGCGGCCGGCCAGCCCAAAATGAGGCCTGGGGAGGAGGTTTTTAGAGAGAGAGAGGTTTTTGGAGAGAGAGACAAGAATACATTTTACTTCGGGGTATTTGATGACATTTGCAGGGGGAGCTGTGGCATGTCAATCTAAATTACAAAAATGTGTTGCTCTCTCAACTACCGAACTGAATTTATTGCCATTACGGAAGCTTGCAAAGAAGAGTTATGGTTGAAGAAATTTTTGCAAGAGTTGGGTTTGAAGCAAGAAAAGTATGTGTTTTATTGTGATAGTCAAAGTGCTATTCACTTGAGTAAAAATTCTACTTTTCATTCAAGATCGAAACACACTGATGTGAGATACCATTGGATTCGTGATGTGTTAGATTCGAAGTTGTTGCAACTCGAAAAGGTTCACACGGATGATAATATTTCGGATATGTTGACTAAGACTTTGTCGAGGGGACAAACATTTGAAGTATCAAACTTTCGCGGATATGGTTGATGTCTCCACCTAAGTCGATAGGGGGAGAATTGTTGGGGTATATCTCCTTATTGGAGTTTGAGACCCAATTGGTTTGTTAAAAAAATTTAATTTGGTTTGGTTTAGATATAATATATTTTAATATATTATATCTAATTTTTAAAGACCTAATTCAGTTTGGTAACTATTAGGGTTTTGATAGCAAAACTCAAGAATCAATTATATATATATATTTGGTATTGGTTTTTTCCCAAAGAAAAAAAAAAAACGTTCTGTGCAGCTTAGAGAATTGAAAAATCAATTCGGTGGCATTTAAGTTTGGTGGAGTGATTTGTTCAAGCTTCAAAAAATTACTCTGTTTCATTCGTGGCTACTTTGAATTCGGCTGCTTTAATAGATTTGATTTGGGTCTATTATTTTAGGTCTTCTACAACTCTGTTTTGAAAACTTTTGTTCATCTATTTGGTGAGGTCTTTCCTCTTGTTTATTTGTGATTAAGTGAAATTCACCTAAGGGTAATTTTGTGAGACTATTCGTATCTCGTTTGTAATTGTTTAGAAACTTATTTGATTGATAGTGGAATCAGATTTCGATCTCGTGGACATACCTCACATTGAGGGAACCACGTAAAAATTCTTGTGTTGCTTAGTATTAGTTTTTATTCCCATTGATTGATTTACTTGTGGTGAATCATAGATTTTCCCTCACAAGCTGTAAAAGATCACACATAAACGGAAAGCTAACAGACTTACCTAACAATTTCACAATCAGGGCATTCCACAAGAGTTGCCATTCTTTTTATGAGAAAGAACAAAAGAAAGAAAAGAAAATCAATAAGATGTCTATCTTGTCAAAAAAATAAATAAATAAAAATAAAAAACTATGGCATCCCTTTAGGCATTGGTTTTTTCGGGATTTTTTTTCTACTTTTTATCAACTTCAGTAATGATTCAAGGTTTTTAGTTTTTTGGTTCATCTAAATGAGACAATCCTTAAAATAAAAAGGAAAAAGAAATTTTTGGAAAAAGTACACTATAGACGGAAAAAACCAATGCATGTTTAGTATTTTTCAAAAAAAAAAATTGCCTAAAAAGTTGGTTTTTTGGGGGGGTTCTTTAATGGACTTAAATATATTATAAATGGCGGGGCAAGGCTAGAATTACTCATGCCAAGCCCATCCCAAAAAATAAATGAGCTCAAAATCTCAGCACAACTCATGGGCCAAATATCTATCTCAAGCCATAGAATCAGTTGGGCTGGTTGGGCCATCAAGCCCATGAGCACCCTCGCCTAGATGGATTTAAAAGTACATAAAAAAACAACTCAAAGTTGAAAAAGTTCAATGAAAACAAAAAAAAAAAAACACCACCAAAAAAAAAAAAAAAAAGCCTACTTAAAACTAAAACTAGATTTGAGGTGCATTGGAAAATGGCAAATATAAACAAGAAACTTACATCTCCTCTATAGGTACTGATGCCTCAATCCAGTGTACGTAGTAGAGATCAATGTAGTCCACACCAAGGTGCTTCAAACTGGCCTCACAACAGGAGCGCACATATTCAACAGTACCCTTAACCACAACTTGAGTAGGTTCCATTTTGACAATTCCAAATTTTGTAGCTAACTAAACTTTTCTTGAGGCAAATCCTTTAATGCCTGCAAATATTAGGATCAACAACTGAAATATCACACAAAATTGCCAAAAAAGCATAATTTTTTCTTTGGAAAACAGCCAAAAAGTCTCTCTTTGGTTTGATTTTTAGAATAAATTTCCTGAAGAAAAAAAAATCCAAATAAACAAAAAAACTAATATGGCGTAAAAAATGAAAAATACTCATCATCTTCACACAGTTTTATCTTTTGGGGAGGCAGAAATATTCTTTGAAAATTTGAAAATACCTTTTTGGTGCTTATTTTTGTCAGACTAGCTTCTATTTTATTCAAAAAAATTCAGAAAATAGATTATGAAAGTGAAACAAAATTTTCCAGTTAAACTCCGACTGTATTTGTATGTATCATATTCTACACATTTATTTGTTTTCCCTTTTCTGATTGATAAGAACAACATTTATAGTTATAGTCATACCCAAGTAAACCACCAAAACAAAAAGTATTAATATCCTCCTCGAACAGTTCATTTCATGTTAAACAAACTATGAAAAGAGAACACTATCTCCCAAACGTAGTCTCCACTCTGTAGGTGTTATTAGTTCAAGTCTTATCTAGCAGATCAATCTATTACACATCCTATTCAATGATGCAAGAAAAACAGCAACAGCAATCAAATCAAATATACTACCAAAACCTTTCAAAAAGTTAGTGGAGTCTCCACTCTAAAGATGTGAATACAAAACATTCACAATCAGTCCTATCTTTCAGATCAGTTGAAAATGCATCCCATTCAATGATGCAAGAAAAATGACAACAACAACATTAATAATCAAAGAAGTATAGCTAAAAAACCTTTCAAAACCGAACTTTTTTCGCTTTCCTTTCTTGGACTCATAGCACAAATACTTCTAAAAGGAAATTGTATCTATATTGTACCCATATTAGATACCGAAACTCCTCGGATACTTGCGGTTACGTATCCAATACTTCCTAAAACGTATCTAATATTTCACGCCAATTTTGAGAAGTATTGCATACTTTTAGGATAATGTAGGTCACATATCCAAAATATTATGAAATTGTAATAATTTTGCATATTATTAGAGTATAATTGTTAAAATAGATATGAATAATGGAATCTGATACCAAATTGTTGAACTTGTGACGTAACATGAAACCTATTCATAACATCTTTGAACTCTTCCTGCCTCTCCCACTTGTTATCAAAGTAGGTATTGACCCTTTCCTGAACCAGAATGTTTCTGGCACAACAGAAGAAGTTTGCGGAGCGGCATACCGAAAAAAAGAAAAGCGTTAGCGCCTCCTCAGGCAAAGAAATCCGGAAAGAGCGCATCGAGAGAGATCCAATCGTCAACATGAATAATTTTTCAATATTTTCTAATTTCTTACCCAAGAAGAAAATAGTGAGATCAAAGCAGTACTCTACCTTTTCAAATATTATCAAATCAGCGTATCGGCTTAAAAAAAAAAAAAGTAAACTGGCTCTTACTCTAATAATTAATATCTAAATAATTTTTTTTTTTAAAAGTAATATCTAAATAATTGTTTTTCACTATTCTTTGAGCTTATGTATAATATAATACTAAAAATAAAAAGAAAAATTCAACATATCCTTGCCATACCCGTATCTTATTTTATTAGATTTTAGTGTATCGTTGTATCTGCACCGTATTGTATTGTATCTTGTATCAATATCCTCACTTCATGGGTTGTTGAATATGGTCCAAAAAATGCTTTGGGCAACATAAAAAATAGTAAAAAAAACAGAATAAAAAAGATAGAGAAAGTAAACCACACCAAACCAAGCCAAGTCTTAAGTCCCATCAAATGGGGTCGGCTATATAAATCATTATTCTCCACTCGACTTTATCAAAGGCCATTTCATTAGCCAAATTAAGGAGATTCATATTTCTATTTACTACACTATCCCTCGTCAATCTAGGTCTACTCCGTCCCCTAACACTTCCATCTACCGTCACTGCATCGCATCTCTTCACTACTGCCTCTGTTGGTCTCTGTTATATTTGACCAAACCATCTCAATCTATTCTCTCTCAATTTATCTTCTATCGGTGTTACTCCTATCCATTCTTGAATATACTTATTCTTAATTCTGTCTTTCCTAGTCTTGCCACGCATCCACTTTAGCATCCTTATCTCAGCAACACTCATTTCATCTATATGTTATTTCTTAGTTGCCCAACATTCCGTCCCATACAACATCACGGGTCTAATAGCCGTTCTATAGAACTTTCCTTTTAGTCTAGTGGGTATTCATTTATTGCATAGTATCACAGACGTACTCCTCCACTTAAACCACCCCGCCTTAATTTTATGGACCACATCTGCTCTAATCTCCCCAGCCGTTATGATAATCAATCCTAAATAACGAAAATATTCACTCTTAGGTAGTTCTTAGTTCTCAATTTTCACTTCTTCTCTACTTTCATTGTTACTGTTACTAAAATTATACTACATGTACTTTGTCATAGTTCTGCTTATCCTAAATCCTTTAAATTCAAGTGCTTCTCTCCAAGTCTCTAACTTAGTGTTAACTCCTTCTCTAGTCTTGTCTGCTAAAACAATATCATCTGCAAAAAGCATACATCACAGCACATCATCCTGAATATTTCTCGTCAACTCATCCACAACTAAAGTAGAAAGATAAGGACTTAAGATTGATCCTTAGTGTAACCCTATAATAATTGGAAATTCATTTGTCTCTCCAGCAGGGGATCTAATAGTGCTCACCACACCGTCATACATGTCCCTAATCATATCAATGTAACCTTTTGTCACCTCTTTCTTCTTTAACACCCACCAAATTATATCTCAAGGCACTCAATCATATGCTTTCTCAATCGACAAAAACCATATGAATGTCTCTTTTCTTTTCTTAACACTTTTCTATTACTCTCCTCAAAAGATAGATTGCTTCCATTGTCGACCTACCAGGCATAAACCCAAATTGATTCTCTAACACCTCTGTTATATCTCGTAATCGACGTTCCATCACTCTCTCCCACACTTTCATTAAATGACACATTAACTTGATTCCTCTATAGTTGTTGCAATTGTGGGCATCTCCTTCATTCTTATAGATTGGCACTAAAATACTTTTCCTCTACTCCTCTAGCATTTTCCTTGTCAACAAAATCTTACTAAATAACCTAATCAACCAAGCAGCCCCCTTCTTACCCAAACATTTCCAAACTTTAAAAGGGATATCATCAAGTCCAAAAGCCTCATTCGATTTCATCTTCTTAAGTGCAATCTCTACTTCACAATTCCTAATCTGTTTTCCTTATTAGTGGTTACTTCCTCCCCTATTGACCTACCTCCATGTTCAAAAAAAAAAAAAAATGATAGAGAAAGTGTAATTGGAAAAATGGAAAATTGTGTTTTAGTGGGACCAACTCAAAATAATTACAACTTTCATGAAGATACAAGTTGGTCTTAGTCTGGTATCAGTGAAAGTTGTGGCATAGAACACAACTCCCACTTGCACCTCCATAAAAATGCACTTTTTTTTTTGAGTTGTTTCAACTAAGATGCCATTTCCCTAAGAAAAATTGATCTGGGATATATGACATCTTTTCAACAAGTTTTTAAATGAGCATAATCCTAAAAGTCCTTTATCCCAATGTAGAGTAGAGAAGAACTCATGTTTTCTTTTTCTTTTTTTATTTTATTTTATAAATAAAAGTAACTTTATTAGAAAAAGAGCATCAAATCCACACCAAGAAAATTACATCTCAGCCAACTAAAGAATCAACAAAAATCAATAAGGAAAATAAATCCGGCTCAACCCTCCCTAACACCCAACAAGACAACACCAACAACAACAAGAACTCATGTTTTTCTTTCAAGGATTCTCCCAAAAAATAGTTTCAACAAAATCTTTCAATTTCTTAAGACTTACTAAGTTCAATTCTTTATATTTCTCTATAAACACAGTACATTAAATGTAATAAATGGCTATAACCAAATTCCCATAACAAGCCCAAATGCTCAGGTACCATGTTAATGAAAGCATTACCTTTCCCACTAATATTTCATTAGAGTGGTCAACACCATAAATATCTGACGTATCAAAGAAAGTAATTCCTTTACTGAATGCATACTTGATTATTGCAATGCCATCCTCAGCAGAGATAGGAGAATTGTAGGCTCCACTAAGCCCCATACAGCCACAGCCCAATTTTGAGACCAGAGAAAAAGAAGAGAAAAAAAAAAAAAAAGATTCCAAATTCAGAAAACGAATGAGAAACAAAAATACATTGACAAAACAATTCTAACACTCACACCTAACTAGTTGGTAAAGGGTTTGACTCCCCTTCCCCCATTCCTATTAAAAGACATATAACTTAAGTTCTAAATACAGTTAAAGGTCACCAACTTTTATCATTGCAAACATGGAAAGATAAATATAACTTTCTTCATAATATACTTTATTCCAAACATGGAACTAATCACAAGCATCCAACTAGGCAATATAACTAAAGTTCTAAATAAAGCTAAAGGTCACCAACTTTTATCATCGCAAACATGGAAAGATATATATAACTTTCTTCATAATATAATTTATTCCAAACATGGAACTAATCACAAGCATCCAACTAGGCAATATAACTTAAGTTCTAAATACAGCTAAAGGTCACCAACTTTTATCATCGCAAACATGGAAAGATATATATATATAACTTTCTTCATAATATAATTTATTCCAAACATGGAACTAATCACAAGCATCCAACTAGGCAATTACATAAAACAGCAACAAAAATCTGGTGACATAAACCATTTTTGTTTTTAAAAATACTAGCAAACAAGAAGAAAAACAACCTTAACATTTTCAGCAGCTCTCTTATCATAGCCTATGAAGCATGGATACTTCCATATCGAAATTGTATTGGATACCAATACTCTTTGAATACTCACATATGCTTATCCAATACTTCCCAAAAATATCCCAATTAAAGTTTATTTGTCTTTAATTTTAGAATCAAAGTATCATATATGTTCAAGATATTAGTATTCAACTTATTTTGACAATAAGATGTGACATTTCTTGTGTAATGTGAGTATAATTGTTAGAATAAATGCAAGACTAGTTTCTTCAAATACTTTGCATACTAGACCAGAAAAATTGAGAAATAGTAAAATTAAAGCATGTCAAATTTTGTCGAACTTTGTGTCCTCATAACATAAACTTAATCTTTTTTACATGAATACGTTATAAAACTGAAATCAAGAATATTTAATTGATACTTAAATACACAATTAGTAATAAATATGTTATGATAAAATTACTTTTATATTTATACACATACATACATACAAGATATATATATAGGTTAAGTGTAGTTATCAAATCTAATCCAACTTGTTCTTGAATATTGTCACATCAAAGTGCAAAACAGATTCAACGCCCTGGTTCTCAATCAACAGTAGACCAATCTGTGAGGAATGCTGGTGGGCTACCATCAGGCTGCGGCGGCTCATCCTTGGAATCCAAAAATAAAACAAAGAACGGAATCATTTTGTTAGTGACATATATAATCAGACTGAATAGGATTTGAAGAGCTGTCACGATCATTCACATCAATTTCAACAGACAGGAAGGGTGTGGAAACTACCGTTTCTAGAATGCAAGCAAGGTAGCTCCATGTTAGCAGCTCATCTTTTTTCTATTTTGACCACCCAGTCTAACGCAATGTTCAGGTCTTTGTGTATGTGACACCTAGCTACAAACTCTGTATGATTAAGTAGGTGCCACACTGCCTTATGCATCAGTGGCATATTCACTCTAGACGAGTCAATTAGGTTGATGCAATGTATTTGGCCAGTTGACTGAAGACTTGATTATTGGTATACCGATCGGTCCAGCCAAGTTAGTCTGATTCAGGAAGCTCCCTCCAGAGCAAAGCAAGCTGTAAGTCAGTTTCAAGTATGCCTTTCCGCTAGAAAGCTCATTACACACCACATCACTTTTTGACTTAGCAAAGTGCAGATGCAATGTTCAGGAGGTGAAAACTACTGAATTGAAAGTTTGGTTAGGTTCTTAGTAGTTTATCGTAGCTGGTACAATACATATTTATTGTTGTATCATACTTTCTATAAATTTGTCATATTGGTATCCTTCCCATGTTGTTTCTCTCTCCTGTTGTATTCATATCTATGTTTCATAAATCATGGCAGTCCTGTCTGTTGCCAGGGAAACTTTTGATAATGGATAAATTTTTTTATTTTGGCTGTTGTCAGCAAAATCAAAAAGCTTTTCAAGTATTATTTCAAAAGTACAAATTAGCTTAACTAATAAAAATAACCCAGCCAGAAAAATAATTAAAATAAATCAACAAGACTCTGATTTTTCACAGTCTATTCAAATAAAAGCCTGATTTGAAGCACTACTGAGACTGAAATTCAATCTAATGTATATATATATTCTATTACACACACATAAACAAATTTCTCGATGCAAATGCGATTGGAGTGCAAACAATTGAACCGACATGTATATTGATAATCATCTGAATTTCAAATACCGATTATTGGTGTGAATTTGGAAAAACAAAAAAACAAAAAAAAAAAGGGGGGAGGGGGGGTAATTAGGGTTTTGTTACCTCATGTCCGTGGATTCCGAGTCTAACTCGGGAATCTCAAAATCAGCCATTGTTTGTGTAATCGATCACTTCCAATTTCTTCTTCCTCCTCCACTTCTCAACTCTGCAACTTCACTCTTTCCCTAGATATTATATATATATATATATTATATGGGCCATATGGCATTTCCTATATATGAAAAAACATTTGAATACCAATTAGTTTGCTTGATTCCATTTTTCTAAAAATATTTTTCAAAAAATTTTATTTTTTATTTTTCGTTTTTTTTTTTGTTTTTACTGAATTTTTTTAATATTTTAAATAATTTTTTTTACTTTTTAGACACACTTAACATAAATACACTTAAAAAATAAAAAAATTGTAAAAAAAATCTTTTAAAAATTCACTAAATACCAAAAATACAAAAAAAAATATAATAATTCATTTTTTTGTATTTTTATGTATTTATTAATTTTTTAAAATATTTTTTCACAAATTTTTTACTTTTTAGATATATCAAGATTCATTTAAAAAAGTAAAAAAAAAATGTTTAAAATTTTAAAAATATTTACTAAAAACAAAAAAAAAAAACACGAAAACCAAACAACTCAATTTTCAAAAAACTTAAACCAAAAAACTCAAACCAAACACACTAATATTGGGCAAGTTGATGTTGACGTCACGCATTACATTATTTATTTTAATTTTTTTTGGTAAATTATAAATACAAGGGTTTTTTTTTTTAAGGTCCCTGGTATTATGATTTTATAGCATAAAGGACACCAAATATTTTTATAATGTCTAAGGTCCCTCAACCTTGATCCAGAGAAATTTCAGTCCAGAGAAATTTGGCCCAGAGAAATTTCAGTCCAAAGAAATTTCAGTGCAGAGAAAATTGGTCAGAGAAATTCTGGCCCAGAGAAATTTCTCTGGACCGAATTTCTCTGGATGAGTTTCTCTACTTTTCTTCTCATTCACATCCAAATCATTGTGATTCATTAGGTAAGCAACATTGTTCAACTAAATTCAACTGGAAAAATTCCACATTGTAATATGTAAGCAACGTTAGAATGGGATAACAATGGCAACTTACCAGCACCAAAGAAATTCTGAAAAAATCTGAGTATTTCTCTGGCTTGTCAGAGACTGGAAAAACCTCTGGTTAATGGAAATCAAATGATTCCAATTTCTTGTAATGTTAACGATAGAAAACTTGAGATGTTTGTACACAAATGTAGTTACAGCTACAGTTCCAATAGATCTTTTAGTTTTAAATAAGTTTTGTATTTTCAACTGACACAATCTCAATGTCTTTCTTCTAGATTATTGTTCAGATGATTCATACTTGCATTTTGGTCTTTTATGACTCTTTACTCTGTTTTTTGCATCTTCTACAGCTTTGGGTTACAAATATCTAAATTTTTTTAATTAAAAAGAAATTTTTTTGAAGAGCAACATTTTTCAAGCAATGACAGACCAACATAGAATAAATGCTCTGACATTACATAATTCAACACATGCTAGTGTTGGAGTTTAGTAGGTGGATTCCATGATACAGAATTATTGATAATAGATTTCTAAAAAATGTAATGATCTTCTGGATTACACTCTTATTCTTAACATAATTAAGGATAATCTCTCAACAATTTTTGCTACGGATACAGTAAAAATTCACAGAACAGAGTGGTGTAGAACCCACACCCACCCTTGTATCTATGCTGCAATTTGTTGGTGTCCCGTTTGCATACTTTCTCATTCATATATGTCTATGCCCAGGTTTGGCAGGTCGATTGGTCCGGTGCTTAACACATGCACAAGTGAAGGAGGTTGTAGAGAAATTTTCAAATTTCTCTGGAGTGGTAATTTTGTGGGAAGGCCTGTGAAGTCAGAGAAATTTTCAAATTTCTCTAGAGTGGTAATTTTGTGAGAAGGCCTGTGAAGTCAGAGAAATTTTCAAATTTATCTGGAGTGGTAATTTTGTGGGAAGGTCTGTGGAGTCAGAGAAATTTTCAAATTTCTAACTCTCAAATTGAAGTTTGATGCAGGTGATGAAGCTTGGTTTCACCAACAAATAGAGGCCGATGGCTTCTTGTGATTTCCACTGGGAACACACTCCACTTCTGGAATTTTGGAGACAGAACTGTGATAGTGATTATAGCGACCCCGGTCTTTTCCTTGTGATTATTCCCAGATTTTTGCATGATTATACTAGATTCATCTCATTAGTAAGATACATGTACATCAATTAGATGGTGACTAATCATTGATACCTATATATACAATGTATAAAAGACTAATGCTAATACATTGAATGTGATGGATTTATTATGAATGAATCTTGGAGATGCATTATGTATCTATTATGAATATGTAAGATACATTAATCTTTCTAATGAATTCATTAATATTAGAGGTGCATTATGTATCATGATGTATGAGATACATTAATCAATTTAATGAAGTTCATTGAATGAATAACTTGAGAGTTTCTCTCTCTAGACTACATCTTCCTCTCTATAAATACATCTAGTTCTAGTGATCTTCTACCCTAGTTTCCTTGTATTGAGTGTGGAGCTTCCCTTGATCTTCATTTTGATCCGAAAAAATGTGGGTTGGAACACATCTGAGTATTTTCATCATCTTCTTTGAGTCTCTTCATTTGAGGTAGGGATTTCCTACTCCATCTTATGAGTTTTGTTCTAAGTTTTGGTACTTTAATAGGTGGGGGTTTGGTAATTTTGAAAAAACCCTAGTTGTTTTAATAAATTGATTTGTACAATTAATTTGAGGAAAAATTGGGAATATTAGTTGAATTCATGGAATTGGGATTTATAAGTTTAAATGGTGTAGTTGGATTATTTAATCACTCTCCTATTTAAATGTTTGAGATTATTATGTGTTGTTATATTTTATTTCTTGTTTAGAAATAACTGTTTTGGGCTATCGGTGGAGGAAGTGCATGATGTTGTAGACATTGCATGTGGATTAGGGCAAACTGGAACTAATCACATTGCTTAAGTCTTAATTTTGACTATCGAATTAATACAAGAAAAATACATGTATTGGTTGAGCATTGCATATGCATATTGTGTAGGAGGAGATAGGGATGTACTCCACGGTTTACGGGAAGATAGGGATGGACCTCTAAACCGGATATGTTTGGGAGTGAGATAGGGGATGGACTCCGTTAGCATCACTTTTATGTGTGGCTTATTTATATGAAGGTTTTATTTGTTGGGAGGAGATAGGGGATGAGAGGGATGGACTCCATTAGCATCACTTCTATGTGTGCTTATTTATATTGAAGTGTTTATTGATACAGCACTAAAATGTGTATCAATCTGGAAGTATGAAGTGTTTTGATATGAGCCTGAGTCTCATTTGTGTTGTTGATATTGAAGTAATGTGAATATCTATATAGTTCACAGTTGTAAGTTTGGCCAGGTCTCTGAGCCATATGATAATAATGGATATTGATAAGTGTCATAGACATTAGTGTCTTAAAACTGTATATTGATATAATTGATTATCATGGTTAACCATCTATTGAATGCTATTGCTTTATTCAATGCTTATAAGGTTAGTATATTTTCTACTGGGCTGTGGCTCACCCTATAAGGGAACATCATTTTCAGGTCCAGGTGATTCGCTACCTCCAAGGACTTAGCTTGGAGGAACGGGCTTTGAAGCCTTGTTTTAAGTTATTTGTTTTTACATGTAAACATTCAAGCCTAGGCTTTATTTGTATTTGAGTTAGAACTCATATTTTGTGTCCAAGTGTTGGCTTGGCAAGATGTAAGCCCGTAGGGCATTTATTTTGATGTTACATGTACTGTCCCTTACTTAGTAATACTCTGATGAATGAGATAATGTATTATTTTTCTTTTAATAATGCATGTCAATATTATTTATGTGATGGTTGATTTTGAGGGCGTTACAATGGTATCAGAGCGAGCCGGGTTTGAATACTTTGGGCTCGTGGGAAGTAGTTTTTACTACAGGGTTTGCTACATGTAGTGAGGACGTTGCATATAGTTAACATGAATGTTAGGACTTGTTTGTTGCATTATATGAGCATGGATTAAGTTTTCTAGATAGTACTAGTAGTCGGTGAACTTGCTTCGAGGTCCTCTTGGAAACACGCCTGATCAACGTGGTTTCTGATAGGAATTCCTTGAGAGTTCCGGGATGAGTGACTATCTTTATGGACTTGATTCGATTATGTGTTTAAATGTTTATATGCAATAGAAATGTATGTTTAGGTGGTAAGTGTATGCCTCGGGGAAGGCTGTTGTGTTGTGCACTAAGTGTGGTTTTGTTTTTGGACTTTATAGGATGTCTACACGAGGGAGCATGAGATTTGTATCTCGGGTTAGAGGGAATGGTATCGGTGTGTTGATTAGTTTTTGGGCTTTGCTAGTTAATGAGTTTGTTGTGATCCCATCAATTATGTATTTGGGTGGTGTTCGTATTGTGACTTGTTATCGGTTGGTGACTATGTGTGGGTGAAATGAGTTAGTGGTGTTATTGGTTATTGGGTATGGTTTGTGAGTGGGAAGAGAATTTCTTGAGTGGATGCTGACGGCAATTTTTGAAAGGAAATGTTGAGGATTTGATTTAATTTGAATGTTATGAGAATTCCAAACGAGTAGTTTTTGGCAAATAAACTGGAGATGTTTATGTATTATGGGTAACACTGTGTTATGAAAAATGTTTACAAAACTTTTGACTTTCGCATGGAAAATGCAAAATTTATTTTTGAATGTCATCGTTGAAAATTTGATTATCTTTGAGAATGTCTTATGAACAAAAGAATGATTTTTCCTATTTATACAAAAGATTTGTTTTGATTGATACGGGTGCATCTCATTCTTTGTGTCTGCTGCATTTGCATCTGTTTTGGAGTTGGAGTTAGCACAGTTAGCGTCTCCTATTTGTGTAGTATCACCTCTGGGGGTGAATCGATTTTGAAACAAGGTGTTAGGGGTTGTGATATAGAGTTGACTACTATCATAGAATCCCATTTTCTTTTGTAGTTATGCCTATGAACGGCTTTGATGTTATTTTGGGTATGGACTGGTTATCGTTATACCGGGCAGTTATTGATTGCTACCGCCAGAGGGTCGCTTGTTGTACCGTTAGCGGAGAGTGTTTCCATTTTCTGGGGGACCGGGTTGGTAGTATTTTGCCACCGGGATGTGATCCGCGGGGCGGAGTGAGCTTAGTAGTCTACTTGCTAGCCTTATGAGTAGTGAGTGTGATGAGACCCAGATTGTGCGAAGGGTGGTTTGTGAGTACTCGGACGTCTTTCCCGAGGATCTTGTTGGTTTGCCACCGCATCGAGAGATTGAGTTCTCTATTGACCTAGTGCCCGGCACGGCGCCGATTTCTATGGCACCTTATCGTTTGCCCAGCCGAGTTAGTTGAGTTGAAGTTTCAGCTCCAGAAGTTGCTAGATAAGGGCTATATCCGTCCTAGTGTTTCGCTGTGGGTGCACCGGCCCTTTTTGTTAAAAAGAAAGGTGGTGCTTTGAGACTTTGTATAGATTACCGGAGATTGAATCAGGTTACGGTCAAGAATAAGTACCCTATGCGTCGTATAGATGATCTGTTCGATCAGTTGAAGGTTCCCGTTGTTTCTCTAAGATAGACTTGAGATCGGGTTATCATCAGTTGAGAGTCAGGGAGGAGATATTCCGAAGACGGCATTCCGTATGCGGTATGGCCACTATGAGTTTCTGGTGATGCCATTTGGGCTTACCAATGCACCGGCAGTGTTTATGGATTTGATGAACCGGATCTTCGGGAATTTTTTAGATCGTTTTGTAGTCATCTTCGTGGACGACATTTTGATTTATTCACCTTCGGAGGAGGAGCACAAGGAACACTTGAGAGTGGTACTTGAGTTACTTAGAGCCCATAAGCTTTATGCTAAGTTTGGGAAGTATGAGTTCTGGCTAGAAGAGGTGAAGTTCTTAGGCCATGTAGTTTCTGGGGAAGGGGTGTCTGTTGATACATCCAAGACTGAGGCAGTGCAAGATTGGCACAGCCTAAGAGTGTGTTTGAGATCCGCAGTTTTCTGGGATTAGCTGGGTATTATCGCCGGTTTGTGAAGGATTTCTCCAGGTTAGCTTCGCCTTTGACTAGATTGACTCGGAAGGGAGTCAAATTTGTATGGAGTGAGACTTGTGAAAAGTCATTTCAGGAGTTGAAAGTTAGACTGACCACTGCTCCAGTTTTGAAAGTCGTTTCAGGAGTTGAAAGTTTTTTTTATTTATTTAATTTTTTAAAATAATTTTTTATAGATATTTTATTGATGTTTTATTTTAAAATTTTGTTTATATTTTATTTAATTTCATTATTTAAATTTTAATAGATGTTTTATTTTATTTCATTATTTAATTATTATATATTTAAAATAAATTATTTAAAATTTTAATTAAAAAAATAACATATATTTTTATTGATTTAATTTATTTAATTTTTAAAAATAAATTTATTAATAGTGCTAAAAATAAAATAAAATAAATTTTATTTAATCTAGCTAAAAATAATTAAAATATTAAAGCTGCGTTTAATATTGCTATTGCTTAGTAATAATTGAAAAGGATAAAATAGTCATTGAGCATTTATCCTTCTCCATAATATCCCAAACAAACATTGGATTACTAAAAATAGTCCAATTCAGATATCTAATCTCATGACTAAACAAACATAGGATACAAATCCAGTCCAGCCAAATAGTCCAGGAACAATGTATCCCAGGACTAATAGTCCGATGGATTACAATCCCCCCTTATCCAGTCCGTCCAAACAAACGTACCCTATTTGTTTAATGTTTTTTTTAATAACAAAATGGACACTTGCCATTAAAGTGGAGGATGGTTTCACAACACCAATTAAGTTATTCCCTTTACTAATAGTATATATATATAGATATATATATTTTATTCAAGATATATATACTCTAGCGGTTGGCACACGCAATGCATGTGCAATTTAAATAACTAAAAATAAAATAAAATGTTTATTATATATATTGAGTGTGTTTGTTTGGACGGACTGGATAAGGAAGGATTATAATCCATCGGACTGTTATTCCCAGGATACATTGTTTCCGGACTATTTGGTTGGACTGGATTTGTATCCTATGTTTGTTTAGTCATAGGATTAGATGTCTGGATTGGACTATTTTTAGTGAATCCAATGTTTGGTTAGACGGACTGGATAAGAATAAATGTTTAAAAGACTATTTTACCCTTGTAATTTTAATTTTTATTTAATATATAATTTTAAATTTGTAATCTATAATTTATAATTTAACAACACTAAAAAAATTTAATTTATAAGGCCATGATTTTTAATTTATTATTTTCAATTAAATTAAATTTATAATTTATAATTTATATTTTTATTTAATATATAATTTTAAATTAATGACAATAAAAAATAATTTTATTTAATATATAAATTAAATTTTCAACAACACTATAAAAATTTAATTTATAAGGCCATAATTTATAATTTATTATTTTTAAATAAATTTAATTTATAATTTATATTTTTATTTAATATATAATTTTAAATTAACAACACTAAAAAAATAATTTTATTTAATATGTAAATTTAATTTTTTAACAACACTAAAAAATTTAATTTATAAGGCCATAATTTTTAATTTATTATTTTTAATTAAATTTAATTTATAATTTATAATTTAAATTTTTTATTTAATAATATAATTTTAAATTAACGACACTAAAAATATAATTTATAAATGTTCAAAAGACTATTTTACCATTTTCTAATTGTTTGCTAAGTAATAGCTGGGGATAAAATGGACATTTCAGAGCCTAATCCCCATGGGATACCAATCCCATGGAAATAATCCCACCCTCTCCCCCCATGGGATAGGATAGTCTCACAAATATAGGACTAATAGTCCAGGGAAACTATTAGTCCGGAGCAAAAAAATTGAAACAAACAATGGACTATTAGTCCCACTGGACTAATAGTCCAATCCCACACCCTAATCCTTCAAAACAAACACAATATATTGTGTTTAATTCAAATGATATTATTTGTCTAATGGTGGTTTTTTTTTTTTTTTTAATGACAAAATGGACACTTAACATTAAAGTGGTGGATACACTTGGCATTAAAGTGGATGATGGCTTTAGGACACCAACTAAGCTATTCCTTTTATTAATAGTATAGACATATTAATTTAATTTAATAGTATCATATAAAAAAAATTATATGATTATTTGGCTGGACACTTAACCGTCCCTAATCGTTTTGATTGTTGCACATTTTTTTTTTTAATTTTTTGGTGATGGGACTATTATGTCGCTAAAGCTTTTGAGTTTTGCACATTTTTTGAAATGAAACTTTACAGTCGCTAAAAGTTAATGAGTTACAAACACTTTTTGCTGTGGTAAACTTCTTGGATCGAATTACACTAACAGTCCCTGTAGTTTGAGACTTGTATCACTTTAGTCTCTGATTTTTTAATTGTGATAGATTTAATCTTGAATTTTGAATCTTATTCCAAATAAAGACAATCAAAGATGTTTTTTCTTTGTAAACGATCTATTTCAAGGGCAAAGTCGCCATACAACTTATTTTGTCTTAGTTACCTTGTATGTTATTTAAAATGTAATGGCCTTTTTTATTAATGAATAATGCTGAAACTTTCTTGATTATAAAGTTCTATTTGGTTTAGTTTGTTAGAATCTATTTTAAGGAAAAAATTCTAAGAAACTAAAAATTAAATTGGTGAAAAGAAATATAAAAAAAACAAATTATTTTTATATAATTTTATCTTTGGGAGAGTAGAAATATTTTTTTAAAATATTTTTTTATATTTATTTTCGTTAAATTAGTTTCCATTTTTTTAAAAGTCAAATATGGTAACAACTTTGATGTCATTATTAAATCAATTCATTAAATCAAAAAATTTAAAACTAAAAATATTTCATATATTAAACATATCGATTATAATAAAAAAAAAAAAAAAAAAACCTAGTAAGTATCAATTACATGATAATCATCCAAAAATATCTATTAACAAAACAATACAACTATTTATTACATGATAACCACAAAAAAATATCAACAAAAACAGCCACATATTACATGATCATCATCCATGTCTAGGTATTTTTAGAATAAGTCCTAACAAGATTAGGCATTATTGGAATAAGCCCTAGCGCCCATATATTGTTCTAGTTAGGCAATATTACATGGTTATTTTTATCAAAATAATAACAAGCAATTGAGAGGGAATAAAAATAATCAAAGGAATTATGTGGGTCCCAATACTGTCACGTGGTGTAACTCGGGCAATCGAGAGGAATAAAAATAATCAAAGGAATTATATGGATCCTGATACGTCACGTGGTAATTATGGATTATCACGTGTATTGCAGTTGTCAAATCGTTATCAGACATAGTATTAGTGTTTTTGTTATGAAAAACTCGTTAGGAGATAAATCTTATCGATGTAGAGTCTTAAACAACTGGAGATAGGATATTTGGAATATTCAAACTACTTGTTAGGCAAGTCACTCGATATTATAAATAGGCAACACCCCCATGGGTTGAGGTACGCGATTTCTCTCTATGAATTTGTACATTAAATATTTTGATAATATTGGAGGACTGACTTGGACGTCGGAGGATCCCCAGCTACAAATGTCAATGTTTTGTCTTGTAGATGGTGATCGCGTGGTAGTTCAAGTCATCTTCTTCTTTGGATTTCTTCATTATCAAATACATTATTTTTTTTATGTCCATACAGGTGGTTTTTCTGAGTTGTAATTGATTTTTTTGACAACTTTTGTATTTTGTTGTTTATATTTTGTGTTAGATTTTTTGTTTGGTTCTTTGGGACCTTACTATTGTTCTTTTCATGTATGTTATTTTTTATCTTAATATAATTGCGTTTAACCTTTTTTTTGTATAAAAAAAAATGTACCATCCAGTTGTGACTAGAGATGGTTTATTTTAAAAAATATATTTATATTTATTTTTTTAAATAAATATAATAAAATTAAAAAATATATAATTATTAAATAGATGTAATATTTTTTTTATAAATAATATATATGAAAGATTTTATAAAATAAACTATTGAAATCATCGGAACCAAACTTAACACATCACATTTTAAATTTGAGAGAAGTTAAAAAGTAGTGGCTGATATGAAAGCAAAGCACTGGCAGGTAGGGGTGGGTATTGGCGCGCTGGCCCGCTCAGCTCGCCCACTCCAACCCTATTTTTTTAGGGTTTAGTAATATTATTTTAGTTCATAAGGCTGGACTGGGTTGATTTTTTTAATCCAATTAATTAATAGGTTGGGTTTGGGAAATCTCATTTTGGTCTTGCCCAACCTGGCCCGAACATATTTAATATATTAAAAATACATATATATACCATTTTGTTGGAATTTGAACAAATATATATTAACTTTATGAACAGATATATATATTACACTGTCAGGTAATACATTTTAGGCAGGTTTGATTGGCACGATTAGAGCATGGGATTGAGATTATTAATCCGTGGGCCTAAAACAAAATGAAATTGATTTAGCAATTTCATAGGAGTATGAATCACTTCTCATGATGAGATTAACATTCTTATGGGAGGGTTCAGATTGTTAACCTCCTCATACAAATCGATGGTTAAAATACTCTTGTTTTGTTTGTCCTCTACTTTACAAAATCAACAATATTATATTATATGTGAGGGTTTTTAGGTAATTTTATATATTTAATTTTAACTAACTAGTACCACTACACTAGTTCACAAACAAACACACTTTATCTTACATCTCTAATTTAATACTACCACACTAATAATCTCCTCACTCAATCCCACCGTACTCATAATCTCATCCAACTTAATTTGCCAAACAAACAAGGCTTAAGGTTTTTATTTTGTGTGTTTCGTAAGGCACTACAACAGTGATCTGAACTGTTTATTTCGTAAACCTCAAAGGAAAGAACATATATGGAAAGAATTAGTTTAATTAGACATCAATAAACATATTAATTTATCGTATCTAATTTTATAAAATAAACAATTTTAGTTTAAAATTATATTTATCATAATTTTATAAAACAAAGCATAATTAATTAGTGTGTCTATCAATTTTCCATCAAGTTAACTTTTTACATATGTGTTTTTCTTTTCAAGGCTTATGAGTTGAAAAGTTCGGATCACCATTGCGGGTTCCCATAGGACCTACAAAATGAAGCCTTGCGGGTTATGGAGAAAGTAGAGTCTTGAAGGGAACTACTTATATTGTCTTTAGTTAATCATTTTGAAGTTAATCAATTGGATTATTTTGATTGGTCAAAATTTCAACATCTCACTAAATGATTACTGTCACACCCCAAACTCGGGTATGACCAGCCGTGGCCCACAGAGCCTTAGTCCAAGGCACACGTAAGCCTAAACACGAATCCATAAACACTTTGAATAACTATACTATAGTCCAATAATAAATAACCAAAACTCAATCCAGTGACATGCTACAATTATAAACGGCAAAATCAACCGTAATCAATACCATCCAAACTTATAGGATATAAACAGCCCACATATCAAAATAATCCTAAATGAACCCCAATAAAAATAAAAATAAATATACACAAACTTGACATAACAATCAGAAACAAAATAAATGAATGTCCTAGAGGTCCATGCAATTGAGTCCCCACTACGCCATGAGTCCACTCTAAGTCCTTCTAACACTTGGAAATGATAAACAACTAAGTCAACTGATAGCTTAGTGAGTAGCAACATGGATAGTAAATATAATTTTGAAAACAGGGTTCAATACTAAAAGAAGATATGTATCACAGGAACTAGATTGGTATACAGTTTTGATAAATATAATCTGTTTCAAAAAGAATGTTTCACAGTTCAACAGTTAAAATACTCATGTCTCTCAAGAACATGATAAACGACATTTTCCACTTAAAAAAGATTACAACATGAACACCAATAATTTTATGGGTACCAAGAATAACAAGTAACATGCCACATAGTTCTCAAGACAATAAGCCCATTGGATCCAATATCGAACCAAGAGTCATCCTCAGGGTGGCAACCCGGGCCTTTTCTCTAAGACAATTCGATTGAAGGTCACCTAACCCAACCCAGGTCTTTTCCTTACAATCGTTGAGCACTAGAGTCATTACGGCCCAACCTGGATCTTTTCCCTAGTGGCCAGAGTCACCACACATAGTGGAATAATTTCCCTGGACTAAATATACAGATGGTCCCGATAATCAATACAATTCAGTTTCGCAAAATATGGTAGTTCACCATTATAAACATGAGACCATAACAAATAGTTTACAGTATGCCAAGTTTACACATATTTCAGAAATAATTTAATTCCATTGATACTATAATAATTTATCAGAACAGTTTAGTCCTAAAACAACAATTCAATTTTCCAACAATTGAGGGTATGGGGAACATTTATAAAAATATGTAGCATGCAACTACTCACCTGAAAATGGAACAATGTAATCCTCGAATAGAGTACAAAAGTCCAACTAGTGCCCTGAACCAAGTATGAAAACTACACGTCACTATTAATTTAAAAATACTAAAGAATAAGAACTAAGTAACTCCAAACTAAAGCGCACTAACACGGCTCAACCCAACTCACTGTTACTCTTAAATATTACCTAAGCTCATGTTCTTCAAGGTCTAAAATTACCCAAGACATGGGTTTAGATCGAAACTTAATTAAAAGTAACTTTAAGATAAAACAGAGTTTTAAACAAGTTTTCCCAATCTATTCACTAACTTTGAAAATTACAAAACCCACTCCATGCTGTTCAAAAAATTCCAAAACCCTCCAGATATCAACTAATATATCCTAAGTTTCAAACCCAATTGGTTTTACTTGATTTTCTTATCAAAATAATTATTTACAAATTAATTAATGCCCAAACAGATTGTTTTCGCAGCACTTTAAAGAAATTAATGGTCTCTCATAAATAACATGAGCAATCAACGCAAGGCCAAAAATTACGAAACTAGACTCGTAACCGGTTCTAATGACGCTGATTTTGATAATTTTCGGATTTATACCCAAAGAGAACGACACTTCCAAATTTACTGTTTTACCTCAGTTTCTGGACAGATTTGAACGCACCAGTTAATATAGATTTTGACTCCCAAAAATTATGCAATTCAATATGTAATTAACCTACTGTAAAAATTTCGGTTCAAAATTCATCCATTTGATATGGTTTCTTGATTTTTAAAGTTTGTGATTTTGTGCAGAATTTTTGGACTAAGAATTACACTCATTCTTTATACATGAATTTAACTCCTCAGATTTCTTAACAGTATATATACACACAAAATACATACACCTACAACCTCTCCATCAATAAATTAAATCATAGAATAGAATAAGGATAAAGAACAAAAATAAAATAAAGAAGAAGAACCCTACCACACACCCAAAAGGTCTTCTTTGATTGCAACTTCTTTTTTTTTTTTTTCCTTCTCTTTCAATATCTCTCCCGTTAGTGTGGCTGCTGCTATATGTGGTGAACAAATAATACAGTAGGGTTTGTGTTTATTTTATTTTATACTAGTGGTGGGCACACTTAGGTCAAAAAAATAGATAAATAGATAAATAGACAAAATACATATACAAGTTATATGCAACTTAAATGGTAAGAGCCTTATTTGTTAACTTTGCGATCTAGAGTTCAAGTCACACCCTCCTCTCTCTCTATATATATATATATATATTTTATTATAATAATAAATAGATTAATTACTTTCACCATGAATTTATTTCCGGTATAAAATTAATTAAAAGACCCACCAAATATTTAATTTGCACTTAAAAGATCCACACTAAAATATTTGAGGTTTGTAAAATAATTATTTTTTAATTATTTATTTTGTTTATATATTCGGTTTTCACAGTTACCAGTTGAAATCTCTCCACTTATATATGAAATTTAGAGTAGATTTCGTCAGAAAAAATAAAATTTCTTAACTTTCCTTCAATACAATAAAATTGTTAATTAACTTAATAAATAATTAATGAAAGAGTCATTTGTTACCGGATTAAAAATTTTAAAACCACATGGGGCCATTTATATTTTGAAATCTTGGTGTGAACATTTTAATGTAGACCATTTATTTTAAAACAAAACACCTACAAAGATAATATTTGTTTAATTATATTTTTAGCTCATAAAATATGAGTTCTGTATCATTTTAATTTTTAATATTGTTTTTTCAAAGATAACGCTAGTATATTAGTATAATCTATATAATAAGGGAGAGTTGTTTTTGAATTTTTATGGGACTGTTGTCCCTCTGTCCAAATATGAACAGCATGATTGATTTAATCCAACAACTACAAAATGTCTAAGAGACATTATATTTTCAATGGTGGATTTACAGGTGATTCAATCCTACGGTGGTTCTTGTTCAAGAGCAGACAAATCCATCTCTCTCTCTCTCTCTCTTTCTCTTTCTCATTCAAGAGCAGATCGGTGCTAGCCTTGCTAGATCGGTGGGTTCGGCGACATCGCAGCAACAAATCGGTGAGGTTCTCCGAAATCGGTGGGTTTTCTTTGATGAGAGCCCCAATCCTTGAAGGAGGGGACCCAAATCCATTTTTGTTCTGTTTTCCATAAAACAGAGCTTCATTGACTTTGATGCCATAAAATATTGATGTTGCTGTATATCAATCACTGAAAATTTGCTCTATTTTTTTGTTTTGTAGACTATATTGTGAATAAGCCTAGGACCCAGGGTATTGTGAATTTGTGTATTGTGAATTTGTGAGTCAAATATGTAGAATAGTGTTGCAGAATAGTGTTGTTCAGCGAATAGTGTTGCCAGCGTCGATTCGACGCGAGGCGTTGCAGAGGCTCTCATGGAGGTCTCTCTGATCTCTCTAATTTCTGTTATTTTAAATTTGTTCAAATTTATTTGATATAGTGTTGCAGAATAGTGTTGTTTTCCAAGAATAGTGTTGTTTTCCAATTCAATATAGATTATATAGATTACATTAAATTTAATAGGTTATCAATTTATATAGTGTTGCAGAATAGTGTTCTATCTTATATAGTGTTTTCCAAGAATAGTGTTGCAGAATAGTGTTTTTTGTATTAAATTTATTTAATATAGTGTTGCAGAATAGTGTTGTTCAAATTTATCTAATTTCTGATCTCTCTAATTCCTTTTCCAAGAATGGTGTTGTTTTCCAAGAATAGTGTTGCCGGCGTCGATTCGACACGAGGTGTTGCAGAGGCTCTCATGGAGGTCTCTCTGATCTCTCTAATTTCTGTTATTTTAAATTTGTTCAAATTTATTTAATATAGTGTTGCAGAATAGTGTTGTTTTCCAAGAATAGTGTTGTTTTCCAATTCAATATAGATTATATAGATTATATTAAATTTGGGTTATGTTTTTTGCTTCTTGAGATTTGGGATTTGCAATGGCCTGATGCATATATGTGATTAGGGCTGAATTTATATATATTTTTAATACTCAATCTGCCATGCTTTATTCTTTTAAGAATATATAATGCCTTCTTATAATGAATTTGATGAATGTGCCATGAATGGGATTTGGGAATCTTGTGTATATATATTTTTGGTTTTCTCTCTTGATGCATTATTGAAGCGTTATTGCTAATTTTTAAATGACTAAGTTTTTTAATGATGAACCAGTCTATCGATTCAATTGATTTTTATAGGTGTTTTACTTAGATGGTCAATGTCATATATATATGTAGGTAATACTTTGATTGGAGCTGGATTAAAATGATGGATCATAAAGGACATTTTGTATTGTTGTTGAAACTATGATATGGGTAAAGGTAGAGATTAAGGGATATGTGGATGGTTTTTATTTCCTTCTCCACTGAGAAGGTGGGAAAGTAGCCAGTAGGCCCAGTATGTAATCTTCTGCATTTTTTCCTTTTTTTCCCTGACAAGACACACACCCATATCCCCCATAAACCATGGACCTCTTTGGAATATTGTATAGAAAGCAATAACACCCAAGCTTCTTACATTTTACAGCCGTTTTCTTCCACAATAATTTGTTATTAAAGCTTTGGCTGCACCATTCTTCTTCTTTTCATTCTCAACAATGACATGTTGATTTCTATGTAATTATTAGATGCAGGAATTCCCTTTTATTTCGATCAATTGCCACTTGCTAGACAAAATCTCTCAGCAACAGGTGTTTTTTCCTTTATCATGTTGCAATTACAACCAAGAACATTAGCGAGGGCTTCCACAAGATTTATTCCCATTGAAACCTCCCTAGCTTGATCACCATACCACAATTAACTGTGCTCAAAATTTGCAGAAAGTTTGATGCAGAACATAGCCATTAAAACCTCCCTAGCTTGATCACCATACCCCTAAATGGGGACACCCCTACGCTAAACAATTATGGGTTTGGGTATTAATATTATGTGCCTGTTTAATTGTGAACCCTCCCTACCCAATCTAAAATGACAAATGTCCTCTGTCTCTCTTAGGTGGTTGGTTGGAGTGTTATGGCTTCCAAGATGCTGCTATATGACAGCAAGAGAAACTATCTAGAGAGTATAGGGAGAGAATGAGAACATAGACCATAGGTGTTTTGATTATATCCAAGACACATAAAGATCTTATCTTCTGTTCATGAAATTCTGACTATGATGGTTCAAAATAATGAAATTTTGTCTGTTAGTGATTCATATATAACAAGAACAAACAGAACAAGATATTCATCAGTAATTGGATTCTACTAAATCAATTTGTAAAATTTCCTGTCTTTTCTTCTAGATGACTAAATTTGAATTTGATTATTTTTTTCGCGGTTTACATTGACATTAGCACATGCATGGAACTAGATTGTCTGTTCTTCTTCTTTATTTCATTTCATTAATACATATGTAATTTGGGGTTTGATTTCCTGTTTTATTATAATTCGGTGGCCAATACAGACTTACAGGTTAACTCAGAGGATGTCGCTGAAGATACTAATTCGGTGGCCATGATTGTTGTGTTGTTTACTTTCTTATTTTACCATTGGTAGCTTTATGTTAACATTTACACTTTACAGTTGATATTGCTGAAGATACTAAACATATTGAAGAATAATTATTTTGTGAAGCTTCCATCTTACCTTATACTGCATTTATCCTTAACTAAAGAACCAAGTAATCATAAATTAGCGTTCACAAATGCAATGCAACAAATTTTAAAGATAATCCAGTTCCCTAATCTTGGTATTCTTTTTGGATTGGTCAACAGAGCGGAGTTCACCATGCCCTTAGCTCAGATCCATACAGAGGAGTCTTTGGTTCAGACGGGGAGAAGTATGCAAGAGATGTTGAAGATCTCATTACCTTTGGAACTTCAGGGCATGTAGCTGGTTTTATTTCTGAAGCCATATAGGTAAGCATCGTCTATGTAAATTTGTTTTTATTGTTTCTTTTTGTGGCTATATTGATTAGGGTAATGATGTACACACAAGATTTAACACAAAAAAAATTATGCAAAATGATGTGTTGCATTTATATCCCTGCATTGATAGTCAAATGCCCATCACTATAGTTCATAATTGCAAGAGTGTCATTGCCACATTATTTTTGTCTTAAATTCTCTACGTGTGAGAATATCATTTTCCTATTAATACAACCTTTTCCGAGTTACTGTCTAATTTGAACTACTCTCTAAAATGGCAGGGAGTGGGTGGAATTATTGAATTGGCCCCAGGTTACTTCCCTCCGGTATACAGCAGTATTAAGAAAGCATGAGGGCTTTGTATTGCCGATGAGGTTCAATCTGGGTTTGCTCACACTGGGACTAAATTATAAGACTTACTTGCATAAATCTAAATTATAACGTTATAAGTTTTAATATCCAAAATTTAACATAAAAAATTTGCTATAAATTAAACTGAACTATTCGTGAGAATTCTTTATTTGTTTTATTTTATTTTATTTTTTTGGCCTTTATAGATTCGGCCTCTTCTTCTTGGGGTAGCAAAGCATGTTTTGAGGGGAGAGAGAGAGAGAGTGAGTATGTGTTTTAAAATTTGAAATTTGAAAAAGTGAGGTGAGCGAGAAAGGATGGATGGATGGGTGGGTGGGGGTGAAGAGTTTTTTTTTTTTTTTTTTGGCTTGTTGTGGCTTTTGGGCACAAAGTGTGTTTTGTTGTCCATCACCGCCACCGCCACCGCCACCGCCATCGTCGCCGCACTTTCTTGGGAACAAATTATGTTTTTGTTTTTGTTTTTGTTATTTTATTTTATACAAAATATAAAAAAAAATTAAAATGTATTATTTACTATAATTTGAGTTCAAATACTCAAAATACATAAAAACACATAAATCATGCAAAATTATAAATTTTGAAGAATCCTTTTTTTTGATAACTCAGGGTATCCGGGCCAGCTTGCGCGTACCTCGACTAATTCCTGGGGGACCAATCCCACCGTCCACTAGCGGGGGGCCCATTTACAGCCAGAGCAAAGCTCTGTATGGACTGGCCCAACACAAGAGTTGAGTTTGTTTCATGGTTGCTCATGGTTGTTCTAATTCAAAAAATAGTATAATGATTCTGTTTTTGATAGATTGGGGTAGATAGTAATGTTTTGATTGGGGTAAATGGTTGTTTTGATTCAAATATAGTATAATGATTCTGTTTCTAATTCAAAAAGTGGTAATGTTTTTTTTTTTTTTTTTTATCCAGTTAAATTCTCAACCTTAGAGCATTCTTTGTTTTTTTAGAAAATTTGTGTTAGAATGTTTGGTGCCGCTTTTGCCAATAACTTATGAGATTTTGCTTAATTCTATTGCATGTGTATTTTTTAATTTTGTTTTGTTAGGAAAGAGTTGTTCGATGTTCCGATTGTTCTCTCACCTTCCCTGACAAGGTCGATCTCTCTCTCTCTCTCTCACATGCAACCAAACCTGAGGCTTCAAGGTTTGATTGTTTATCTGGGTTTAAACTAGGTTTATTGTACACAGATTGAGGAAGAAGATAGATTATAACATGTACATCCATCCAAATTCCAACATATTTAACAACTTTTATTAAAAATAAAGAGCAAAATTGGAGAGAAGTTAACCTTTGAGTTATGGATGAGGCACAATCTCCAAATAATCATTAAAGAGAAAAAATAAAATAAAAATAAATTTGGCCAACTACGTGAAGGATGATGATTTAGAATGAGCATTTTTTGATAAACTATTTTGGTTCAAGAATGATTAAGTTGCTAAACTTCGATATAGTTTTTGGTCTCATAGGTGATGAGAACGCTAATGTTTTTGGATAGAAACATTTGAACAATAATGGATTATGGTGGTGCTGCTGTTTGAGGAAGCTGTTAAAGGAACTCATTGTTGTCGATATGTAAGCATTGAAGCCCTATTTTGTTCACAGTTTTACTTTCATTCGATATGTAAGCTAATAGTGGTGTTGCAATAATCATGACTTTAGTCTTGAAGAATAGCAGCATGGATTTTTATGTGTACTATTTTGGGCTACTGAGGCACTAAATGTTGATCTGTGTCTCTTCTCCACAGAAACTCTTTCCAATATTTCTTCTTCTATTCAGTAAGGCACTAAATGTTGGCAATGGACCATATTTTCTTATTATTTTATTTTCTTAATCCATTAGAAATTATAGCAGTGTGCTTGCAGCTAGATATTGATAGTGGCATGCAACAAAGGACACCAATTTATGTTATGAATTAAAGTACTTTTTATTGATTTTATTATTATTATTATTATTATTATTATTATTATTATTATTTCCATTTTAGGTTTGATGTTATGGTTATATCTTGAGAGGTACTTCATTATATAGATTTGGGCTACCATTCTCTCTCTCAATCTGGGTTTATTTCCTGTTCTTCAACTGGTTTTCCGCTTGGGGTTTCAATATGTTTCTGCCTTTTCCCTTCTCTCTTTGTTTTTTTCAGCTCTGATGGTTGTGTTTGTTTCCCTAGCATTAAGCAATTGTGGTGTTGCTACTATTGGGAAATTGTAAAACACATGATGCTGTTGGGAAAATTGTGGTGTTGTTGCTGTTGGGAAAGAATCAAATTGTTTGAGGGATTTAACCCATGTTAACCAAGTAATTTGATTTCTCTTTCTCTCCCTTTCTCTCTATCTCTATGTCTTTTTGGCTCTCCTTTTTGGAATAGCTATGCTCATATTTTTTGCCAAAAAAAAAAAAAAAAGAGTATGAAGAGTAATTGAGTTATTGAGTAAAAAAAGAAGAGTAATTGAGTAATTGTATGTGAAGTCTGACTTCTTCCATGATTTTTTTTTTTTTAAAGTGTTGGTGTTGTGAAATGTTCTATTTTGGGGTTGGAATTGGATTGTTTTACTATGAAGCTTTTGGGTGGGGCTGTTGGCAAAATTGAGGGTTTAGTTGAAGTGCTGGTAAATTGGTGTTGCTGAAGTGCTGAATTTGGAGTTTATTTGGGTTACTAATAAATTGGTGTTTCATTTGAGTTTCATAGAATTTTGTTTCTTCCTATGAATTCACTCCCTACTCTTTCAAAAGAAAAAAAAAAAAAAATTGTGCTGTGTTGTGTGACTCTTTTGGGTGTCTATCCACTTCAGATTTCTTTTGCTGTGTTTCTTTACATGTTTATACCAACTGTTTTTTTTTTTTTTAATATTATAAAACTTGCATCTTTCTTGCTATTTTGAGGTTATAAAAATATATAAGCCTTTGGTTGGATTGTAAGGGGTGAGAAAAGAATGAAAATGACACAACACATCACATTGATTTACTGCATGTAAAGGCATTACTGTCATGGATATACACTGTAAGCTATGAGATTGAGGCCCTTGATCACCCATTTTGATTTATTTTAATTCATTTTGGACCATAATGCATCTTGCAGGTAGTCTGTAGTTTATGGAAAATTTTACTTTCCTGTATGATCCAAAGGTTTAGTCATGGAATTCTTGGGGTTTGTTTAGAATTTCTTGGGTTGTGTCTGTTTGTTTTGCCTCTCCCTTTCTCTCTCTGTTTGATTGCTAACTATTACACCTATTTTGCTATCAGTTTCTTCATTTTCATTTTGGTTGTTTTAGGATCCGTTTGAGAGTGGAATGAACAAGAGCCTAATTTCCTCATTCTACGAACAATTAATCAAGCTGTCATGTGCTTGAATGTTTTTGTTGTTTTATTTTATTTAAATTTTGTCCTTCACAAATTTCAATTACATTTTGATCCTAACATTATTTACAATGTTGCTTCAGTTGCCTTCATTATTGCTTTACTTGCCTTTCCACCCTCTGTTTCTTCCCAGTCCGACAAAGGCAATGGAAACTAATCTATTCTACTTAGCTTCCTTTGCTTTTTTTAAATAGAACTCTGTGGTGATCGTTCTTGAATATATGTGTGAGTTTATAAAGTTGGATCAAATTGAGTTTTCTCAATTGTGTAGTTGTATAAATTATAATTATAATTTGATCTTAACATTATTTATACCGTGCCTTCAGGCACGGGCATACGCTAGTTAGATTATAAATGAAGAGTCACCACTACTCTAAGTTTAAACCCTTAACTTCTCACTCACCACATCTTAAGGTATGGCCATTAGACCCACCCCAAGGTCTTTTACTTTCAATGTTTAAATTATGTTAAAAATATTATAATTTAATTCTCAATATTTAAATTGTGTAAATTTAATGTTTAATATATATAAATTATTTCAATTTAATCTCTTATTTTAAATATGTTAATTGACGCACTATAAATATTGAGAATCATTTCCTGACTTTATAGACTCATTTGTCCTTTGCATACAATAATTGTCCATTAACTTTTGTAGCCACAAACTTTTTTTCTTTCTTTTAACTTTTCTTTCATATGGGTGTATATTAGTAAAAATTATGCTGGGCTCAGATCGATAGTAATCAAATAATAATTTTAAACGAACAATTTAAATATAAAATCAGACGATTGTATAAATGTTCTAAATGCCTTGAAAGTACAAGAACTTCTTTGGAACAATTAACAATCAAAAGAAAGAATATTCAAATAAACAAAGATAACTCCAAATGAAATTATCCAAGTTTACAAGAACTACAAGTCACAAATTACAGAGAACAAAACTACTCTTAACTTGATAATCTACTCCTAAAATAAAGACTAAGTTATTGTTGGATTGTTGATCCCCCTCTCTTGCTCCTTTACTGCCTTTATAATGCCCAAATCTCAGCCATGCCTTCCTTTTTTTTAGCTACTGTCCCATGATCCTTCAAATCAGTAGGCCACTTTCATTCAACTGCTCAAAACTGCCTTGGCCTTTTTGAACCTTCAAACCTTATTTGGTTCCTCTTTCTGAAGCAAAATCAACTTTGAAAAATCTAGAAACCCTAGATGTTGATTTGTGATTATGTACCAATTTTAAGCAAAATATAACAATCCCAATCAACAATCAAGAGAAAGAGACACAAAGATTTTACGTGGAAAAACCACAATTGGACACCTTCCAATTGTGATCAAAAAAACCACGGGCAACTGCCACAAGACAATCCACTAAGAAGATTTAAAGGAATTACACAGGTATCACTCTCAATTATCTAGCGAATCCACAACGCCTAATTGAACCAACCTCTATGTGCCTCTTCCAACCCCATCTTCACCACGGAATTGTCTTTCTGATGAGCCACTCCGGATTCCACCAAAGCTTCAGGCTCGAATTCTTCAGAATCCACAACTGAAGAACAACTCTCTCTTTTGTGTATAACAAACAAACCTTTGATGTACTCTCTTTAAATCATGAGTTGAATACTCAATAAAAACATCAAAGAAAACTAAAAAAAATATCTCCAGATATAACCCTTAAGAACCAAAAAGAAGATCTGGAGAGATTCAATGAATGAATCAATGAATAGCCTAGATTTGGGAGAAACCCAACTATTTATAGAAAACCAAAGCAATCCTAGTTGGGAAAGAAAACCAACTTCTTGTAGAAAACCAACTTCTTGCAGAACTCCAAAGTAATCCTGTTTTTGAAGGAAACCAACTTCTTAAAGAACTCTTGTTACAACCTTGGTTTGATCCATGGAATTTGACAACAAAAGGTCCTAACAATCTCCCCCTTTGTCAAATCCTGGATAAAACCATCTAAAACAAATTTCCTAACAAAATCTCTCAAGCAGCACCACCAACTGAACCAACACTCAAATCCATGCTCTTGAACAATTATCCTGAAATAAAATAACCACACCAAGCCAACCAAAATATGTGGAACTGGATTAAATAAACAAAATATAATCAATCCATAAACAAAATACTAACAATCCAACTGTACCAAAGAAGGATATAAGCAAAAGTAAAAACACTGTACCATCAACCAAACTATTGTACCATCAATATACATCAAACACTGGTAATGATGAACCAAACTCCCCCTCTAAAAAACAACCACAAACACTGAAAACAGTGAACAAGAAGAAAAACGACAAAAAATAATATGGTGGAGCAAGTAAGGAATTTCAGATTTGTACCTTAAAACACACAAGATTATCCAAGAAGCACAATTACTTGAAAACAATGTGCACAGCCTCTAGAAAATTCCTCATGAAAGAAAGTGATGCATTATGTGAAAAGCATAGATCCCATGATAAAAGTGTGTGTGTGACTCTTGGAGTTCGACAAACACAAGATTCAAATTCTAGTAGTGATATGAAAGCTGGACCTCCGACAAGAGAATCTAAGTACAACTAAGGAAAGTCAAACCACTAGGAATCAAGGGGTATTTGGTGAGTAAAGGCGGAGGCTCCCCCTCAATCAATGAATCTTTTTCTTTTCTTTTTTTCACATTTTTTTTTTCTTTTTTCTTTCTTTTCTTTCTTGTGCACATTTTTTTTTCTTTCTTTTGCACACTCATCGGCGGCTGACATGCTCAAGAGTATGGAAACCAAACCAGAGAAGCATGGATATATTAAGGATGGCCTGGTTGGTGACTCTGAGGTAGCCTTTTCCTCATGCCTGGATTACAAAGAATAGAGGGGAAAGCCATGGAGATGCAAAAAGATGGAAGGTGGTTAAGAGACTCAACATCACCCATGATATGCTAGTATCGGTCAATTCCTGTAGAAAAGCAAAAGATACAATGCCAGAAGTCCATAGAAAAAAAATGATCACTAAGATGGAAGATTCCAAAATTTGCTAATCCAAGAGTGTGTACAGAATGAGACATACTAATCAAAGAATACACACTCCAAAATGAGTAATGACCACAGAAAGCACACACATATTAACATGTAATGGATATTCTTAGCAATTCCAATATGCACCAAAGACCACTCAAAAATTTCAAGCTTGCAAAACCATATTAAGAAAATCTTTTTGGATTTTTTTTTTTTTTCATAGAATATCCCTCACGAATTGTATCCATTATCACAAATCAAACAAGATCTCGCTCTAAAAGATTTGTAAAAAAAATAGAGCGACCCGCTCTGATACCAATTGAAAAATCTAGAAACCCTAGATGTTGATTTGTGATTATGTACCAATTTTAAGCAAAATATAACAATCCCAATCAAACAATCAAGAGAAAGAGACACAAAGATTTTCCGTGGAAAAACCACAATTGGACACCTTCCAATTGTGATCAAAAAACCACGGGCAACTGCCACAAGACAATCCACTAAGAAGATTTAAAGGAATTACACAGGTATCACTCTCAATTATCTAGCGAATCCACAACGCCTAATTGAACCAACCTCTATGTGCCTCTTCCAACCCCATTCACCACGAATTGTCTTTCTGATGAGCCACTCCGGATTCCACCAAAGCTTCAGGCTCGAATTCTTCAGAATCCACAACTGAAGAACAACTCTCTCTTTTGTGTATAACAAACAAACCTTTGATGTACTCTCTTTAAATCATGAGTTGAATACTCAATAAAAACATCAAAGAAAACTTAAAAAAAATATCTCCAGATATAACCCTTAAGAACCAAAAAGAAGATCTGGAGAGATTCAATGAATGAATCAATGAATAGCCTAGATTTGGGAGAAACCCAACTATTTATAGAAAACCAAAGCAATCCTAGTTGGGAAAGAAAACCAATTTCTTGTAGAAAACCAACTTCTTGCAGAACTCCAAAGTAATCCTATTTTTGAAGGAAACCAACTTCTTAAAGAACTCTTGTTACAACCTTGGTTTTGATCCATGGAATTTGACAACAAAAGGTCCTAACAAACTTCTTCAATGCTACCACATGTCCCTCATGATCTCTAGCACTATGTTCGACAGAGGAAAACATTTTACTAAGGCTCATAACTACTTGTAACCTCCTTTGCATCTTTAAACCTTTATCTTTGACCCAACTCTGCTTTTAAACCTCCAACCACATCATCACACAATTTCTCTTCAATTAATGAGCATGATCGACAGAGGAAAGCTTTCAAATTCATAAATATGTTCCCCTATAAATCAATCCACCCAGCCAATCAACTAATTGATAACTAGCTCATGACCCTCTCAGCTTATTGATGCACATGATCAATTCCTTCACACCACGTAACCCCTTGATTGCTGAAAGACTTCATTTTGACTTCACTACCACATGTCATCATCCGATTAATCCACTTGTCGATAGGAATTTTACGAAAATGCATGGGTGCAAACAATGCCCCCCCCCCCCAAAAAAAAAAAACTCTTTAAGAATGAGAAGACTTGAATTCTTGAAGAATTGTATATAAAATTGATTTGTCAAAAAACCAACACCAAAATAAATCTTTTTTACTAACTGTGAAAACCCACATTTAATTATTCTTAAAAGAAAATAAATAAATAAATTAATTAATTAATTTTATCCAGAGTCTATCTGAAATATATATTAGTGTAAAAGTTAGTTTTAAATTAACCCAATTCAATCACTAGCAAAGACATTATTAAGAATAATAATTTTGTGGGTGTTCAATATTTGTTGTTTATAAATTATTTTAATTAGGATTCAATATGATAATTATTCTTACTAAATACCTTAGTTAAAAATCTTAGTGTATCAATTTAAGAAACCCACACAAATACACAAAAAAAAAAAAAAGAAAAAGAATCAAACCTTGCAGATTTTTGGTTGCAACTTTCCACATGTTTAATTGCATATATAGGGAAGGGGAGCCCCTTTATGCCTCTTGGAAATGGGAAGGTTGGATAGAATGAAGAGAAAGAGGAAAAGAGAGAGAGAGAGAGAGAGAGAGAGAGAGGTGCTCAGCAAAGGAACCCATGCATTGTATATATATACAAGCATGCTTGCATTTGGTGAAAGAGGGAAGAAAAGAAAATTTGCCAAGTTGAGTAGGAGGAGGAGATTAAGAAGGATATATATTTCCTACCATTTCAACACTACAATTAAGTAAGAAAACCCTCTCAACCCTCTCATTTTTTTTAATTGTTGAAATTTTTAGATTATATTCATATGATAAAATGACTAATTTATAGTTAGAAATTTTTATATATGTATGTAAATTTTGTGATGTGTATATCAAATATTTGAAAATATTGATAGTCTTAAAGTCATGGTATTATTGTGAAAATAGGCTTGCATGTGTAGTTTATACCATTAAAGAAAGAGAGGATTGAAGAATTTATTTGGTCCTTGAATCTGCTAGCAAATTTGTACGAATTTTTAGATAATTTTATACTCAAAATTTGAAGATTATTTCTTCTACAAAGTTGTTTAGAATAATGTCTACTTCATCCATGAAATGTTGTAACAATTAAAGAGTTTTGTACGAATTTATACAGATTTTTAACCAAATCTGGAGCTATAGGCATATTTTACTATGTGTTTGAAAAATCATTAAAAATTTTATATTAAACCAAATCTGGTAATTTCTAAACAAAACATTAAATTTGAGAAGTCTAGTTTCATAATAAATTTTTAGATTATGGAATCTATTTATAAATTTAAGTATGGAATTAATTTAATAAAATGTAATAAATCTGTGTCATAAATTTTCTTGGAATTTTTCAGAATTATTTATAATTTATTTTTGGAAAATGCTTTCTGAAAAATGACCATAACATGTTTATTGAGTATTCTGTAGATTTATATGAATTTTAGAGTTGTATAAGTAATTTATTTATAATTTTAATTACGAGTTATGCATTCTGAAAATTTGGCAGATTAAGGAGGAATCAAAAATTATTTTCAATTGTTTATTTGGACAAAAAATTAATATTGTGCTAATCTAATCTTGTAGATTAAAAATACATGCATGTGTGTGATTATGATTTATTTCTTCTTTTTGGTATCTACATTATTATTTCATACCATGGTTTAAATAAATTTGTTTATTTAAATTTTGTACATTTGTTTACTATAGTGTGACATGTGTAATATTTTATGTTAAAAATTTTAATGAGTTGGTATAACATTATTAGTAATTAAATGTTGAATTATTGTGAATATCTCAACAAGTAAAGAAATACGAAATTTAACCAATGATATATTAAAATTTAAAAGTGATGGGGTGAGCCCGGTTTAAAATCTTGCGCAAGTGAGTTCCGAACCCTAACATGGCATGGGAAGGTATTTCAGCTCTTATGTTGGTGGTGTGGGTGTCACAACATAGACCGTTCTCTTGGGCAAACCGTGATGTTATGACTCGGGTATGTAACCCTAGTGTGTGGGCATCATTGGTAGTTACAGTAAGTAACATGTGAACATTTGACCAAGGAGGAGTCAGAATTGTCCGTGGCCATTGCTTAGCGGTTGAGTGGAAATAGTGCTCCGTGGGAGTTACTTAAATTATCTGATAAACTAAATCTATGACATTTTATAAGAAAGGTGAGCATATTCCTTATGATGAAATACTGCTTCCGTTTGTTATATTTTTTTTATTTGATTTATTATTATCTATTGTTATTATTTCAACTGATAACATTCCCTTTATGCTTACTAAATGTTACTTGTTATTCTGTTACTACACATTATTCATAAATTATGAGTATTATTATCGGGGTGGGTATTTTCGGGTTGTAATATCTTATTGAGTTCGTCGCTCACTGGCATTCCCGTTGCCCTGGCGTTTTATGCCAGGTACCGAAGAAACCGAAGGAAACACCAAGGCCTTGCAAGGCGACACTCAGCCTTGGTTAGCTTGAAGAGTACCCAAGATCCATGAACCATTTTTCTAAGTTTCTATTTTTTTTTTTTTTTTTATGTTATATTCGTGTTGTTTTTATATACTAAGATTAAGTTTTAAGTTTTTATTGGAGTTGTAATTTAAGAACTTTTAATTTCTGGGTTGTTAATTAATGCTAGTAATATTGGTGACAAAATTGATGAGGGGTTAGTTATTAACAAAATTGATTTTAAGTTCTAAATCTTATTATGGTGTCCTCAAATCTTGGGGCGTCATACTAACCAACAAAAAATGATTATTATAAGCACATGTTAATAAGATGGCCACCAAAGGCCATGATAAATATGTTGTGAATCCTTCAAAAATGTAGTCCAATGTAGGCCATGTATGAGTTTTTAAATTGGTAATAGATTACTTCAATTGACAGTGTATTTACACAATTGGCAAAGCAATGTATGAACCAAGTGTTTTAACCATAGAAATACTTCAGCAAGAATTGGCCCATTAGTTGGAGCACAATAACTTTCCAATGTCGACAGACACTCTAAACCATAAAGCAAATATTTGGGACATCAAATTGTTTTAGTTATTGGTACTTCGAAATTGGCTAATCAAGAAATCACAATTGGTAATATATTTCTATAACTTTCTGAATTTTGTTCTCTTGTTAGCCATTTCATAAAGAACAAACTTTGATGTGATCCACAAATCCAAAATGGACTTTGAATAATAAAAGCCATAGCATAAGTGGCCTTAAAAACTCATACTTCACATCTTGAACAATGTCAAAGATTTCAAACTCATGAACATTTGATTGTTCATAATTTTCAGCCATAGTTGGCTTAAGGTCACACTTTTTAACCAAATTGCTTGCATTACTCTCTGGACTAAGAGTTGCAACAAAGGGCTGATTTTTTGTTTCACACATTAATGGATTAGAAATATTTTTTGAAAACGCAGAAAATATTTCCTCATTGTGAAATTGCCCCCTTGCCATGGAATTTTGATTCTCATGGCCTTCTGTTTTTGCAACCATGACAATTGATGGAATTACAACACCAACATTTGAAGGTGTCTTGTGGACCTCCACCCTTGTCTGACACTGCCCTCTAGAAAAATCATCAATAACATTTCTTAACTCACAAACCAGCACTTGTTTTTCCTCAATTAAAAGAGATGCAAGAGCCTTCTTCAATTGTGAAACCAAAATGCTAATAGGCAGCGTAGAAGGGCCACTCATTTGTCTTTGATGCCTCGTTTTTTCCATTGTTCCAAATTAGGATGTTGTCCCATTGGGCGTGCCAAAAATTGTTAGTAAAAATTTTACTGGGCTTAGATTGACAACAACCAAGCAAAAATTTTAAACGAATAATTTAAACAGAAAATCAGACGATTGTATAAAGGTTCTAAATGCCTTGAAAGTACAAGGACTTCTTTGGAACAATTAACAATCAAAAGAAAGAGTATTCAAATAAACAAAGATAACTCCAAATGAAATTATCCAAGTTTACAAGAACTACAAGTCACAAATTACAGAGAACAAAACTACTCCTAACTTGATAATCTACTCCTAAAATAAAGACTAAGTTATTGTTGGATTGTTGGTCCCCCCCTCTTGCTCCTTTACTGCCTTTATAATGCCCAAATCTCAGCCATGCCTTCTGTTAGACTTATTTATTTTGATAATTTATTTAATTATGTTTTAATGTATTTGAAAGAGAAAAATAGAATCCAAAATTTATTTTGATGATTTATTTAATTATATTTTAATCAAAATTTATTTTGATGATTTATTTGAAAGAGAAAAATAGAATCAAAATTTATTTTGTGCCATTATTTCTCACATAAACCGTTATCCTAAATGTTGTTAGAATGTATTTAATATTTGATTAAATCAGGAGTTTAAATAGCCCAAAACAAAGATTCAAACAGCCTAGCACAGCAGTAGGCCAAAAGGTTCAAGTGGAAGATATTCAAATTAGTAATGATAGAAGTACAACGGCTATAAAGGTTCAAAAGGCCAAAAGGTTCAAGTGAAAGATATTCAAATTTGTAATGATGGAGTGGAAGATATTTAAATTGGTAATGATAGAAGTACAACGGCTATACGGCTTAAATTCAAATGACTACAACGGCTAAATTCAAATGAATATAACGGCTATAATTTTCATTATATATACCAAAGCTTCTAATGTAAACAAGTTACAAAAATCTAAAAATATTCTTTGATCTATAATCACTCACATCTATTCTCAGAAATTAGACACTGAGCCTTATAGCATTAAGCTCATCTTTCCTGTGTGAGATTTATAGAAAAATCAAAACTTCATTTTATATATCTACCTTTGAGAGATATTTCTTGTAAGCTTTCTTTGAAAGCAAAAGTACTATTTCATCTTGTAAAAGTGTTGCAAACACTGTGTTCTTGAAATCTTGAGAATGATTGTGAATCACCTAAGATTTGCAAGGGTTTGGGCTTGTGAAGTCTACGTAAAATCCGTGGATGATTGCTCCATTTGTAAAGAGGTTATTAGCACCCCTGTAAAGCTAGAAGATAGTGAAAAACCTCAAGTGAAGCTTGGGGAGTGGATGTAGGCTTGGTTGAAGCTGAACCACTATAAATCTGTTTGTCTCATCTTCCCTAATCTCTTTACTTTCCTACTACTGCTATAGCTATCTAATATTCATATGTTAATCATTTGATTTACCATGTATGTTAGTTATACTTCATTGTTATTTTGCTTGATCATTTACTGCTAAGTTCATCATTGTGTTTGTTAATAATTTGTTGTACTAGTAGTTAATTTTATTGGGGTATTATTAATTTTATTTGTAGAAACCTAATTCACCTCCCCTCTTAGGTTGCTTTTTGGGTAACACCTTTCTTTTTTTTAGCTACTGTCCCATGATCCTTCAAATCAACAAGCCACTTTCATTCAATCGCTCAAAACTGCCTTGGCCTTTTTGATTCAAACCTTCTTTGGTTCCCTTTTCTGAAGCAAAACCAACTTCTTCAATGCTGCCACATTTCCCCCATGATTTCTAGCACTATTTTCGATAGAGGAAAACATTTTACTAAGGCCCATAACTGCTTGCAATCTCCTTTGCTTCTTTAAACCTTTATCTTTGACCTAACTCCACTTTTAAACCTCCAACCACATCATCACACAATTTCCCTTCAATTAATGAGCATGATCGACAGAGGAAAGCTTTCCAATTCACAAATATGGTCTCCTATAAATCAATCCACCAAACCAATTGATAACTAGCTCATGACCCTCTCAACCAATTGATGCACATGATCAATTCCTTCACACTATGTAGCCCCTTGATAGCTGAAAGACTTCATTTTGACTTCACTGCCACGTGTCATCATCCGATTATCCACCTGTCGATAGGAATTTTACAAAAATTGGTGCAAACAGTGTACCCCCAACATTTTTGAGATGCAATAAATTAATAAATTTTATAATCCTTTTACTTGCATGAATTATTCTTATTAAATTCCATTTTAAATACACATTTATGTGCCACGCCATTGAATAAAATATAATATAAATATATTTACAGAAAATATCATTTTTTTCAGTAAACTATGACTCAATAATCAATTCAACCCTGTTCTTTTAATAATATCAATGTTATACTTAAAATATTTGATTTTACATCAATTTTACTCCACCGTCAATTGTCATCAATAATCAAATGGAAGTTACTGATGTGGCACCTAAACTTCATTTGAAATTTTATTTTACTCTCCAAACTATCCCCACAATATCAATTAGGCCCCTGAATAAAATGAAGTTTGGGGTCTAATTGATAATCAAGAGATAGTTTGGGGTACAATAAAAATTTCAAATGAAATTATAGTATCATGTCAGCAACTTCTGTTTGATTATAAATGGTAGCTAACGACAGGGGTAAAATTGATCCAAAATCAAATGGTTTAGATTTAAAATTGATATTATTAAAAGAATAGGGGTTAAATTGATTTTTAAATGAAACTTTAGGTTGTAAAATGATACTTCCTTATGTATTTATTGTTCTTAAAATATGAGTTTTACGTTACTTTAATTTTTTTAATTTTGTCTCTGAATTTTTCAATTTGAATAAAATAGGTCCAATTTCAAACAATCACTTAAATAGTTAGCAAAACAATTATAAATTTCAACTATGCTTTCTAAATTATATGTTTTGTGTCATTTTAATATCTAAAATTTTAATATTATTAATTCCGTCTCTCAATATTATAAAATTATATTTTATTTTCATCATCAATATTTCAAGATGAAATTGACAAAATTAATAACTTTAAGGACCAAAGTATATTTTATTATCATTTTATTAACCTTAGACAATCCACTTAAAATTAGATCAAAGTGACTGAAATTTTTTAAATATAAAATTAACAAAATTAAAATTTTAAAATATTATAAATAATATATTTAAAATATATATAAATTTTATTAATTTATGTGGCATTTGTTCTTTTCCTTTTTTCATGGCCCACTTGAAGTGACAAAAAAAAAAAAACAAAAATGCTAGGCTTTAGGAAAATTTTTCAAGAAAAGCTTCAGGAAAATAGAGGAGGAGGAGGAGGAGGAGGAAGAGGAGGAGGAACTGGAGGGGCTCGGCGGCCGATCGTCGGTCGTCGGCCGATCATTGCAGCCATCGTCGGTCGTCTGCCCAGCCCCGCCGTCGCACGCCTCCGCCTCTGCCCAGCCCCGCCTCCGCCTCCTTTCATTTTGATGGCCCCCTCCAGTTCCTCCTCCTCCTCCTCCTCCTCCATTTTCCTGAAGCTTTTCTTGAAAATTTTTCCTGAAGCCTAGCATTACTCAAAAAAAAAAACCTTATCAGCAAAGTGAGCCCTTTTTCTTGCTTTCATACGCGCATGCGTCCTTTGCATATTTTTCTTTTCTTGCTTTCATACGCGCATGCGTCCTTTGCATATTTTCTTTGCTTGCTTTTACACGCGCATGTGTCCTTTTCATACAATAAAATAACAGTACTATTATTATTTGAATTTAAAAATTAAATTTATTTTTTAAATTTAATGATTAATCAATTAATTATTTTTATGTTTTTATCTGTTTTTATCATATTTTGTTGATTATCAATCAATTATTTTACTTATATATATTATTAAATTTAAAGAATAAATCTAAAAATTAGACTTATATATCATTTTCTTAAAACAGTTATCCATTACCTTTTGCTACAATAAATTTCTATTTTAGGTTTTTTTCAATCATAAATTATCGTATCCTCTTATATTTTCTAATTATTTAATACAAAATTGTGACCCCAACAACCAATATCTTCTCTTTCTTCACATGGTGACCCAACACATATATCCTGTCAATTCGAGGAGACTTTTGCAGTCAAGGATACCGGGATTGGATCCTAATTATCGGCGATGGCAAAGATTATATTATATATATATATATATTAAAAAAATCAAATGTGATATAAATTAATAAAATTTATGGTAGCATTTAAATATGATTTGAGAATAACACTTGTATTTTGATTTTGTGAGTTTTGAAATTATGATTTAAGTGTAGAAAATTTATTTAGTGAATGAGTTTTAAATTGAATGAAAAATTTTTGATGTGACATATAATATTTGATATAAAAACTTACAATTTATAACCAAACACACAACTTAAAAATCTATTAAAAGCTCACAAATTTTTTTAAAAAATTTTAAAAATATTGTTTTATTAAAATAAAAAAAATAAAATAAAAAATAAGTGCCAATTGCAAAAAAAAAAAAAAAAAATATCGCACTGTTCAAGTTAACCGGCCGGTCAATCGACCGGACAACCGGTAGGCCAAATTTCAAAATTTAAAAGTTCGTCTGGAACGAGTTTTCAAAAAGGTGGAATTAATTTTCTAAATTCAAACCAAACATCATACTAGAATGTAAAGGTAGAACTATGATTCCAAAATCCTTCTAAACACAACTTATATATTTTTTTACAACAATGATTCATCCCACTAAAAACACCACCACTAATAGCACTAATGCATTAAAAAAATAGAAAAAAAAAATACAACTCCAAAACCAAAACATCACATCATTTCTGGCGGGACCCTGCCACCTAATTAGTGGAGCACTAATTAGTGCTCCCAAAATTTTTCTTTGTTCTTTTTCTTTTTCATGGCCCCCTTGAAGTGACAAAAAAGCGTTAAGATCCTCTAGAGTGTATCCCTAATCTCCTAGAGTGATCTATCCAGGGCGACACGTGTTCCACTAGTGGATTCAAGGGCTGAGATGCAACGTTTTGGTTAGTAATTTGAAGAAAGAAAAAAAAAAAAAAATCATATTCAAAATTCCCTCCCAGCTTCTATATACGCAGCATATAGAAAACAGAGTGAGAGATAGAGAAGAAGAGAGAGATGCTCGGTGTTGATCAATCCTGAAACTGCTCTACATCTTCACTGCACAGTCACAGAACCATCTTGCTTCATTTTAAGGAGACTGCTCTCAATGTTCCGCAATACAGGTTTATAGCTGCAACATGGAGTCAATCCAAAGGAAGAAAAAGAATTGAAGAAAATGAAGCAAACCCACTTAAGTTCAAAAAAGTGACACCCAGTAACTAATTGAAACGGTTCAAAAAAAAAAAGTAACTAATTGAACTTTATGATTGCCCAAAAACAAAATACAAATGAATTCACCAGAATTAATACCCAACTATCGGGAAATTGATTTTAGATTAATAAAAAAATCTATCATAAAAAAAGGGACCAAAATAGAAAATCACTTAATAGAGATGGAATTATAAATAAATAACAAAGAAAAAAAAAAGAAAGAAAAAGAAAAAAAACCCCAATAAATTCAAAAAGAGATATACATGATGTTTATGACTGGACAGATGTATGATACCCAATTGAAGGAAAACAATAATGCCAGATCCGTCAATTGAATGAGGATGAAGCTAGAGAAAGAAAGTGAAAGGTGGTAGAGAGAGACAGAGAGAGAAGAAACAAGATAAGAAGAAACGGAGAGAAGAGAAGGGGGGTGGAGGAGACAAGAAGAAACAAGACGCTATCTTTGGCGGCGGCAGCGGGAATGGAAGCAACGGCAGTGGCGGGTGACGCAACTTCATCGACAATGAATGGCGGGCGACTTGATGGTCTTCTTCCTCAGCTCCTCACCTTGTCTCAGCCCTTCTCTCTCTCTCTCTCTCTCTCTAATGCTTCACAGGAACATGACAGGAATGACTTCAAAACAAATCTGAATTTTTTATTTATTTATTTATTTTTTTAAATTACAAACTAAAATGACATGATTTTGGTTAGTTTGCATCTCAACCCTAGACCCTCTAGTGGAACATGTGTCAGCCATGAATGGGTAACTCTAAGAGATCACTCTAAAAAAAACACTCTAGAGATCTTAACGCGAAAAGAAAAACCTTATCATCAAAGTGAGCCACTTTTCTTTTCTTGGTTTCACACGCACATGCGTCCCTTGCATATATTCTTCTTTGGGAAAATTATTGATAAATTCTATTTAGAAGTGTTTAACTCAAGAAGTCCATGAAGGAATTTTTAACCCATTTAGTCCCATGTATGTATAGTTTTATTCCATAAAGTCATTTTTCTTGATTTACACTATTTTCTTGGACACTTATGCCTTTATATTTAATTTTGATACCCTTATAAATATTTTTTGAACGGTTAGCAATTTTATGATGTGAACATTCATATTTAAAATTCACATTGGTAGGAATGTAAAATTGGCCGTAGGCGGCTCGAAACCCGTCTGCGAGCCGGGGCGGGCCCGGCCCGTTGACAATGTGAATATTCACATTGACATGTTAACATTCACATTAATAGGAGTGTAAAATTGGCCCGCGTCCTGTGGTGGTGCGAAACCCGCCCGCGGCCCATGGGCAGCCCGGGGCGGGCCCGGTCCAGGCCGTTGACAATGTGAATATTCACGTTGACATGTTAACATTCACATTGATAAGAGTATAAAATTGGTCCGCGGCCCATGGGCGGCCAAAAGCCCGCCGCGGTCGGGGGGGCCCGGCCCGGCCCGTTGACAATGTGAATATTCACATTGACATGTTAACATTCACATTGATAAGAGTATAAAATTGGTCAGCGTCCCGTGGGCGGCCAAAAACCCGCCCGCAGCCCGGGGCGGGCCCGGCCCGGCCCGTTGACAATGTGAATATTCACATTGACATGTTAACATTCACATTGATAGGAGTGTAAGATTAGCCCGCGCCCCATGGCTGCCCGAAACCCGCCCACGGCCCGTGGGCGGCCCGGGGTGGGCCCGACCCGTTGACAATGTGAATATTCACATTAACATGTTAATATTCACATTGATAAGAGTATAAAATTGGCCCGCGCTCCGTGGCAGTCCAAAACCCGTCCACGGCCCGTAGGCAGCCCGGGGCGGGCCCGGTCCGGCCTGTTGACAATGTGAATATTCACATTAACATGTTAAAATTCACATTAATAAGAGTATAAATTGGCCCGTGCCCCGTGGCTGCTCGAAACTCGCCCACAGCCCCTGGGCGGCCCGGGGCGGGCTCGGCCGGCCTGTGACAATGTGAATATTCACATGGACATATTAATATTCACATTGATAAGAGTATAAAATTGGCTCGCGCCCCGTGGCTGCCCAAAACCTGCCCACGGCCCTGTAGGCAGCCGGGGGGCGGCCGCCCCGGCCTGTTGACAATGTGAATATTCACATTGACATGTTAAAATTCACATTGATAAGAGTATAAAATTGGCCCGTGCCCCGTGGCTGCTCGAAACTCGCCCACAGCCCGTGGGCGGCCCGGGGCGGGCCCGGCCCGGCCTGTTGACAATGTGAATATTCACATGGACATATTAATATTCACATTGATAAGAGTATAAAATTGGCCCGCGGCCCATGGGCGGCCAAAAGCCCGCCCGCAGCCCGGGGCGGGCCCGGCCCGGCCCATTGACAATGTGAATAGTCACATTGACATGTTAACATTCACATTGATAAGAGTGTAAAATTGGCCCGCAGCCCGTGGGCGGCCCGAAGCCCGACCGCAGCCCGAAGCGGGCTTGGCCCAACCCATGACAATGTGAATATTCACATTGACATGTTAACGTTAACATTGATAGGAGTGTAAAATTTGCACGCTGCCCGAAGCTCGCCCGCGCCTGGGGTAGGCCCGGCCCGGCGTTGACAATGTGAATATTCACATTGACATGTTAACATGCACATTGATAGGAATGAGAATTGGCCCACCGTTCGTGGGCTGCTCGAAGCCCGCCCGCAGGCCTGGGCAGGCTCGTTTGGGTCCGGGTCCGAGCATGTCCGAGACCTAGACTAGGGCCTAGGCCATCACTTTAAAGCCCGGCCCGGGTCCCATCGGCCCGTTTAAGGCTCATTCAATGCTCGGTCGCGAGGCCCAGCCCGCTTGAGGCACAATGTCTTTTTTGTGGAAAATAATAAAATTTTAGTAGAAAAAATAAAAAGAATTAAAAAAAATGGCCAGGCCGCCCAAGCCCGGCCTAAGCTCGAGCCTAGGCATAGGCCCACCGGCCCGACCCGAGGCTGTCGTCTTCGGACCGCGGGCCAATTTTACACTCATATCAATGTGAATGTTAATATGTCAATGTGAATATTCACATTGTCACGGGTCGGGCCGGGCCCACCCCGGGCAGCGGGCCAATTTTACACTCCTATCAATGTGAATGTTAATATGTCAATGTGAATATTCACATTGTCACGGGCAGGCCCCGGGCAGCGGGCAGGCTTCGGGCCGCCCACGGGCCGCGGGCCAATTTTACACTCCTATCAATGTGAATGTTAATATGTCAATGTGAATATTCACATTGTCACGGGCGGGGCCGGGCTCTCCCCGGGCTGCCCATGGGACGCGAGTCAATTTTACACTCTTATCAATGTGAATGTTAACATGTCAATGTGAATCTTCACATTATCAATGGGCCGGGCCCGCCCCGGCAACGAGCGAGCTTCGGGCCGCCCACAGGCCGCGGGCCAATTTTACAGTCCTATCAATGTGAATGTTAATATGTCAATGTGAATATTCACATTGTCACGGGCCGGACCGGGTTCGTCCCGGGCCGCCCACAGGCCGCGGGCTAATTTTATATTCCTATTAATGTGAATGTTAACATGTCAATGTGAATATTCACATTGTACATGGGCCGGGCTCCTACACATTGACGATATGAACATTCACATTGATGGTGTGAACATTCACATTAGGGGTATTTTGGTAATTATGTCACCCATAGGATTTATTGAAACATAAGAAAATAATATGAACTAAATAGAACATAAGTAGATGAAAAGGGTATTTTGGTCTTCTTATCTGAAATAGGACCTAATGGAATAGTCAAAAAGAATATGGGTTAGATGGAACATAAGTAATTAAAATGGATTTATGGAAAAAGCTTCCTTTTTCTTTTCTTGATTTCATACGTGCATGCGTCCTTTGCATACAATAAAATAACGATACCTATGTTTGTTTTCAATTTAAAAAAAAACACTTTTTAAATTTTTAAAATTTTTTTAGTATTTTTTTATATTTACTGATTTTTTTAATTTTTAGACACATCTAACATAAATATACTTAAAAAGTATAATTTTCGTGAAAAAATCTTTAAAAAAATTCACTAAATACCAAAAAAAAAAAAAATGAAAATTCAATATTTTTTTTGTATTTATTAATTTTAAAAAATATTTTTTCACAAATATTTTACTTTTTAAATACATCTAAGTAAGGTGTATCTAAAAAAGTAAAAGAAAATTACTTAATTTTTTTAAAAACATTCACTAAAAACAAAAAATAAATACAAAAAATAAAAAACTCAGTTTTCAGAAAAATAAATTTAGAAAACTAAAACCAAACACATTGAGTAGTATTATTTGAATTCAAAAATTAAATTTATTTTTTAAATTTAATGATTAATCAATTAATTACTTTTATATTTTATTTGTCTCACGTTTATATCTTTTTTAATTATTAATCAATTATCTTACTTACACATTATTAAATTTAAAAAATAAATCTAAATATTAGAATTATATATCATCTTCTTAAAATAATTGTCCCATTAACTTTTGCTACCCCAATCTTCTCTCTTTCAAGAGCTTTATGTAACGATAGTTTTCATCAGTCACAAATCATCATTTCTTCATATTTCTTAATTATCTAACAAAAAAAAAATTATGTGCCCAACTCCAATAACTTCTCTTCCTTCACATGGGTGGACCACACAACACATCCTGTCATTCAAGGAGACTTTGTGCGGTCAAGGATACTGACGCTGGGATTGGATCTCATCGGCAATGGCAAAGATGCCCTTCAACAAGTCCCTTGCCATTGTTTCGAAGAAACCATCCATAAGGTATTGGCTTAAAACTTATATCCCTCTTCTTTTTGAGATGCAACAAGCCATATTCAATCAAAGAAGTTCTTTGTTGTTCAAAATAATTAAGCCCTTACATATTTCACCTTCTTGAGATCAAACCACCCAAATTCAATACGTATACAGAGTGTACAAAAGAACATAACTGCGAAGGATGGTTGATGCTGTTGTCTCTTCCGTAGCGCGGAGACTTGGTAACCTTCTCACCGAACAAGTTATTTTTTTGCGAGAAGTGAGAGATGAAGTCAACTCTATGAAAAACAAATTGGACTACATGTTGTGTTTCTTGAACGATGCAGAAGAAAAACGAGGTGAAGATAACAGGATACGCAAATGGGTATCCGATATTAGAGATGCTGCATACCAAGCCGAGGATATTATTGACAAGTTTATTCTCAAAGTTGGAGAAGGAGGGATTCGCAAAAGCACAGGGTTCAAAGCTTGCCTCAGAAGGTACTTTCGCATCTACAAACTAGCAAATTTGTATGGAATAGGTAAGGAGATCAAAGAATGGAAGAATAGACTCGATGAAATCGATCGAAATCATGAAGTTTTCAAGATTAGAAATATCGAAGCTGCTGGGGAGGGATCAAGTAGCATGAATGAGAGATTCAAGCAACTACGAAGGACAACACCTTATGGAGATGACCAACATGTTGTGGGCTTCACCGAGGATGTCGAGTTACTGGCATCTGAACTTCTCCAAGAAACTCCCCATCAACGTGTGATTTCGATTGTGGGCATGGGCGGTTTGGGTAAGACGACCTTAGCTCGAAAACTTTACAACTCTAGCAGTGTTGGAGATAAATTTAAACGTAAAGGTTGGGTTTCTGTATCCAAGGATTACAACATCCAGAATCTTCTACGAAGAACAATAAAGTCTTTCAAGATGCCAACCACCAAAGATGAATTGGAGATGTTGGAAAAGATGGAAACAGAAGATTTGGAGTGCCATTTACACGAGTTCTTGAACGAAAGTCGATACCTGGTTGTGATTGACGATGTATGGGATACAGATGCTTGGGCAAGCTTGAGGAGAGCCCTCCCAGACAACAAGAAAGGAAGTAGAGTAATTATCACCACTCGTAAGAAAGTTGTTGCCGAGAGTTCTGGTGGGAGAAAATATGTTCATCATCTTCGATTTCTAGAACCAGAAGAAAGTTGGGAATTATTTTGTAAAAATGTGTTTTCGGACTATGATGGGGTCGATGATAAAACAAATCGTTGCCCTCCAAGCTTGGAGGAATTGGCAAGAGATATGGTCAGAAAATGCCGTGGCTTACCCCTGGCCATAGTCGTCTTGGGTGGGCTATTGTCAAGAAAACATCCCGATGAGTGGCCCAAGTTGCAGGGCCGCTTCTGGCGGCAGGTAAGTGGTGACGACTTTGAAAGCCATGACTCGACTCATGTTACACAAATATTGGCTTTAAGTTTCACCGATTTGCCTCATCACTTGAAGTCGTGCTTTCTTTACTTGGGGTTGTTTCCTGAAGATTTTGAAATTGATGTAGAGAGACTTATACGGTTATGGGTGGCAGAAGGTTTCATACAACAAGTAGAAGGAGAAACTTTAGAGGAGACAGCTGCAGAACATCTAAATGAGCTGATTGACAGAAATTTGATTCAAGTAGCTAAAAGAAATTGGATGAGAATTGGAAGATGCCGAGTGCATGATCTTCTTCGAGATTTTGCAATTGGAAAGTCGAAGGAGTTAAATTTCCTTCATATCTATGATGGAAATGTTCATTCTGCACTATCTCCCTGCAAACATCGAAGACTAGCTTCTCATAGCGGTGGATTAAAAAGGTTTGATTCCTTTGATCACTCATCAAATTTGCATTTACGAACCTTTTTGTTCTTCAACTCGGAAAATGAATCCGCCGAAATAGGGGAGTCACAATTTCTGTGCAAAAAATTGAGATTGTTGAGAGTGTTAGATCTTGAGAATATTATATTCAAACATTCTCGAAAAACAGAGCATGTAAGGTTACTTGATGCAATAGAGAAGTTGATTCACTTGAGGTACTTTAGGATAAGTGACTCCAAAATAAACAAGATTCCACCATCCATAGGTAACTTGCAAACCCTACAAACCCTGGAATTTTCCCAACCGTATAGCCCAATTATTAGGTTACCAGATGAGATATGCAATGCAAAGCAGTTGAGACATTTAATTGGACGCTTCAAGTGGCCTTTCCGAGTGGAAAACCTAACAAACCTTCAAACTCTAAAGTACATTGTGGTTGATAACCGGATGGAATTTAATCCAATAGGGGATTTAATGAATCTTCGCGAGCTCTACGTAGAATTTAATGGATACAGCCGGAGGTTCACTCTAAACTCTATTGGTAGATTAACAAGCCTCCAAAAATTACTTCTATATAAGAATACGAACACTATTCTTTCTCACTGCCAGCACCTCCTTCAATTGAAGTTAGAAGGAAATATAGGAAAGCTACCAACAGAGATGCACAAATTCTTTCCGAATCTCAAATACCTCTCCTTGGATGGATCGGAAATGGAGGAAGATCCTATGCCGTCATTGGAGAAGCTTCCAAAGCTAACAATTCTTGACTTGTTTGCCTACAAAGTAAATAAATTTGTTTGCACTGCAGGAGGGTTCCCTCTACTCGAAATTATAATTCTTCACCGGTGTTATGTGAAGGAGTTACAAGTGGATGAAGGAGGAATGCCTCTGCTTCGGGGTTTGGGTTTGAACAACCTTAATAACAAAGAAAACAAGGTTAGCATCCCAGAGAGATTAAGGTCCATCCCTGTCCCCAAAAATTGGGATTTGGCAGACCGTGATGAGTGGCCTTACTAACAAAGAAAACAAGTTACAGGTGAGTAATAGTTGTTGCCAGAAAATATATGGTAAATAAAAGGTTTCCTTTCTTATAGATCACTTTTCTATACGTTCTGGTTTAACTTAGTTAATAAAGCTTTTCAACTGGATAGCCTATAATAAAGTTTATTTGTTCTATGTATAATTAAATATATTGTGTATATATATATATGTGTGTGTGTGTGTTTTCTTAACAATGTATGTTTGGTAAACCAGTACTGAAATAATTAGTGTTTGGTGTTAATTTTCTGAATTTAATTTTTTAAAAATTGAGTTTTTTTTGTTTTTCGATATATATATATATATATATTTAGTAAATTTTTTAAAATTTTAACCATTTTGTTTACTTTTTTATATGCACCTTATTTAAATGTATCTAAAAAGTAAAATATTTGTGAAAAAATATTTAAAAAATTAATAAATACAAAAAATACAAAAAATGTACTAAACTTATATATATATATATATATTTTTTTGTATTTTTGGTATTTAGTGCATTTTTGAAAGATTTTTTTACAAATATTATATTTTTTAAGTATATTTATGTTAGGTATGCCTAAAAGTTTTTTTTTAAAAAATTGCTTAAAATATTTTTAAAAAATCAGTGAAAACAAAAAAAAAATACGAAAATCAAAAAGTAGAATTTTCTGAAAAGTGAATTCTAAAAATCAAAACCAAATCTTGCTTGGTTCTAATTTTTTTAATTCAATTTTTTTAAAAATGAGTTTTTTTTAGGTAATTTATTTAATATTTTAAACAATTTTTTTACTTTTTTCGTATTCTTGTATATTTATTTTTTTTAATATTTTTTTATAAATATTTTACTTTTTAAATACATCTATATTAGGTACATCTAAAAAGTACAAAAAAAATTGCTTAAAATATTAAAAACATGTATTGAATTTTCTTTTTATTTTTATTTATTTTATTTTATTTTTTGTATTTTTGGTATTTAGTGAATTTCTTAAAGTTTTTTTTCACAAATATTATACTTTTTATTTGTATTTATATTAAGTGTATCTAAAAAAAAAAAAATTAAAAAAATTCTCAAACACAAAAAAATAAAAATAAAAATAAAAAACTCAAATTTCAGAAAATTGAATTCAGAAAATTGGAACCAAAGAAGGTGATTATGATTTCTCTTCTAATACTTAGGTGAGAAAAGAAAAGAATAGAAAATTTAAATAATTATGATTTTTCATCATTGTATTTGGATAAACCAAAATGAAAGAGAATACATTTGTTTTCTATTTGAATATTGTTATTGAGACCCAAAAATTAGATTCACTTTTAACTCTCTCAGTTATTCTTTAATTATCAACTAATCATCTTTGTTGACACATTATTGATCTAGAAAGTGAGTTTAGAACGAGAAAACACGTCTTTTTATTATCAATGCTTTGTATCTAGATAGACAATTTAAGTAATTTGATTTTTTATTTTTTTTATTTTATACAACTACTTTTGTTTTTCACCAAAATTGGTGAGAAACAAAACAAGAGTTTAAGGAGTTTTTATTTTTTTATTTTTATTAAACTAATTCATAGATGGACTTGTTTTCACAGAGCTTGTTTTCTTATCTGCCAAATGATGAATCCAAGCATTTAGTTCCTTGCTAGTTTAGTGAGTTAGACAAATGAAAAGATTTCTGAAGAGATATTATGATTCAATCATTTAATTATCTCAAAAATTGTGCTTAGAAAATGGGATAATCATGTTACAATATGTATTAGTTACAATTTAAATTAATATTGGCGATGTGTAAAAAGTAAGGCAGTAGTGTTATATTTTAAATAGTATCCACCTTATAGTTACACGTCAACACATGTCCTACCTCAATCTCATGTGCGCCACTCTTGTGATAATTGATATCATTTTTTTACATGCATCTTTAAGAATTTTGTTTTTCATTTTTTATTTTTTAACACATTTCTTACATCTTTTTTTTTTTTTTCATTTTATTTATTTAATAGGAATGAAAGTTGGAGGAAACAAAGAAAGTGGTTGGTGATGCTTGTGTGCCTGTTGTGCTGTTGGAGAGCTGGAGTTCTTTTTATTTTTATTTTTTTGCCCTTTTATTTGTTATCATGTTGGTGTGCTTGTCATGTTTGTTGTACTTAGATTTCCAATAACTTCTCTTTTTATTCTGTATGTATAAAAGACTTTTTAATTGTGTGGTTATTTTAACCTGATTAAAAAAATTGTATTTTGGATGATAATTGATTTTTTTTATTATTATTATTTTTTATAATTGATATGATGATTTTAAGATAGAAAATTAAATAATTATAATTTGAATTTGACATTTTATCTTATTAGCTATTTTAACTTATTTTGTTTTTATTAACTATTTTAGCCAAAAAATTCTTCCAACCCAACTTCCCATACACCCCTTATAGGGTGGTTAATAAGAAAGACTACAAGGAGAGTCACTTGATGGTTGAGTCAAGCTACTCTATGAGGTCGAGGAGCACAAAGGCAAATAGAGCATGTTGCAGAGAATTGTGTGGTTAATAAGAAATGCTATAAGGAGAGTCACTGATTACTGATTGAATGGTTAAAACTTGACATTTTTGTAGACTAACGAAATATTGGCCCAAAATCCACCACCACCACTACCAATAAAGACTGCCACAGTCATCGCCAGTGCCACAAATGAAAGCCCTCTCTTCCACTACCGCTAAGCTTTGATGGAATCGAACTATAAACGATGATCAAAGTACTTAATTGCCAGTGAAGTGAGATCTACAATTCGAATCGATATAATGGCATCAAGCCTACTATAGTAATCTAACTATATTAACTTACTAGCATCCTATCATGTGACACAAGATTTAAAAGAGAGTTTCCCCTATTTTTTCTCAATTATGGGGCTACATTTTGGGCATTAAACTTGATATTCACATCTCATTCATTTTAAACTATGAAAATGCTTACCCAAAAGATACATTAACATCACAATCTTATTTTTTGATATTAAAAGCCAAACCATCATAATAGACATAACCAAATATTACTTGTTAACTGCCACGAAAGACAGTTTTAGCAAATACATGAGTGGGCTTGACTACCTGCCGACTTACCTTACATATATTTACATAATCAAAAGCATTAAGTAAAGATCAAATCTCCAAAATTAGCGGTTGTGAGGCCCAATCGCATGATGATGTACCACGAAGCTGTTCGACCAACCATAAGCAATCTGTGAAAATTTGGAGAACTCAAATATCCCGAACTTGACACCATCGGAACACATACAAACATGCGCGGGTTTCAGCCACAGTGGCCACAATGTTATTAAGACAACACACCAAAGCCACAAGCAGCTACAAGAGAAAATACAAAATTGACAAAAACACTATTAACATTAATTCCATCATCCAAAAAAAAAATATAAAGCCAATCACTTGGAATTCTTTGGCAGCAGTGTGTCTACAAAAATATACGAGACGAGAGTAAAACTTTCATATGTTCTAGGCCCCACAATCTTGAGGATGGGCACTGCATCAGATATCTCTTTTAAATCATCATCTGCGAGCTTCACTCTCAAGGCACCAATATTCTCATCAAGGTTTTTAATCTTTAGTTGTTCCTGCAATTGTACAATGCTTTAACCATTCGAAATACAACATTTAGGAGCACATTTGGAAGTTTTGGTCTTGTTTTTAAAGCTTGTTTTTTAAAAAATACTGAACACTAGTTTGGTGAAAATAAACACCAAAAATCAACAAGGATCTTTCTCTAAAATTGATTAGCAGCTGACTTGATTGCATAAACATCCACTTGAAATAATAACAAAATATTATTAAAGCATTCGGTAAACATCCAAATATGATTCAAAAACTCAAGAATGTTCAGAAAAACTAATAAAAACTTCATTCAATAGAAGTTATGTTTAATTTAATTCAAAAGCCAAAAAATCATACTTTGGCAAGGTTTAGATGGATTGTAAGAAAGACCACAACCTCCTACTTATGGAACTAGTTACCAGGGAATTACAAGTTTTTGAGGTTTGTTCAAGGATTCATTTCACCTTCTGGCACTTTTTCCATAACTTTTCATGTATTATTCATTACCAAGAGATCAAAATTTTGATTAGTCACTCACCAGGAATAGGCACCGTATCATCCCTTTGATGAAGAACCCATGCAAGTGCGAGTTGAACAGGGGTGCAGCTATGCTTCTTAGCAAACGCTTCTATTCGAAGATAAAAGATCTTGTTGTGATCTAAATTCTGCCCTGTAAACCCAGGAAGTGCTAGCTGATAGAAAGAAAAAGTTAGTCATCCATTCATCTAGTTGTTTGACTAACCAAAAGAGGAAATGTCTGAATGAATTAACACTGTTTCAGCAAAGTTTATTTTCCTATGGAAAACATTTTCCAAAAAATGTTTTTTGTCGAAAATGTTTTCCTATCTGTGTTTGAGACCTTGAAACTGATGTCCTAGTTGTTTGTTGTATTAGTGATGGTATTGGTGGTTGCGGTAGGGTGTTGGTGATGCTAGTGTGGCGGCGTTGGTAAGACCTTAGTTCAGAAAACGTTTTCCACCTTTCAAAAGTAGAAAATGTTTTCCACCTAAGCAAACTTGTTCTCTGTTGACCACAGAAAACATTTTCAGTTGCCTTTGATTTTCCATTGTACCAAGCACCAGATAATGTGGAAAACATTTTCTAAAATACATTTTCTGCCAAAACAAGAGCATTAGTTCACAAAGATGATTTTTATCTAACATTAATTAAATTGAAGTAAAATAAAAGATATAGATCCAGTTCATTACCAAAAAGCTATCTGTAGGGACACTCTCCACAACTGCCTTGCCAGCAAAAAACCCATGAGCAGTAGAGGAATATGGAACTATTGCAATTCCAAGTTCCCTGATAACCAAAACATGGTTTAGAAAGAAAAAAAAAAATGATGAAAGGAAATATCAAAACAAATTGGAAGTGTAATTGAAAATAGTAAATGGCTAGAAGTTTAAGATGCAAATTCCAATAAAGAAGAAATCACTATAAAAAAATAAAATAAATTATTAAAGGAAATTGAAGTTCAAACAGACAGTAAGGTGTCTTCTCGTGATATACATATTTCTGTGAATAAAAAAGGGCAACCCAGTACATGAGGCTAAAGCGAGGTCTTAGGAGGGAAAGATGTCCACAGCCTTACCCTCACTTATGGAGAGGTGGTTTCCATAACTCGAACTTGGGCCACCAAGGGCACTAACAGAAAGCCTTACTATTAAGTAAAGCTGCCCTTTCAAACATCTTTTTGCGGATGAAGTTTTTATTTTAACGAAGAGCAACATTTGAACAGGAGCCTCCAAATTTTTGAATAAAATGTAAGTAAACTCAAGATGAAGATTCTTGGCCTTTCTTATTGATGTACTCTTGATGAACCTCTTTTGTACCTTTTTTTTTTTTTAAAAAAAAAAGGAATAAGAAAAAGAAAAAGAAAAACTCAAGACGAAGATTCTTGCAGAATTTTGGAAGCAATATGAAGCACTTGCAAAGCGGGATTATTTCTTCCTCAATGTCTCAAGTCAAAAGGGAATACCCCATTTGTAATAAGACAGTTGTCTATCTTGCCAAAAAGAAAAAAAGAACCATGGCATCCCTTTAGACATTGGTTTTTTGGGGATTTTTTTTTCTATTTTTTATCGACTTCAGTAATGATTCAAGATTTTTACTTTTTAGGTTCATCTAAACAAGACAATCCTTACAAAAAATAAAAAATAAAAAATAAAAAAAAGGGAAAAGTATTTTTTTTTGTAAAAAGTACACTATAGACGAAAAAACCAATGCATGTTTAGTACTTCTCAAAAAAAAAAAAAAAAAGGCCTAAAAAGTTGGTTTTTTCGGGGGGTTCTTTGATGGACTTTAAATATATTATAAATGTATATTATAAATGGCGGGGCCAGACTAGAATTATTCATACCAAGCCCATCCCAAAAAGTAAACGAGCTCAAAATCTCAGCTCAACTCATGGGCCAAATATCTATCTCAATCGATAGAATGGGTTGGGCTGGTTGGGCCATCAAGCCCACCCCTACCCTAGATGGATTTAAGAAGTATATTAAAAAAAACAACTCAAAGTTGAAAATAGTTCACAAAAAAAAAAAAAACAAACAAACAAACAAACAAACAAACTAGGAACTAGACTTGAGGTGCATTGGTAAATGGCAAATATAAACAAGAAACTTACAGTCTCCTCTATAGGTACTGATGTGTCAATCCGGTGTACGTAGTAGAGATCAATGTAGTCCACACCAAGGCACTTCAAACTAGCCTCACAACAGGAGCGCACATATTCAACAATACCCTTCACCACAACTTGAGTAGGTTCCATTTTGACAATTCCAAATTTTGTAGCTAACTGGACTTTTTCTCGAGGCAAATCCTTTAATGCCTGCAAGTATTAGGATCAACAACTGAAATATCACACAAAATTGCCAAAAAAGCATATTCATTTTTTCTTTGGAAAACAGCCAACAAGACTCTCTCTTTGGTTTGATTTTTCAAATAAATTTTCTAAAAAAAAAAATTCAAATAAAATTAAAACTAATTTGGCGTAGAAAATGAAAAATACTCATCATTTTCACATGGTTTTATCTTTTTGGGAGGCAAAAATATTCTTTGAAATTTGAAAATACCTTTTTGGTGCTTACTTTTGTCAAACTAGCTTCTATTTTATTCACAAAAAATAAAAAATAAAAAATAAAAAAAATCAGAAGATAGATTATGAAAGTGAAATCAAAATTTTCCAGTTAAACTCCGACTGTATTTGTATGTATCATATTCTACATATTTATTTGTTTTCCCTTTTCTGATTGATAAGAACAACATTTATAGTCATACCCAAGTAAACCACCAAAACAAAAAGTATTAATATCCTCCTTGAATATTTCATTTCTTGTTAAACAAACTATAAAAAGAGATCACTATCTCCCAAATGTAGTCTCCACTCTGCAGGTGTTATCAGTTCAAGTCTTATCTATCAGATCAATCTATAACACATCCTATTCAATGATGCAAGAAAAACAACAACAATCAAATCAAGTAATTACATTACCAAAACCTTTCAGAAAGTTAGTGGAGTCTCCAGGCTAAAGGTGTGAATACAAAACATTCATAATTAGGTCTTATCTTTCAGATCAATTGAAAATGCATCCCATTCAATGATGCAAGAAAAATGACAACAACATTAATAATCAAAGAAGTATAGCTCCAAAACCTTTCAAAACCGAACTTTTTTCCCTTTCCTTTCTTGGACTCATAGCACAAATACTTCTAAAAGGAAATTGTATCTATATTGTGCCCATATTGGATACCGAAACTCCTCGGATACTCGCAGTTACGTATGCAATACTTCCTAAAACGTATCTAATACTTGATGCCAATTTTGAGAAGTATTGCACTTTCTAGGTCAAGTATCCAAACTATTATGAAACTGAAATTGTAATAATTTTGCATATTATAGAGTTTAATTGTTAAAATAGATACATGAATAATTTTTCCATATTTTCTAATTTCTTACCCAAGAAGAAAATAATGAGATTAAAGTACTACTCTACCTATTCAAATATTATCAAATTAGCGTATCGGCCAAAAAAAAAGTAAACTGGCTCTTACTCTAATAATTAATATCTAAATAATGGTTTCTCACTATTCTTTGAGCTTATGTATAATATAATACTAAAAATAAAAAAGAAAAAAAGAAAAAGAAAAATTCAACATATTCTTGCCATACCCGTTTCCTATTTTGTTAGATTTTATTGTATCGCCGTGTCCGTATCGTATTGTATCTGTATCCCGTATTAGTATCCTTACTTCATAGGTTGTTGGATATGGTCCAAAAAATGCTTTGGGCAACATAAAAAATAGTAAAAAAACAGAATAAAAAAAGACAGAGAAAGTGTGACTGGAAAAATGGAAAATTGTGTTTTAGTGGGACCAACTCAAAATAATTACAACTTTCATGAAGATACAAGTTGGTCTTAGTCCGGTGTGCCAGTGAAAGTTGTGGCATAGAACACAACTCCGACTTGCATCTCCATAAAAAAATGCAATTTTTTTGAGTTGTTTCAACTAAGACGCCATTTCCCCAAGAAAAATTGATTTGGCATATATGACATCTTTTCAACAAGTTTTTAAATGAGCATAATCCTAACGGTCCTTTATCCCAATGTAGAGTAGAGAACAACTCATGTTTTCTTTTTTCTTTTCTTTTTTTTTTTTAATTTTATAAATAAGAGTAACTTTATTAGAAAAAGAGCATCAAGACGATACTGACAAAAACAATCCACACCAAGAAAATTACGTTTCAGCCAACTAAAGAATCAACAAAAATCAACAAGGAAAAATAAATCTGGCTCAAGCGTCCCCAACACCCAACAAGACAACACCACTAACAACAAGAACTCATGTTTTTCTTTTCAAGGATTCTCCCAAAAAATAGTTTCAACAAAATCTTTCAATTTCTTAAGACTTACTAAGTTCAATTCTTTATATTTCTCAATAAGCATAGTACATTAGCTATAATAAATGGCTATAAGCAAATTCCCATAACAAGCACAAATGCTCGGGTACTGTGTTAATGAAAGCATTACCTTTCCCACTAATATTTCGTTAGTGTGGTCAACACCATAAATATCTGACGTATCAAAGAAAGTAATTCCTTTACTGAATGCATACTTGATTATTGCAATGCCATCCTCATCAAAGACAGGAGAACTGTAGGCTGCACTAAGCCCCATACAGCCATAACCCAATTTTGAGACCTAAGAAAAAGAAGAAGAAGAAAACAAAAAAACAAAAAAACAAAAAAATTCCAAATTCAGAAAATGAATGAGAAGCAAAAATACATTGACAAAACATTTCTAACACTCACACCTATCCTGCCTAACTAGTTGGTAAAGGGTTTGACTCCCCTTCCCCCATTCCTATTAAAAGACGTATAACTTAAGTTCTAAATACAGCTAACGGTCACCAACTTTTATCATCGCAAACATAGAAAGGTATATATAGCTTTCTTCATAATATAATTTATTCCAAACATGGAACTAATCATGAGCATCCAACTAGGCAATTACATAAAAAAGCAACAAAAATCTGGTGACATAAACCATTTTTGTTTTTAAAAACACTAGCAACAATAAGAAAAACAACCTTAAAATTTTCAGCTGCCCTGCCCAGTTATCATAGCCTATGAAGCATGGATACTTCCATATCGAAATTGTATTGGATACTCACATATGCTTATCCAGTACTTCCCAAAAATGTCCCAATTAAAGTTTATTTGTCTTTAATTTTTGAATCAAAGTATCGTATATGTTCAAGATACTCAGTATTCTACTTAGTTTGACAATAAGATGTGACATTTCTTGTGTCATGTTAGAGTATAATTGTTAGAATAAATGTAAGACTAGTTTCTTCAAATACTTTGCGTACTAGACAAGAAAAATTGAGAAACAGTAAAATTAAAGCATGTCAAATTTTGTCAAAATTTGTGTCCTCATAACATAACCTTAATCTTTTTTACATGAATATGTTATAAAGCTGAAATTAAGAACATTTAACTGATACTTAATACATAATTAGTAATAAATATGTTATGACAAAATTACTTTTATATTTACACACATACATACATACAAGATATATATATATATATAGGCTCAGTGTAGTTGTAAATTCCAATCCAACTTGTACTTGAATGTTGTCACATCAAACTGCAAAACAGATTCAACGCCCTGGTTCTCAATCAACAGTAGACCAATCTGTGAGAAATGCTGATGGGCTACCATTGGACTGCGGCGGCTCATCCTCGGAATCCAAAAATAAAATAAAGACAGAACAGAATCACTTTGTTTCAGTGACATATATAATCAGACTGAATAGGATTTGAAGAGCTGTCATGATCATTCACATCAATTTTAGCAGGCAGGAAGGGCTTAGAAGCTACCGTTTCTAGAATGCAAGCAAGGTACCTCCATGTTAGCAGCTCGTCTTTTTTCTATTTTGACCACCCAGTCTAATGCAATGTTCAGGTCTTTGTGTATGTGACCCCTAGCTACAAGCTCTATATGATTAAGTAGGTGCCACACTGCCTTATGCATCAGTGGCATATTCACTCTAGATGAGTCACCAAGGTTGATGCAATACCGATCAGTCCAGCAGAGTTGGTCTGATTCAGGAAGCTCCCTCCAGAGCAAAGCAAGCTGTAAGTCAGTTTCAAGTCTGCCTTTCCACTAGAAAGCTCATTACACGCCACATCACTTTTTGACTTAGCAAAGTGCAGATGCAATGTTCAGTAGGTAAAAACTACTGATTTGAAAGTACTGTTAGGTTCTTAGTAGTTTATCGTAGCTGGTACAATACATATTTATTGTTGTATCGTACTTTTTTTTTTTTATAAATTTGTCATATTGGTATGCTTCCCATGTTGTTTCTCTATCCTGTTTTTTGGGATAAGTAAGTCATATTATAACCAAAAAAGATAGATATACAATGAAGTTCAATATACATCCTTTGTAGGGGGAACAAACATAAACAAAGAAATAAACTACTCCCTCAAAAGAAACAAACTAAGCCTATAGACGACAAACACACCAAACACAACAAAGGATTCAAAATTTCCCTTTAGCACTCTTCAAGTAATGAAGTTTCGCTTTGAGTTTTCTTCTATTATCCTCCTTTGTAGTCTCCTCATTAATGGGATCACTTGGAGATGGACCCCCTCTACTTTGTAGGCTCTTTGTTTGATACAACAACTCTTGATTTAATTCTCCATTTCCCAACTCTCCCATATCACATGATTCAAGGACATCAAAAGTATTAGATGTTGATGGGGTGAAACGCTGCGTCTCTCCCTCTTTATTTATCACTGTCATTGAACCTTGCCTACCATCTCTCCCTTTTTTTTTCACCACTTCCCATTTAGTTGGAACTTGTATGTTAGTCTCCTTGACTCTCCACTCTTGTTTGGAAGATGGAGAGTTCAAGGTCTTTGGCTTTTGAGGACACAAATTAGTGGTATGACCAAAAAGTCTTACAACCATCACACCTTTGAGGCTTCCATGGAACCTCAACTTGAATCTCATATGGGTCACCATAACCAAAATTTATTTTGAAAGACTTAGGGATCTCTTTATTTGCTGGCACTTCAATACATATTCTCGCAAACGTAAGTCTGCTTCTCTTGAACGTAGGCTCATCCAAATAAAGAGGAGTTGCCATGATGCTAGCAATGTAACCCAAACCTTCTTCAGTCCAAAGCTCCAAAGGAACATTATACAACTTCACCCACAACGGCACACTAGAAAATTCACACTTTGTTAGTTTTAGTCCAGGTTGCCATTTTTTAACAACAATCAATCTAGCTCCAACGTAATAGGGGCTATCTTCCAAAATTTTGTCTATAGCCTCTTCACTTTTTACTTTAAAAATAAAAAACCCATTATCAATGGAGACAACATCCTCAAGCAAATTTCCCCAAAGTTTCTCTGCCCAAGTTTTCACATAATGGAAAGAGAATCTTTTATCAATGAAGTATCCAACCAAGGCATTTTCCCAATGAGAAAAGCCTTTTCTTGAGATCTCTATAGGGACATTGTACATACCATCTACTAGGTTCTCAATCTTATGGGCACCTATTTTATATTTCATTTTTGACACCTTGTTAATCTCTTCTTTAAGTCAAGAGCTCCAAGCTTGTAGAGGCTTACCTGATATAGCAGTTGTATCACCATCAAGACATTCACTCTTGCTAGATTGTTTGTCTTCCATATGTAGTTCAACGAAATCTTCATTACTACAAGCTCGCACATTTTTAACACTCTTCCGTTGCTTGGTACCAATTACTTCTCTCCTTTGATCAGCACTGGGTGAGCCAAGTTTATTTGACATTATCATTTCATTTGCCGCCAGTGGGGAAACAATGGCCAACTATGAAGCACGGGTACTCCAAAAATAGTGCCGTACACGCACTGGGTACTTATCGGGTGCGGGTACGCGTACCGGTACAGTTGCACGCATACCGGGTACGGCAAAAAGTGGTTGGGTACGTCTGCCTCAGTCGGGTACGGCATGGGTACGGAATGGGTACGCCGATGGTGCGTTTTGGGTACGGCGGGGGCAGAAATCAAATTTTCTGAAAAATTGAGGGGTACCGGAGCAATATTAAGAAAAATTAAAAAAGAAAAAAGAAAAAATGTATATACAATTTGCCCTAATCACCTTGTCTTCGACTTCGACATTTGCCCTAATCTCATCGAAGCAAAGAGGACTTCGACCATCACCCTCCTTCGACTTCGACTTCGACTTCGACTTTTGCCCTAATCTCATCGAAGCAAAGAGGCGACTTCGACCATCACTCTCGTCTTCGACAGCGACTCGACCATCACCCTCGTCTTCGATAGCGACCATCACCCTCGTCTTCGACTTCGACTTCGACCTAGAGATCGACTTCGACCCTCGTCTTCGACTTCGACCCAGAGACTTCGGCTTCGACCTGCAGAGAGGTATCTCTTCATCTTTATTTTTTTTGTTTTTTTTTCTTGTTTCTTCTTTTTTCTTCATATTTAGAACAAAAAAAAAAAAAAAAAAAATTAGATCAAAAAAATTAATAAATTAGGAAATAATCATAAATATTAATAATCAGAAATATTATTTTTAATCATAAAATTAGATCAACAGAATGTCAATAATAATCATAAATATTAATAATCATAAATATTATTTTTAATCATAAAATTAGATCAACAGAATGTCAATAATAATCATAAATATTAATAATCATAAATATTATTTTTAATCATAAAATTAGATCAACAGAATGTTAATAATAATCATAAATATTAATAATCATAAATATTATTTTTAATCATAAAATAATATTTTTTATGCTTATAGGAAAATGAGTTCATCAAGCAGTTTAGGTTCATCTGCTGTAAGTGCTTCTGCTCCTTCCATTGATCAATCTGGAGATGAAAATGCTCCTCTTTGGGGCTATGTTACAAAATTAGTTAAAAGGGAAGAAGGAGGAAGTGGTAATACAAAATTTAAGTGTAATTTTTGTAACATTGAGTACCAAGGGTCATATTCTAGAGTTAGAGCCCATTTGTTGCTACTTACTGGCCATGGAATTAGAGTGTGTGCAATTGTGAAGAACAAGAGTGATCTTTCTGAAATTCGAAAGGTAGATCAAGAAGTTGAGAACCGGAAAAAAATGGCAAAGCCAAAAAATGTTCCTTTACCACCTCCATCTTCTCAAATTAGTGCTAGCCACGGCAGTGTAGAAGATGTTGGAACATTTAGAATGGAAGATTATGCACCAAGAAAGAGAAAAGCAATTGGAAGTAGTCCTTTAGATAGGGCATTCAATCAAAGTGCTAGAGAGCATTTACATTCTTTAATTGCCCGTATGTTCTATTCAGCCGGTTTGCCTTTCCATTTGGCTAGGAATCCATACTTTGTGGATGCTTTTCAATATGCTGCTGAGAATCAAATTGTTGGGTATGTCCCTCCAGGATATAATTTGTTGAGGACTACCTTACTTCAAAAAGAAAGGGCAAATATTGAAATGTTATTGGAACCAACTAAAAAGTCATGGGATGAGAAGGGGTTGAGTATAGTATCTGATGAATGGACTGATGCACAAAGGAGGCCTCTCATTAATTTTATGGCAGCATGTAATGGTGGAGCTATGTTTATAAAAGTTGTTAATTGTGAGGGTGAGACCAAGGACAAGTACCATATTGCCAAATTAATCAGTGAACTGATTGATGAAGTGGGTCCTAATAATGTAATTCAGGTAATTACCGATAATGCTCCAGTTTGTAGTGCAGCTGGATCAATTATTCAAGGTAATTATCCGAAGATCTTTTGGACACCTTGTGTAGTTCACACTCTTAATCTTGCTCTTAAGAACATTTGTGCTACGAAGGAAGTTGGAGTTGCTGCATATGCTTATGATGAATGCCATTGGATCACTACTGTGATTAATGATGTAATGTTTGTGAAAAATTTCATCATGAATTATTCTATGAGATTAGCTATTTTTAATGAGTTTGTACCTTTGAAGCTACTTTCTGTTGCAGATACACGCTTTGCATCTGCAATTCTTATGCTAAAAAGGTTTAAACTTATATATCATGGTCTCCAAACAATGGTCATAAGTGACAAATGGGCTTCTTACAAGGAAGATGATGTTGGGAAAGCAGCTGTTGTAAAGGAAAATTTGTTGAATGATGTTTGGTGGGATAAGATTGAATATATACTCTCATTCACATTGCCTATTTATGAGATGCTTAGATTTTGTGACATTCATAAGCCATGTCTACATTTGGTTTATGAGACGTGGGATTCAATGATTGAACGGGTGAAGGCATCCATCTATAGGCGTGAAGGGAAGTCAGAAAATGAAGAGTCATCCTTTTATTCTGTAGTGCATCAAATATTAGTGGAAAGGTGGACAAAAAGTAACACACCTCTTCATTGCCTTGCTCATTCCTTGAATCCAAGGTATAATTCACATTAGACTTATGAATCCAAGGTTTATACTTTAATTTTTTTCATTGCATAATTTACTTATTATTTTTTTCTAATTATGAAATCTAGGTATTATAGTGGGATGTGGCTTCATGAAAATCCCATTCGTGTTCCTCCTCACAAAGATGTTGAAATTTTTGAGATGAGAATCAAGTGTTTTAAGAGATACTTTCCTGATTCAAATGAGAGAAGGGTTGTTAATACAGAATATGCAAAGTTTTCAGGTTGTTTGGAAAGTTTTAGTGACTCTGACTCAATATGTGATAGAGGAGTAATGGAACCAGTGGTTTGGTGGTTGGCACATGGCTCTTCTGCACCTATGCTCCAATCCTTGGCAGTGAAATTACTTAGCCAACCATGTTCCACATCAAGTTGTGAAAGGAATTGGAGCACCTACTCTTTCATTCACTCTATGAGGAGGAATAAAATGACACCACAACGGTGCGAGGATTTGGTTTTTGTGCACTCCAATATTCGCCTCTTATCAAGGAGGAGTCAACTATACACACAAGGAGAGACCAAGTTATGGGACGTTGGGGGAGATGCATTTGATTCATTGGAGGGTTCTGGTTTCCTTGAAATTGCAAATCTTTCACTTGATGAGCCGAGATGGAAGCTATTTTATTCAATGATGAAGTTGATGGAAGTGAACTTTGAAGTGTCAAGTTTAGATATATAATATAGGGCTTTCTTTTGTTTTTTTTCCTTTGCTTGTGTTATGGACTGAATTGGCCTTGTTTTTCTTTTGGTGTTGTTAGTTGTTTTTCCTTTGCTTGGATTATGGATTGAATTGGTGTTGGTTATGTTGAATTCAAATATATTAATATTTGTCTTTTAGTTTTATAGTTCTCTTTTTAGTTTTGATATTTAACTTCAATTTGTAGGTTGGATCTTTTAACCATAATTATAAAAAATAAAAATAAAAAAAAATCGGCGTACCGCGGCCGTACCCGTACCCTACTTTTTTGGGGTTTTGCCGTATCGGCATACCCGTACTTGTACCCATACTGTACTCGTACCCGCACCCATGCTTCTTAGATGGCCAATTTTGGCCACTACTCAAGATCAGTTAGCACTCTAGTTGGTGTGTTCCATGCATTAGGTGTTTGGTGCTACTTTGATGATTGCTCAGTTGAGGCTTGCATTTCCACATTCATTTGCAACCATGGTGTACCAAGATTTCCACACAAACATAGATTGACACAATCACACTCGATTGAGCTATCCTCTTATTCCACATCCCTTAATCCCCTTTTGTTTTCATTCGAGGGCCCTTGCCATGGTCCCACAAAATCTCCAAATATGAGAGATTTGGGGGCTACTCGGATGCGCGTAGACTTACGGGGAAGTACAGCAGGCATCTCATCGGTAGATATTTGAGCATCCACCTGATTATCAAACCCCTTCAAGGAGACCTTGGTTGATTTGCACTTAGCAGATTTACATTTTGATTTACTCTTGGCTAATTTGCTCTTAGCTAGTTTGCCCTTCTTCATTGATAGCTTGCTGCCCTCTCTGTCTCTCTCTTTGTCCCTCTGTCTCTCTCTCTTTCTCCTTAATCATCTTATGACTTCTCAGTAACAGAAGTTCACTTAGGCATTTTGTCGAACAGGTGGAAGGCAAGACCAGCAAACACTCAGGTTTTGCTCCAGTTGCACAGGAAACTCTCCACCTTAATGTACCATTAACTTAGAAGATGAGAGGGGAGATCGGGAGCAGAGTGGGTACCGGGAAAACTTCGCCGGATCGCTGAACAGAGATCAGAGACAACTGAAGAAATCGCGAATGAGAGAGAGAGAGGCAAGGTTGCTCTTCACTTCACTCGCTGGCAATGGCGGTACGCAGCTGCGAACGAGCAAGGTTGCTCTTGCTCTCTGCTTCTCTCTCTCTCGTGTTCGTGTTGATTACGTTGTTTCTCTATCCTGTTGTATTCATATCTATGTTTCATAAATCATGGCAGTCCTGTCTGTTGCCAGGAAAACTTTTGATGATGGATAAATTTTTTGATTTTGGCTGTTGTCAGCAAAATCAAAGCGTTTCAAGTATTATTTCAAAAGTACAAATTAGCTTAACTAATAAAATAACCCAGCCAGAAAAATAATTAAAATAAATCGACAAGACTTTGATTTTTCATAGTCTATTCAAATAAAAGCCTGATTTGAAGCACTACTGAGACTGAAATTCAATCTAATGTATATATATATATATATTCTATTACACACACATAAACAAATTTCTCGATGCAAATGCGATTGGAGTCTAAACAATTGAACCGGCATGTCTATTGATAATCATCTGAATTTCAAATTCCAGCTCCCTAATCGTGTTTGTATAGAAACAAATACCGATTATTGGTGTGAATTTGGACCCAAAAAAAAAAAAACAAGGGGTAATTAGGGTTTTGTTACCTCAAGTCCGTGGATTCCGAGTCTAAATCGGGAATCTCAAAATCAGCCACTGTTTGTGTAATCGATCACTTCCAATTTCTTCTTCCTCCTCCACTTCTCAACTCGGCGACTTCACTCTTTCCCTATATATATATGGGCCATATAGCATTACCAATATATAAAAAAAATTTGAATGCCAATATATATATATACACTCTGGGCAATTTGATGCTGACGTCACGCATTACGTTATTTATTTTAATTTTTTTGATAAATTACAAATACAACCTATGAATCCATATGGCCGCTTGTAATAAAATTACATCTCATTCTTATAAATTTTTAATCGCATAACAAATTACTCATTTTATTAAAAAATTATTAAATTAATTGATAATTTTTTATGATGTCAGAAATATATTTCAATTAAGAATTTAGATAATATTATTGTTGTACGAGAGATAGGTTATAAATTTCATTATTTTCTATTAATTTTGTTAAATAATTTTTTTTACAATAGAGTATTTATAATTTTCAAAACTATAAAGAGTAATTTATATTTTAAGTAAATCTCAGTGATGCATTTATAATTTACTTTTTTTTTAGATAAATTACATTCATCTCCCTTGATGTTTAGACAAAATATTGTTAATCCCACCACACTTTTCACAATATATATATTTATATATATTTAGGGATTTCTATTTTTTAAAAACCATTTTTAAACAGGTTTTTGTTTTTTTTAATGAACTTTTTTATATTCTATTTTTATTTTATTTTTTTACATTTTAGATACACCAAGATTAGATGTATCTAAAAAATATAAAAATAAAATTGACTAAAATGTAGAAGAAAAAAAATTACAAAATACAAATGAAAATTCAAACAAACCCGCACATAGTTTTTTTTCTTTTGATTTTTGTTTGTTTTTAGTCAACTATTTTTATAAAATCCAATTATAAAGATGCACATACTTTTTATATACATTTAGATTAAGTGCATCTAAAAAAATTAAAAAAATTAATTAAAATATGAAGAAAAAAATTCCTAAATACAAATGATGTAACGCCTTGAAAATTGGGCATGATATATCTATTTATGCAACAAAACTCACCTGATAAACAAACACATATATATAGCTAACTAATCCACACACCCATTTCCATTAAATTCCAAATGCCAAATACATATTGTTCACATCTCAATGCCCCAGTTCTAATCCCAAACATGCATTTTATAACAAGTGAAATGAAAGCCAAACAAATAATAAGTGCCCTACAGGCTTACAAATTTATCCAAGAACATTCTTGGTTACACAAAATAGAGTTTCAACTCAATACAAATACATCCCTGGGCTTACAAAACAGAGTCACGCAAAATGAGAGTATTGTACTCCCAACACACATACTTCCACGCCCCTAGTTGGGTGAAATCACCACATCTTTTCCTGTACAAAAATCCCATAGGGTGAGTATAAAGCACAGTAAAAAATTCTTAAGAAAGTATATACATTTTATACAAGTCTCAAGAGATGAAATGCACATGTCATGCTATGCCCTTTTTGAAAATAAATTACATTTTCATCTTTTGAAAACCATCATGTTCAATGATGTCATGCAATTTCAATTGTTCAAAACTTAACAATTTATTTCAAGGGCGGTAAATACATATCTAGTAATCCCTAGGCTAATGTCTGCAAGTAAACTATACGAGTACTACTAAATTGTCCTTTTTATCGGTATTAACCGAAAGGCTCGACACCTATCCGCGCGGATTTTTCGATCTTTCACCTCAGACCCGCAGGCCAACTTATTCAATATCATCTACACCACCTATCAAGACTTACCAACATATTTACCTCAAAACCATTTCATGAAAACTTATTTCTCAACATTATTTTCTCAATGCACGTTTTCAAATCAACCTTCAAAGTCTAATGTAATGAAATGAAATGAAATGATATGCCAATTTCATAAGATGAACACAATTACTTTTATTCTAATTCATCATCCAAGGGATAAACACAATTTCATCTTCTCAAGTATTCTCAACAATTTAGTCATTTCAAGACTATATAAATATTCTGAATAATCATTTCTAAAATGAACAGCAATTCTCATAATCCACAAAATTAATCATTTATACAAATATAAATAATAAATTTTCTAAACATCATTTATTTTGGCACACAAAAATAAATACAACAATATTACCCATGGATTTTCAATCTCTTTTAAAATCTCTAATTTCTAGGTTTTTTCACCAAAACCAACCATTTTCAAATATTCGAGAAAATCTCACCTAAAACATCTTTCTTTTACCAACATAGTACAAAACCCTCAATTTCTATTTTAAAAGAAACAAGAAAGTAAACCCACTTTCAAAATCACTCCTCTTTTTGAATCAATAAAATCCATTTTCAAAAAAAAGAACAAATCAAAGGATGATTTCAAAAATTATCTAGATCTTGCAAAAATATATATATAATTCAAAGAAAATCCCTACCTCAAATTTTAAAGAAAAAATGAGATGAAACCCCAAAATCAACGGTGTCGAAACTCGATCTTCATCGCACAGAATGAAGCCCTCGAGGTGATGACCAACTTTGGTGAAGAATTTAGGCTTAAGTCCCAATGGATTTGGAGAAATCAAAGAGAGAATGTGACTTCTAGAGAGAGAAGCTCTAGATCAGGATTTTGGAGTGTTTTAGAAAGAGAGAGGGGGCTACAAGAAATGATATGAAACCCTAATTTTACAGACTGATATAACAAGGTCCACTCGCGCGTGGAAAGTCCAGCTCGAGCGTCAAATACACTTTCCCGTAAGCAATTTCGAATGCATTTTGTATTTTTGCTTTCGGCGAGCTGACCGAGCAGCTAAACCCCTGAAGTTGACCGGGTCAAAATCGATCCCCGACTTGCTCAGTTGAAGTGGTAAACACATAAAAGAAGGGTCGAAACCGGGATCACTACAAATGAAAACTCATTTAAAAGCAGTTGTTGAAAAATTAAACCAAATAGAACCTAATTTTTTCTGAAATTCATTGTAAATCTTTTTTGATTTGTGTCCAAAAATGATTTCTTTTCAATTACTCTTAGTTGCAATATTTTTTCCCCAAATATCTATTGAAATTTTTTTACTAAAAAACTAATTATTTTACTTTTTTGTATTTAACTTTTTGAACATTTTAAAAAATATATATATTTTTAAGTCGTCTATGTCTTAAAGGGGAAGAATTATTTGAAATTTTTTATTAAAAAAGTATATTAAAAATAAAAAGAGAAATTACTAAAAAATAATTATCAAACCAGTTCCAAGACAGTTTTTTTAGAGCTTATGTTATCGCAATGGCGTTTTGACAATTTAAGAGTGGGGACTTATCTTTCTTTGTTATCTAATCTCATCTCCTTGGATTAAGAATAACACGTCTACTTGATTCTAATTTGCATGCGATTATTTGTATCAAGTCATTTCCAAAATCCTACCGAGGATGAGATGGGCACATTTAATCCTACCTCATCCCTTATTTGTGAATCAAAGAATGTATAAGATACTAATACACATTTATACCCTCATATAAATTAAGTGGCTAAATGTTTTTTTCTTTTTTCCAAGAGATGAATAAATATATATAGAAATCAATGAAAAGTTATAAAAATATATGCCTATCTATATCACATTAGATTAATGTAAACCCACAGTCGAAACAATCAGTTGAAAATGCGAGAAAAGGTTTCTAGATGTGGCGGAATTTCAATGGTAAGATACACTTCAAGTTTAATAAACTAGTACTTGGCATATACAAATTTAAATAAGTGAAAATAAAAAATAAAATATTTATCATATATATTGTGTTTGGTTCAAATGTAAAAGTACTATTTGTCCATAATTCGAGTCTCATATCCATTATTTATCTAATGGCGTTTTTTTTTAATGAAAAAATGGACACTTGGCATTAAAGTGCAGGATGGCTTCAAGACACTAATTAAGTTGTTCCCTTCATTAGTAATAAGGGTAAATTATAAATACACCCACTGAAGTTTGATTAAAATACAAATCACCCCCTGTAGTTTTGAAAATTACATTACATTCCTGAGGTTTCTAATTTCATAACAAATTGCCCCTTTTATTAATAAATCATCAAATCAATTAACAATTTTTAATGATGTTAGAAATATGTTTCAATTAACAATTTAGGTAATTTTGTTATTGTATAGGAGAACAATTATGAATTTTATTTTTTTAGTTAATTATGTTAAATAAAAAAATTTAACAAGGGGGTATTTGTAATTTTCCAAACCATAGAGGGCTATCTGTACTTTAAGTAAACTTCAGGGAGTGTATTTGTAATTTGCCCTAATAATAATATAGCTATATATATATACTTTAGCGGTTGACACATGCAATGTATGTGCAATTTAAATGAGTAAAAATAAAATAAAATATTTATTATATATATTGTGTTTACTTCAAATGATAAGAGTCTTCTTCATTATATTATTTCTCTATAGTTTGAGTCTTATACCCATTATTTGTCTAATGGTATTTTATTTATTTTTAATGACAAATTGGACACTTAACATTAAAGCGGAGGTTGCATTTGGCATTAAAGTGGATGAAGGATTTAGGACACCAACTATGGTGTTCCCTTTATTAATAGTATAGATATATTAATTTAATTTAATAGTATCATATAAAAAAGATTGGAGATTTATTAGAAAATCATTTTTGAAGTGTTTGTATCCCAATTAGTCCATAAGATATTTTTGTATTCCAATAAGTCATATTATTTGAACATTTGATCTACCAAATCATAATTCTCATATTTAAGGTATTTTATGGACATTTCTACCCTTACAAATATTTTTTGAACGGTTAACAATTTGGTGATGTGAATGTTCATATTTTACAATGTGAATGTTCACATTGATAGTGTGAACATTTACATTGACAATATGAATATTCACATTTGCATATTAATATTTACATTTGAGAGGGTAATTTATATGAATATTGGGCCGAGCTGGGCGATGGGCCGTTATGGGCCACAGTACGAAGGGCTGAGTAGAAAGGCCTCAAAGTTAGTCCGGTCCCAGAAGGACTTAAAGTTAGACCAGTCCCAGAAGTGCCTATTGTTATCTCGGTCCGGGAGAGCGCTGCGGATAGTTCGGTCGCTAGGTCGCCACACTCAGAGTTAGTACGGTTGCGGCATAGCGCAGCTAGCTCGGTCAGACCTAGCTAATTGTTAGCACAGTCTGAGCAATACTATGGTTAGCACGGTTTGAGCAGGAAGAGCCGAGGTAAGAGCAGTGAAAGGAAGAACCGAATTAACGATAGTTCGGTCTACTCTGTGGCTCGGCATGGCCATGCTTACCTCGGTCCTATTAGAATCCGACCATGGTAAAACCATCTCACTTGGTTTAAGCAGTGAGGGGGTGTTGAAGGATAAGCATTATCTTTCAGGATGATGAATCCTAGGAGGACTCTACATGGAGGAGTAAGAGTCCTACTAGGATTGTGCCACACGGAACCTACAAAAGCTCACAAACATCACCTATGGAGAGGTAACACAACTTTGATTCCCGAATACACAGAGCTTTTTGTCTATTTGTCTATTTTGCTGACTTAGGCATCGGAGAGGTATCCGGCACACACCCGCCGGCTAGCTCACGTTTGTGTTTTCAGGGAGTAAAGCGACGTCGTACGGAGGAGCGCAATCTTGATCAACAGGATTATACGAGAAGGTTTATTTCTTTCCCGTACAATTGGCGCCGTCTGTGGGAATTCAGACAAGAACAAAACCTCTTGATCAAGTTTTCCTCTTTAGAATCAATGGCGCACAACGAAGATTTGCCACAGTCCGCCATTGATGGACAAACCCAGAGGGGTGAGGCGCGAAGGTTCCTCTATCCCTCCATGGCGGACTTGGAGCCACAACGACAGAATCCCAGGAGGGATGCTAGGGGGAGGCGGAATAACAGCCCCCGTCACTCTCGTTCACAAAGTCCTGACAGACAAAGGCGGAGGATGATCCTCAACTCTGGAGGATCGCGTGAAAGAACAGATGAATTAATAAGGAAGATGGCGGCGGATATGGAGGCCATGAAACGCCAGATCAAGGGAAAAGGGGTGGCGACAGGAGAGGGGCGTAAAGGCAACACGCCCCCTCACCACTCAGAAGATCGCAGTAGGCATACCACGCCATCACAAGCAGAGAGTAGAAGCCTCAGGACAGGCGATACTCAATCCAGAACCTCCAGGACTCGTTGCTCCAGGTCTGAGAGAACGAGGACTGAGAGGTCGTATACTGAGGGAAGCACCTATCGGCCCTCCGCACACACCAGACATCATCCAGGCAGACGGAGTTGCCAAGATCATCCGACTTACGGACCGTGCTAGAAGAAAGGGCACGATGGAAGGAGGATAATAGGGCGCGCGACCCTCGCAGGTATCTGCCCTTCAGCGGTTGGCTCCTCGGACGCATGGAAGCGTCGAGGTTGGAATGCCATTACCACGCGCCTGCCTACGAACCAACGGACAAAGCATTAGCGAGGCTGCAGACCTCGCCGTTCGTTCCGGCAATTGAAAACGCGCCCCTACCTTCAGGCTTCCTTCAGCCCAAATTCACCACGTACGAGGGAAGACAGACCCCTACATGCACCTAAGCCACTTCCGCCAGGTTATGGCGGTATATCGACGCAACGAGGCTTTGATGTGCATCCTCTTCCCATCAAGCCTTGGCGACCTAGGCTTGACTTGGTTCGAAAAACTTCCAGAAGGCAGCATAGCCTCCTGGGCGCAATTAGCAGAGGCGTTCGTAACAAGGTTCAGAACGAACACCAAAACGCCAGTGGAGATCGACCAGCTTCTCTCCATTGACATGGGCGACAAGGAGACACTTAGATCCTACAATAGTCGCTACTGGGAGACCTTCAACCAGATTGGGGACTGCCCCACCAATCTAGCCATTGCACAGTACAAAAGAGGCCTTCCAGTCGGGAACAGACTAAGGGACTCAATCACCATGACACCACCCCTCACCATGGAGGCCTTGATGGAAAGAGTGCATCAGCACATCAGGGTGGAAGAGGATGGCGCCCGTGCCAAAACAAAATCTGGCACGACCGCAATACCAGAGAAAAAGGCCTCAGCAAAGGTCAACGCGGTAGACCGTCCGAGCAAAAACGGACGAGGCAGGCGGGACAACGGAGAAGACCAGGATAAAAGATGGTTGAGAGTCCGCACTGCCATTACCACGGTATTCAAAAAGCCAATCTACCGGATTCTAAGCGAGATACGCGATGAACCTTTCGTCAGATGGCCTGCTAAGCTAGGAGAGGCTCAGAAGGACTACGACGAAAGGTCACGGTGCACCTTCCATAAAGAAAAGGGGCACCGCACTGAAAATTGCACGCCATTGAGACAGCACCTGGAGGAGTTGGTGGCAGCAGGTCACCTGGATAAATACATTGAAGGAGGGACGCAACCAGCCCCCCAGGACCACAATAACCCCAACGGGATGCCAATCGACGCCCCACCTCAAGGCGTAATCAATGTGATACATGGAATCTTCGAACCTGAGCGTGTATGCGAGCTCAAAGGGTCAATCAAGAAGGCGAGCACTTAAGGGAGGTACTAAGTGCACAACCTACTATCAAAAAAGGGAAGACAGAGGCCACGAACATCATGTCTTTTTCAGATAGAGACTTGGCGAGGATATATTGTCCCCACAATGATGCCCTGGTTGTCACTCTCCGAGTCAAGGATTTTGACGTCAAGCGGATTTTGATTGACCAGGGTAGTTCATGTGAGATAATGTATTACGAAACATTCAAACAATTGAAGCTACAAGACAAAGACTTGGCACCTGCCGTATCTCCCCTGATTGGATTCAACTCAATGCCAGAATGGCCAGTCGGCAAAATAATCCTACCAGTCAGAGCAGGAAGCGTGAAAACAAGTGGAATTCTGGGTGTTGAAAGTCCCTTCCACTTACAACATAATCTTGGGAAGAACATGGCTGCATGCCATGCGATCGGTAGCGTCATCCTACCATCAAGTAATGCGGTTCCCCAACGAAGGGGTAATTGAAGAGGTCTTTGGAGACCAGATCATGTCCAAGCAATGCTTTGTCACTGTAATGGCAGCCGCGCTGCCAAGGGATATGTTCATTCGGTGGAAGAACCTGAGAGTAATGAACTGTTCGCAGATGTCGGCAAAGCAGCTAATCAAAAAGCGGTGGAAGACTTGGTAGAGGTAAGAATAGATGAAAAGAACCCGGATAAGTTCTTTTTGCTCGGTTCGTCGTTGTCCAGCACTGAGAGATTAGAGGTCTTGGAATTTTTGACCTCTAACATCGAAGTGTTCGCCTGGACACCATACGACATGCCAGGCATTGATCCAACTTCATCTGTCACCAACTCAATGTCCACCCATCCGCCAGACCAATCATTCAGCGCACACGCAGATCGACTCCACCACGCCGAGATAGTGGCAGAAGAAGTAGGAAACCTGCTGGAGGTAGGAGCAATCAGAGAGGTGCACTACCCTAGATGGATCTCTAATACGGTGGTAGTGCCGAAGAAGAACGGCAAATGGGGTGTCTGCGTTGACTACAAAACAGTCAACAAAGCATGCCCAAAGGACAGCTTCCCCCTACCACGAATAGATCAACTGGTAGACCTAACGGCGGGGCATAGCCGACTTAGCTTTCTTGATGCATACAGAGGCTACCATCAAATCACCATGTACGAACCAGACCAGGAGGTCATGTCCTTTACAACTCCAAGAGGACTGTATTGCTACGAGGTCATGCCCTTCGGTCTGAAGAACGCAGGAGCAACATTCTAGAGAATGGTCACCAAGAATTTGAGCCATTGTTAGGCAGAACAATGGAGACTTACATCGACGACATGGTGGTCAAGAGCAAGGATAAGAATGACCATCTCAAAGACCTAGGTGAGATGTTTGAGATCCTAAAGAAGCACAAGTTGCGCCTCAATGCATCTAAATGTGCATTCGGGGTAGGATCTGGCAAATTCCTGGGCTTCTTGGTGACAAACCGGGGTATAGAGGCAGACCCCTCCCAAATCAAAGCTATTCAGGATTTAGAAAGGCCTAACTCCGTAAAAGAAGTACAGCATCTCACCGGCATGGCGGCTGCACTCAACCGATTCATTAGCCGGTCGTCAGACAAATTACACCATTTTTCCATGCTCTAAAGGCCAAATTTGAGTGGGACGAAGAATGTGACCGCGCTCTGGAAAACTTGAAAAAATACATGTCTTCTCCACCACTGCTTGTCACCCCATTACCTGGAGAAGAACTCTTTTTGTACCTGGCAATCTCTCAGCACGCAATTAGCGCAGTATTGGTCCGTGCGGAAGAAATCCAACATCTACCCATCTTTTATGTCAGCAAGACATTACTGGGCGCCGAAACAAGGTACTTACCACTGGAAAAACTGGCCTTGGCCTTGATGATGGCCTTAAGGAAATTGTCACACTACTTTCACGCCCACACCATAGTCGTCCTCACAGCTTTCCTATTAAAAGCTTTGTTTGAAAGGGTGAACTTCTCTGGGCGAATCTTGAAATGGGCAGTAGAGTTGGGACAATATGACATCAAGTTCCAACCCAGGACCGCGATAAAAGCTCGAGCCTTGGCAGACTTCGTCACTGAATTTACCCCAGGAAGTCATCATATCTGCCCAGTCGACCTGACGGACACAACCGAACTAGGGAGAGAAGTTGACACCGGAATAGCGCAACCCCTGGTATAGGATACTCAGTCAGACCCCAAGGCAGACCAAAGTAAAGAAAGCAAGGAAGAAGCGAACCCTGCTACACCAAGCCAAGACTCACCAACAAATAAAGACTTGGTACAATCAGATAGCAAGGGGCAAACAGCAAGCATGGACCTTGAAGAAAACACCAGCAACATTTTGGACCCCAAGGCATCATCTGATCCCTCCACTTGCTGGAAGTTATTCGTTGGAGAGATGTGGAAGCTCTTCGTGGATGGAGCATCCAACCGGCATGGAGCAGGACTCGGCATAGTCCTTATCTCTCCAGACGGCCTAGTAGTGGAGCAAGCAGTCAACCTGAGCTTCCCAGCATCAAACAACGAAGCAGAGTATGAAGCGCTTCTTGCAGCCCTCAAATCAGCATTCTACATGAAGGCTACCGAACTAATGGTTTACAGCGACTCGCAGCTGGTGGTAAACCAAATTTTAGGCGACTACGAAGCAAAGGACGACATGATGGCTAAGTACCAAGAGTTGGTCAGAACAGAAATCAAGAAATTTGAAGTAGTCAGGATAGAACAAATCGGCAGGGAGGAAAACAGCAGAGCAGATGAATTAGCAGGCTTCGCTTCAATAGCAGATACTTTCATCCCTCATCCATTACTAATAGACTACCTACCTAGACCAAGCACTGAAGACAACGAAGCAGAAGAGGTATGTTGCGCAGAGTTAGGCCCTTCATGGATGGATCCCATCATAATGTTCCTAAAAAATGGCACCTTACCGGAAGAAAAGAAAGAGGACAACAGAATAAGAGTGAAGTCGCAGTGATTTTGGCTCTCCCCATCTTTGGCATTATATAAAAATCATTCTCAAGACCGTACCTAAAGTGTGTTCATCCCAGCAAAGTTGAAGCATTCTTGTTCGAAATACACGAAGGCGTGTGCGAAGCCATCAAGGGGGAAGATCATTAGCATATAGGGCAATCTCGCAAGGATATTGGTGGCCTTACATGCAAGCAGACTCAGAGAAATATGTGAAGAAGTGCGAGAAATGTCAGAAGTTCGCACACCAAATACATCAACCTGCCAAAGAACTTTACCCTTAACCAGCCCATGGCCCTTCGCAATGTGGGGCTTGGACATAGTAGGACCACTTCCAACAGCACCAGGCAACAGGAAGTTCTTTCTTGTAGAAGCATTGGCATCAATCAAGGAAAAAGACATGAAAAAGTTCGTCTGGCAGAACATCATCACTCGGTTTGGCATACCAAAAGCCCTAATATTAGACAACGGTACTCAGTTCGATGGCAGAATCTTTAGGGGCTTTTGTGAAGAGTACAAAGAGAGTTCTACAATTCTACACCGGCATATCCCCAAGCAAATGGTCAGGCAGAAGTATTAAACAAGGTCGTCTTAGATGGATTGAAGAAAAGGTTAGAGAAAGCAAAAGGCAAGTGGGCAGAAGAGTTTCCTCATGTTTTATGGGCTTACCGTACCACACATCGACGGTCAACAGGAGAAACACCATTCTCCTTAGCTCATGGCATGAAAGTAGTAATCCCACTAGAAGTTGGCCTCCCCACAATTAGAAGCGAGAATTTTGATCCAGACTTAAATGGAGAAGCCATAACATTGGAGCTCGACCTTGCAGAAAAAAGAAGAGAAAGAGCACTAGTTCACATAGCCTCGTACCAACAAGAGTTATCCAGGAAATACAACAAAACAGTACACCCAAGGCAATTCAAGATCGGAGATTGGGTACTGCGCAAAGTGATGGGAAACACCTTGGTACCGGGAGACGGCAAGTTAGGGCCCAATTGGGAAGGACCTTACAAAGTGGTTGGATTAGCAGGCAAAGGGGCATACCACTTAGAAGATGAGGACGGCAAAGCAATTCCCAGGCCATGGAATACTGCCAATCTCAAGTTATTTTATTTTTAGCTTTTTTCTTTTAAATATGTGTAATTTTTTCCTTTCTCAATAAAACAAGTATAGACGTTTCCTTCTGTAAAAGTTTGTTTTAGTGAGTTAGGTGAGTTAGGGGTATTAAAAACATAGTTGGCCGGAATAACCAACTGCGAACCTTCCTAAACCCAGGATAAGGATCCAGGCTGCAGGACGTTTGGTCGGAATAACCAAACACTTTACTCTAGGTTGGCTGGAAAAACCAATCTAGAGGTTGGCTGGAAAAACCAACACCCCTCCTAAGCCCAGGATAAGGATCCAGGCTGCAGGACGTTTGGTCGGAATAACCAAACACTCTACTCTAGGTTGGCTGGAAAAACCAATCTAGAGGTTGGCTGGAAAAACCAACACCCCTCCTAAGCCCAGGATAAGGATCCAGGCTGCAGGACGTTTAGTCGGAATAACCAAACACTTTATTCTAAGTTGGTAGGAATAACCAATTTAGAGGTTGGCTGGATTAAACCAACTCTTTGTACTCTTCAGCCGAAGTAAGGATATCGGCTAAAGAGTGGTTGGCTGGATTAAACCGAACTCTTTGTACTCTTCAGCCGAAGTAAGGATATCGGCTAAAGAGTGGTTGGCTGGATTAAACGAACTCTTTGTACTCTTCAGCCGAAGTAAGGATATCGGCTAACGAGTGGTTGGCTGGATTAAATAAACTCTTTGTACTTTTCAGCCGAAGTAAGGATATCGGCTAAAGAGTGGTTAGCTGGATTAAACCAACTCTTACTACTCTTCAGTCGAGGTAAGGATCAAGGCTGAAAAGGCTGGAAAAACGAGCTCTTATTGTGCTTCAACCGAGATAAAGATCTAGGCGATTACAAAGTTAAAACCGGGATGAATTATCTCGGCGAGAGAATACTTTACTTCATACAAATTACAGTAAGAGAGCAAGCATAAACAGGGCATTCAACCGAGGTAACAGTTGGAGCAAAAGAAGATTTTCATTGACAAGTTCAAAGCAAATACAAAGGAGGGGCCCCAACCCGGTTACATTTGTCCAACAAAAAGAAGAAAAAACAAAATCAGTTAAACAGATCATCAAGATCAGCATCAATATCAACCCGAAGCCCGGTTTCAGACGGTAGTGCGGTCTCGGCAGGAAGTACGGTTTCAGTCGTCAACTCGTTAGTCAGGTCTTCCACCGTTGGCTCCAACCGAGCTGTCTATCAGCAGGATCATTAACGACCGGGGTATCATTGGGCTCGGTTTCTTTATCGTCGTCTGAACCCTGAAGAAACTGTTGCTGAACTGATGCAGCGTACTCCGATAGTGAGCTCGGTATGAAATACTGAGGAGGATTGTAGACCTCGGTCTCGGGCCCACAACCGAGCTGCACCACAGCTGCCCACATTTGAAGAACAAATCTTTGGCTGCCTCACATTGCTGCATATAGAGGGCCTCCCTCTCCTTGAAACCTTTAGCATTCGCATCATCCGCCTTTTTCTTTAGCTCGGCGATCTCTGCGTTTTTCTTACCTTTGAGCTTGGCTAGCTCACTCAGGTATTTGTCTTTGATCACAGCTGCAGCCTTTTGTTTCTCCGCTTCAGCCGAGCTAACGAGTCCGGTCAGACGACCGTTCTCGGATTTTAGCTCGGCTAGTTGCTTCCTGGCTTCTTCTAGCTCGGCAGTTTTTTCAGTTACTTCGGCCAGCGCCTGCCTTGTAGTCTTGCGAAGTTCAAGCACTCGCTTATGGGCGATGTGGCTCTTCTGCATGGCCTGCAAAAAGAGGGGGACTTGTAATCAAACCGAGATAAAAGTTGTGCAAATTAGAAAGGCAAACAGAAGAAGTTACTTACAAGAACCATGGATTTCGTGGCCGAATGGATGGCCCTTAGTTCGGTCAGATGTTGGTGGTGCTCCATGTCTGCTGGAAGGCAGACACTCTTGGCAAGGTTAAATGCCATTAAGTGATCTTTTTCAGCGACCACTGAGTCAATGTCCTGAATATCTCAGTTTTGAAATGTAAGTTTGGGTGCCCACTTGGAGGAGCTGGTTCGGTCGGAGCGCTCCGATTGCGGGCTCGGTAGAGGGCTTGGTGGAAGAGTGGTCTCGTCTTCATCAACAAGGCGTTGCTCGGTTGGGGTAGTCCGGGCACGCTTGTGGGGCGAGATGAGGAGGGTTGTTGAGATGGAAGGGCCATCACGGTTTCCTGAGTCTGGTTCGGTGGTGGTACCTTGGCTCGGTTTGTTTCGGTTAGAAGGGCCCTTACTCTGTTCCTCTTTGCCATCTCTTCTTCGGCAGTCAGAAGGACTAGGTTAATTTGAGGCAAGTTGGGGTCCGGTTCAAGGGAGGCTTCTAGTAAAAAATCTGTTACTCTGGCTTTTCGTCGACTACTGTATCTGTACGTCGGTTCGAAGTTTAGTAGCTTAGCCCAACTTCTTTCGGGGTATCGTAGTGCGGCACGAAGTACGCCTAAGTTGGGGTAGCTATACAGTGATTTGAGGTGGGCTGAATCTGCATAAAGAAGACAACTGTCAGTTCGGTTCAGGAATAGAAAACCGAAATAAAAGAGGAACATGCAATAGAGCCGAAGTAATTATACCGGGGCTTCCTTTATCCCAGTTTATTCTATGACCTGGGATCTGGGCTTGGTGATCCTTAAAATTCCCAGATATCCAGAAAAAATCATCATCATTTAAGTCTTTATCCGGTGTGTCCTTTATTATTTTCTCTCTGCGGCGGCGTATTCTTAGATAATAGACCCGACCATCTTCTTTTGATCCTATGGAGTACTGATGGAAGAGTTCGGCTAAGCCGAGGTTAATGTCAGCACGGTGATTTAGTTCAGCTATACCATTTATTATACAGCATGAGTTTGTGGAAAGCTGGGTTGGGCATATCCTAGTTTGCCTAAGAAATTCACAAAGCAAGGGTTGAACAGGAAATCTTAGTCCGGTTTCTATTATGGATAGAAGGGTAAAAGGTCCAAAGCCCTGGTTTCCCCATGGTGTGTCATCTTGCTTAGCTAAGATGAGATGGACATCGTCAGGAATGTTATACTCCCTTCGGAATTCGGCCAAGCCACAGGTGTAGACGTCCCCGAACGTCCCGGGAAGGATGAATCCTGTTCGGTTCGTCTGTGGGTCTACTACAGTTCGGACTCAAATTGTCACGGTTCATAATCTGAACCAAAGAGTCCAAATCCGGCAAATCGTTTTGAGAAAACAGATTTTTTTGTAAAGAAATGCCAAACATGGACTGCTTTGCCAGATACAGAGTTGCCACCTAAATATTTTTTATGGGGGAATTTAGAAAACCCTGACTCGGTGCCAAAGGCCACGTGTCCGTCATCACCAAAGTTGCCTCGGCTCGGGAACTTGGGTACGATCGGGGAAGGTCAGCTATGAGCACCCCCTCTCGCCCGATCCGAAGATCGGCCTCTACTAACCATGATATCCTCTTTTGAAAACGTTATGTGTTCTTGTTCCGGTTATTAGCTAGGTTTACTATGTTGTGCGCACAACAAACAAGTATAGACTAGATTGCCTAATTTGGAACAAAACATTGCATATCCGTTTGTTTGGAAAATGCTTTTGGAATTTGCTACTCGTAAGTAGGCTAAAATACGGATTTCAACGAGTTGTCCCAACTCAAACAATCCAACCTTCACCCACAGGCATTCAGGCAGTTAATCAAATAAGCATTTAGCCTCATGGTAATCATGCTGTTATGTTTAACATTCACACTCATGCGAGATGCTAAAGCATAAAACACTTACATCGTACTCCATGCCAAAGCAATAAACATGTTAGTAATCATGCATGATCCTAGTTCATGTCAAGTGGCTAATGTAACGCATACCGAATGTCACTAGAATAGGCTCGGCTAATCCTAGGATGACATATGGGATGCAACAAGTAGCACGTATTCAAGTCAGATTTGGAATACAATGCTGTTAGCATGATGCGCCGAGCCCGGTGCATGCAATACTGATGAATGATGCACGCATGCATAGCATAAGGATGCTAAAGTAAACATGTCCTAATACTAACCATCAAAGCAGGTAAGTAAAAGGGAGAAAGAAGTGGGGTTGGAAGACATGCACACACGCACCCACACTTATTACAATTTTGCCCTCGCTTGGAGGGACCAAAAGAATAATACAAATTAACTAACTAACAAGCTAATTAAATATTACAATTATTACATACCACCTAATTAATTAAGCAAATTAACTAAGCTAAGAAAGCAGTAAAGGCCTCGGGAAGAGGGTCCAATGTGCGCATGCTCGGGTTTGCTCGGAAATCCAATGCCATGCACAAGATGCCTCTGCTTTGGCTGTTATCCTCCTCTGAAGACTGCACAAGTCCCAGGGTTGCTTCTCTGGATGCTGTGGAACACCATCGGCTGAAGGGATTCGCCACCGGCCATGTAGAATGGTCACTGGCCACAAAATACTCCATCGGCCAACAATAGATGGCCGGTCGGCACTGAAGATGGCCGGTCGGCCAAATCTCCCTGCAGAAACTGGTTTGACAGCAGCAGAGGACAAAGCAAAGCATGGCAATATATTTCAAGCAATGTATGCACTAATCACATCCCCTATCATGTTTATGACTCAAAGGGATATGGTCCTCGGTTCTTGGACCACCAATCACGCATTTCCATGCATGATGGCCCAAGGAATCAAGGATGCATTTTGATATTGGAATGCAATGCACATAAGCAAATAAAGGGGCTCAACCTCTATCACAAGCAATTCAAGAGGCAAAGCATGCATGCCAATGCAATGCAATCCTAAGCATGTCGACTAGTATGCAAAATGGACAATGCAAGCAAGCAATGCATGTTAGGCGCACAACCTAAAGAAGCATGTAAGGCATGAAGCAATGCAACCTACAAGTATGCAAGATGTAATCTAAACATACAAGTATGCAAGGCATGCAACATCATACAAATGGGACCAAGCATGCAACAACACACAAGGTAAGCATGCAACACATGCTAAGGGAGGGACTTACACTAATTGGACAGCCCTAAACTAGGTCCAAAACAGTGGCCAATGCTATGGAAGTGAGGTCCAAAACACACACACATGCATGCAAATATGGTCCAATTCCTAAGCATAAAGGGACAACTTCTAAGCACACTTAAAAGGAGGTAAACATGGACAATTAGCATGCAAGGTAAGCTCTGAAAATCATGTCAAAGATGATGCCAAATCAAGCAAACAAGACAAGCATAGCATGCAATTGGTCCAAGTACTCAAGGCAAGCCAAGGATGTATTGAACTACCCTTAACAAAACCAAACATGGCATAAATTGAATGACCAAAATCAGAGGTTTAGGATGTTGAAACAAAACTAAACACAATGACATGGCGTCCTAGGAGGCCTAAACATGATGGCATGCATGGAGGCCTAAACATGGAACATGAGATGACAACCTTATAGAGCATTAAAGGGACATCAAATGCAAGCATATAAGCACATCATGAGGTTTGAAATAACATACCAAGTGATTCCAAACCACTGAAACAAAGCAAGGATGGCATGCTAGAAGGGCCAAAGCTTAAGGCATACAAGAGGGATTGCATGGTAGCTATACAAAGCAAGATATGAATGACTCAAATAACCTAAAATAGTCCCTTAGCACATCAAAATATGCATGTAAGCTTCACAAAGCTTGGCCAAAACACATGAGCATGGTAGTCTAAATGCTATGCATATATTGAGGCAGATCATGGCATTACAAGGCATGTATGCTAAACAAGCATGGTATACCAAAACCAACTAAAAACAGAGCTATATTATGACATAATAAGCATAAATATCAGTCAAGGCATGGCCAACATGAACCTAAACATGGTGCTCACTAAAGAGGCAAAAATGGCCCTTTTCAAGGACAACAAGGAGAGGGGGTGGCCCTCTCCTTCCTAGGACCTCAAGGCACCATCCTTATCACTGAAATCCCTCAAGATTTCAGTGGTGAGGAGGCCCAAACACAATGGTCCTGGAGCTCAACCAAAATGGCACAAAACAAGGGCCAAACAAGCCTTAAGAGGGGTCAAACAACCCCAAAACTTAAATCACCCTTAACAAACTATTTAGAGCAGATAAAAACAAGACTTTTCTATGTTATATGTTAAGCTCAAAAATAGTTGCAAGATAGGCAAAAAGAGTATGCAAAAATGGGGAAAAAAAGCAAGTTTGTTACCCTTGAAGACCTCCTTTACAAATGGTGGTCCAATTGCCTTTCCAAGCTCAAAACCAGCTCCAAAACTTCAAAACAACCCTCAAGGGCCTCAGCTCCAAGAGAAGGTGTGATGGTGAGTGTTTGTGTGCAAAAGTAAGACAAAAAACACACAAGGCAAAGGAAAGAGAGAAGTATAGAGATAGGATAGATTCACAAACCCTAACCCTAAAAATCAGAGCTCTCTAGGAATGTTGTCTAACTTGTCTAAGTTGTCTAACCCTAAAGGAGGGAGAGGAGAGCCCTTCTTATAGACAATTTGTCTTGTAAAGCTTCCAAAGGAAGCTAACAAAAAGGAAATCCCTCCATACACATGTATGGAGGGGGTGAAAGTGCATGCCAGCTGCATTAAAATATCTGCAAAAGCAGATGAACAGTAGTCGGCCGGCCAAAAATGCAATTGACCAAAAAAATATATAGCCGGCCGGCTATCTATAGTGCCGGCGCCGGCCAAACATTTGGCCGGTGGGCAACAAAACACAGTCGTGGCCTCAAAGCCATGGCCGTGGAGTGTGGGGATGGCCCACAAGCCATTCCTCTGCCCCTCCAAGGCAAAGCACAAGTGTGTGGTGCAAAACCAGACACGAAACAGTCAAGTCGAGAGATCCCGAGGCAAGGCGCGTAGCCGAGACCTCCGGGAACTCAAGACGAACACAAACATGGATGATCACCGAGTGTTCAAGCGGTGACGTTCAAGTCTTGAGGACGGTCAAAAATGGGGTGTCTATACCAGGTATTTCTACTAAAAACCTATATTTACCCATTTATTCTTAAGTTATGTATAAATTAAGCTGAGTGTTAGCTCGGCCGAAGAATAGTACTGAGTAGCTCGGTTGAGCGCTCAAAGGAGTGCCTGGGCAACCTAAGTCTGCAAAGTGAAAAAAGAAAAGTGTTAAGCACTGATCGTTAGACCGTGCTAAAAGAAATAAAGGCAAGATAAATGAAGTCCTAGCTCGGCTATGCGAGATGTTATGGATCATAGCTCGGTTTGATCAAGGGGTTTGTTAGCTCGGTTGAGCTTCTCGGGGCAGCTTTCTTAGGTCGGTCTAAACTAAGAAAGCTGGTTTAGCCCCAAGATGTAGCTCGGTGGGGATTGAGGCTTACAAGCACACTATTGCGCAGACTTAGCACGGTTCGGTAGCCCGGCTGGGTAAAACAAATGGAGGTTTTACTTATGGAAACTAGTGGCATGGCATGAAGTGTAGTCCGGTTAGATTGACATCAACTACAAACAACTTCCTAGTTCGGTTATATTATGATTTTGGATTGAATACAACGTTCTAACAGGTTGTTTCGTGAATTCAAGTGATTCTTGTGAGGTTTTTTCCAGAAAAACGCAAGGCAAAGCAAATGGAAATAAAGTGTTTGCAAAAACACTAACGCTATGCTGTGGATGGTAAAAAGCAAAGTGTAAAAACAACAAAAAGAGAGATCTGAGTAGCTTACCAGGTCAAGAGGCACTGGAAGATGGAAATGGCACAAGGAGGCAAGAGCTTCACAGTTGCAAGATTGAAGAACAAAAGAAGCTCAGGAACGAGAGAGAAAGAAGAGGAAATGAATAGTGTGGTGAGTGATTCAAAAAAAATAAAGAGTTTTGTTTTGATGCAAGGACCAAAGGCGGGAACTGTTCAAAAAACGCGAGGTACGAGGGCGGCGTGACAGCTGCCTTCAACCAATCAGAGCATGCCACGTGTCATTGGAATGAGAAGCGATTCAGTTGCTGTGATTGAAGGGACGTTTTGACCGGACAAGCAGAGCCCGGTGTGAATTTAGCTCGGCTAGAAAGGCTTAAGAGTTTAGCTCGGTCGTGAGACTAAGGATTTTTAGCTCGGCTGGTAATAGGTAATCCCTATCATGTTGCACAGATGGAATTAAGGGGCAATTAAGACGGTAATTCATATGAATATTGGGCCGAGTTGGGCGATGGGCCGTTATGGGCCACAGTACGAAGGGCTGAGCAGAAAGGCCTCAAAGTTAGACCGGTCCCAGAAGTGCCTATTGTTATCTCGGTCCGGGAGAGCGCTGCGGATAGTTCGGTCGCTAGGTCGCCACACTCAGAGTTAGTACGGTCGCGGCATAGTGCAGCTAGCTCGATCAGACCTAGCTAACACGGTCTAAGCAATACTATGGTTAGCACGGTTTGAGCAGGAAGAGCCGAGGTAAGAGCAGTGAAAGGAAGAACCGAATTAACGATAGTTCGGTCTACTCTGTGGCTCGGCATGGCCATGCTTACCTCGGTCCTATTAGAATCTGACCATGGTAAAACCATCTCACTTGGTTTAAGCAGTGAGGGGGTGTTGAAGGATAAGTATTATCTTTCAAGAATGAGAATCCTAGGAGGATTCTACATGGAGAGTAAGAGTCCTACTAGGATTGTGCCACACGGAACCTACAAAAGCTCACAAACATCACCTATGGAGAGGTAACACAACTTTGATTCCCGAATACACAGAGCTTTTTGTCTATTTGTCTATTTCGCTGACTTAGACATCGGAGAGGTATCCGGCACACACCTGCCGGCTAGCTCACGTTTGTGTTTTCAGGGAGTAAAACGACGTCGTACGAAGGAGCGTAATCTTGATCAACAGGATTATACAAGAAGGTTTATTTCTTTCCCGTGCAACATTGATGGTGTGAATATTCAAATTGACGGTGTGAACATTCACATCACGGAACATTCACAATGTAAATGCGAATATTATTAGATATATTTTGGTAACTATGTCACCTATAAAACTTACTATAATATAAAAAAATAATGTGGATAAAATGAAATGTAAGTAGTTAAAAAAAAAATTATGAAAAAGTGCCTCAAAAAGATTTTATGATTATTTGGCTGGACACTTACCGTTGCTAATTGTTTTGATTGTTGAACATTTTTATTTTTTTTTATTTATTTTTTTTTGTGACGGTACTATTAGGTCTTTAAAGTTTTTGAGTTTTGCACATTTTTTGAAATGACACTTCACAGTTACTAAAAGTTAATGAGTTACAAACACGTTTTGCTGTGGTAAACATCGTTGGACGAATTATTCTAACAGTTTCTATAATTTAAAACTTATATTATTTTAGTTTTAACTTTTTAATTATAATAGATTTGATCTTAAATTTTAAATTTTGTTCTAAATAAAGACAATTAAAGAATTTTTTTTTCTTTGCAAATGGTCTATTTCAAGGGCAAACTCGCCATACAACTTATTTCAAGGACAATCAATTTTTATTTTTTTTCTTGTATGTTGTTTGAAATGTACTAACCTTTTTTATTAATGAATAACGCTGAAACTTTCTTGGTTATAAAGTTCTATTTTATTTAGTTTGTTAGAATCTATTTTCAGAAAAATTTTCTAAGAAATTAAAAATTAAATTGGTGAAAAGAAATTTTTAAAAAAAACACATCATTTTTATATAATTTTATTTGGCACTATTAGTGAGGGCTTTTTGGTATCACAAGCTTATAAATGTCGTCTTAAATACACATGACAATGTCGCCTCAAATACATTCAATGATGCTCATGTTGGTACTAAAAATTGCTTGCCACGATTGTTTTTACTTCCACCACTTTACATTTAACATGCGGACGCAAAATCTAAAAATTCTATTAGAGAAAACTATTAATTTAGAAAATTTACGTATAGGTTTTAATAAGTAGATTTATTATCTAATAAGTCTTATAATAATTAATGATATTTTTTATCAAACACTATTAAAAAATATCACTAATTGTTAATTTTTAGTGATAATTTAAAAATTGTCACAAAAAATATTACTAATTATAAGTTTTAGCGATAATTTTAAAAAATCGTCACTAATTTTTAACTTTCAGCAACAGTTTAAAAAAAATTTATAGAAAAGAGTCACTAATTGTAAGTTTTAGAGACAATTTATAAAATTCGTGACAAAAAAAAAGTCACTAATTGTCAATTTTTAGCAACATATGCAAAAAAATATCACAAAAAATTATTTTTAGCGATGATTTTACTAGGACTTATTGATGATAACACTACAAGAAAAGTGACCTATAACAGCGTTTGAATCAAGACGTTTTAAAAAACGTTGTGCTATACCTCAATAGTCAACACGTTTTTCAAGGCGTGATGCTTGTTGATGGGATCAATGAGCCAAGTCTGTTTAACTTAACAGTCACTTAACCCCATTCTAATTACAAAAGTAACACACAATCTCTCTCATAAACTGCTCTTCTCTCTCGCGATTAATATCGATCTCTCTCACCCTAGCTGTTCATCGAACTCGATCTCGATCTCTCTCTCTCACACAAATCGCAGATCAGAAATCGAAAAAGAAAGTCAATCTAATCTGATCGAAATCCGAACTCGATCTGATATGATCTCTCTTGCATTTTGTTAGATCTGATCTCTCTCTCACAAATCGCAGAAATAAAATCATCGATTTGAACTCAATCTGAACTCGATCTGGGCTGAGAAATATCGATTTGAAGGATCTGAGTGAGAAGAAGCAGAGCTTCCGGCGGAACGTGGTGTCGCTGGCGGTGGAGCTCAAGGAGGTCTGAAGCCGTCTCGCTTCACAGGAGCAGTCATTTGCTCTCCAAACCCTAACAAGACAGGCATGTGAATTTGTATATTTGTTTATATGTTTCTATGTATATTTGTTTGCATCTGTGTGTACTTTGGAAATAAAATCATTTCATTTCACCTTTTTGTTCTTCTCTGTAAAGTGATGTTCCTTGTGGGACCTTCTCTAATTTTGTGTATTTTTGGTTTTTTTTTTTTCCTAGGCAGAGGCCAAAGCTAAGAAGATAGAGGAGGAGATGTATAGATTGCAGAAGAGCTTAGAGGAGAGAAATGGGCTGCTTCAAGCATCAGCATCTACTATTGGGAAGGTATGATTTTGCTCTGTTTTCTTTTTATGCACTTGATTGCATAGCTTTCTCTTGATTTTTATTATAGTATATATATATATATATATTTTTTGAATTTGGTTATTAATTCCATGATTGGGCTTTGGTTGATTTTGCATGAGTTTATGTGGTTGATTTGTGTGTGTTTCCAGCATCTTGTTGTTTGAGGCTTCAACTTGCCGGACTCATCTGATCCTCATCTTTTTGGCTTTTCTTGTTTGTTTTCTGGCTGAGTGAGAATATTATAAGAATCATGAATTCATGATTAGATATTATTGTTTCTCTTTGTGGTTTGATTAGTTCAATAACTGTGACTTTATTTATTGGGTAAAGTTGGGAAAAGAAAGAATTAATCATAAAATTAATTCTATATATTTTTTTATACATGATTTAAGACTGTTTGATATGATAGAATAAAAATGATTATACATGATTTATATTTTTTTATAAATGATTTAAGACTGTTCTATATATTTTTTTATACATGATTTAAGACTGTTGGATATGATAGAATAAAAATGGTTCTGTTTGGTACAATAGAATAAAAATGATTAGAATGCGATGCATATGGGAAAGGGAATGTAATAATCATTCTCATTTAAGGGCTTCTGGTCAGTGCTCACCAGACAATAACAAGAGAGTTCAAGCTTTCACGAAACACTTCTTGAAAGACAATAAGGAAATTTAATAATCATTCTCCTCTCTCTAAAAAAATACTACATCCCTCAATATATCACTTCTAATAAATAAAAAAAAGAAATAATCAATCACGCTCCAGCATCGGTGTATAGTTTTAAGTTTTAAATGAGCTTTTGATTATTGACTTTGTATTTGGTGTTTTAAGTTTTTACTTGTCAATTCTAGTCTTTTATATCTATCTGGAAATTATTTTGATACTAAAAATGTGGGATTCGTGACAGATTTTTACATCATGGTCGTATATCATGATGTATTTGCAGAAATATCTTGTACGGGATGTTGTCCATGTTCTCAGGTGTGTTTCAATTCTCGTTGTTTGGTAGACAAAATGTAAAATATATATGGATTATTACAAACAAGACCTAAGAATGTTCTAGATATTATTTGGAAGTTAAGAATTGTAGGGAAGAGCAAGAAAATAACCTTAAATCATTTCAATATTGAATACTAATATGATAATTGTTTTGGGAAGGGGTGTGTATGTGTGTGGTTGTGTTGGCACAGATCAAACTACATGAGATATCCCCTAAAAGAATACTTCAGTAGCCATTAGTGTGTTGAAAAAATTAATGAGAAACAAGTTGATGGTCTTTAAGTTGTTGCATCAACTGAAGAGATCAGTAAAAAGTGTAATCATTTTAAACACCTCGAAAATGGTCCAACAGGGTGTTCCCAAAGGTTTATTTTATTTATGAAATTTTTGTTTTAAGTACTCATAACCAAGTTGGGTCCCTCCTTTTTCCAAATTTATCTTTGGTATTTATATGAGATTTCTCCCTGTCAGCATTGGCGTGGCAGATTCTTTTCAACTCTATACTTGTTCTCGATGGTGGGTTTCTATGTGTGTGGTTGTGTTGGCACAGATCAAATTTATCTTATGGGTTTTTATGGCGGGTTTCTATGTAAACACCTTCTGTTGATGTCCTTGGTATATTGTTTTGCACTATAGTAAGATACAAACCGCTTCAAGTCCTTGGTTTGTTCTTATCCTCAGAAGTCTATTGGGGAACCATATTTGCATAATGCTTTTTTTTTTTTTGATTCTATGATCTTTAAGATACCATATTTTAGATTGTTATCCTGTTTTCTTCATGTTAACTTTAATTGCTCACAGGCCCCTTTATTTCTTGGTTATGGTGTGTACACTCAAATAATATAAGTTTTTCTGCCATTTAAGGTGCTCTGAAGCTTTGTGGCCTGTGTAGAAACTGAAATAGCATTTGAAAAAAAAATTAAAAAAATTCTTCTCAATTTTTCAGTATCTTTACCTGTGCCCAATTACTAGGTTTGTTGGATTAAATTTGTCATGTTTTCTTCCATTGGGTGACACTTGTGTTCAATCACATAATTTTATCTTTCTTTTTACCTCCTTACTTTATTTTATTTTATTTTTTCCCTGCTACTCTTATTTCAGACATTTATTTTGCTCCTGGACTGACAAAGTCTGGACCTCTGAGAAAGTTGGCATGGGAGCAGAAAGTGACAATTGGCATTTGGAGTTAACCAATGACCAGTGGGTAGCACAATCTGTGTCTGGTCCACGACCACCAGCTCGCTACAAGGTTAAGTTCATTCTAGTGATAAATCGAAGTTCATTCTACTTACTATGGCATTTGTGTCCTCGGACTGTAGCATGCTGCAGCCGTGGTTGATGAAAAACTATACATTTCTGGTGGAAGTCGTAATGGCCGGTATCTATCTGATACTCAGGTACTGGACTTACTCATCTCCTTCTTCATGTTAAATCCCTTTTTCTCGTGATAATGATAATTGGCTATTCTTTTGCAGGTGTTTGATCTTAAAACTTTGGCATGGTCCACTCTGAACCTGAATACTGAATCAAATGCTGATAAAATTAAAGACAGTCTCCTGCAGGAAGTTCTTCCAGCTACATCAGGCCACAGAATGGTGAGATACTGAGGCAGAATTGTCGCATTTTTTTTGCTATTGAATTCCATATGATTCTGATTTATTCACAACGCGGTTCAACTCATTTTTTGCTGATCAATTAGTTAAGTTGTTTATCCGTATACTTTCTATGGGCAGATCAAATGGGGGAACAAACTTCTTCTTCTTGGTGGGCATTCAAAGTACATTTCTGATAGCGTAACAGGTTTTCCCTTTGGGAGCAATTTCTATATCAGAGCAGAAGCTCTTTCAATTTTTCATTTTATTTTTAATTTTCCCCCCTAAACCTTGTTTCTTACAAACTGACTACTTGTAGTGCAGTTCATTGATCTGGAATCACACCAAAGTGGTGTCATGGAGACCACTGGAAAAGTTCCGGTAACTACCTGATTCTATTAAATGCTAAATTTATATCTGTAATCTTCAAAATAACGTAATTATATGGTCTCCTTTTCTCTTCAATCAACAGAAATTTTCCTTAGCTGTTCGCTATTTTATTATCCAGTAGATTAGGTGCCTCAATCCATTATTCTTCATCAATTTATATGTCTGGGGAAATGGATATTAATTGTGTCCTTTGGTTGGTTGCTTCAGGTATCTCGCAGTGGGCAGTCTGTGACGCTGGTTGGTTCTAGACTGATAATGTTTGGTGGAGAAGATTTGCACAGGCAACTGATGAATGATGTCCATGTTCTTGATCTAGAGACAATGACTTGGGATATTTTGGAGACTACGTAAGTATCTATATTACCCTTACGGGCAGCTAGTATGGTGCTTTGGTTAGAGCTTTGCATCACTGTTTTGTGCTTTCATAATGTTGTGCTCTTCATGGGTGCGGTTACACAACGGCCACATTTGTCAATCGTGACAGAATATCTACCAAGGTAAAGACATTTTTTAGTTCCTAATGCATTGTCCCGCAGTCTTGATGGCTGTGCCACTGCCATCCTTCTCACATGGGTTGGTACTGCAACGAGAGAGGGGTTGCTGGACGCAGTCAACATTGTTGTGAATTTAGCAATTTGCTTCCTTAATTATTTTATTATTTGAACTACTTCTATCTAAAGCAAGTGATGGAAGGCTAACTTTGCACAAATCCTGATTTTGTGGAACAGGGGTAGTCTATACCGCCTCATCCATAGGGCAGATGCTGGTGAAGTTTTGGACCAAAGGAGGCACTTACGCATGGCTCTGGATGTGGTTTGTAGTGGGCTTTACTGTTATGAACCTTTTCTATTGTTAACTCTTGCTGTTGTATTATTAATTTATGATATTGCACTCGATACAGGCCAAGGGTATTAACTATCTTCATTGTCTTAGCCCTCCGGTAGTTCACTGGGATCTTAAATCTCCAAATCTGTTGGTTGATAAAAATTGGACGGTGAAGGACAATAGACAGGTTCACAACATGACTTCCTTTCCCGATCTCCGCCCCATACTCTCCAGCCTTTCTTCGAGTATGTTCTTCTTCATCATCTACTTCTTTCATATAAATTTACTTGTGCTGTGTGTATATGTATGTATATGACTGTGTTATGCTTTAGTTTCTTTTTCATTGATTCTGCTTTTTTTTTTTTTCTTCTTTCTTAGAATGTTCCAAAGCGAATGGCTTTTTGCTAGGTTTTTGATATCCTCTCTTTAGTCGACAAGAACAATTAGGATTAGAAAGAGAACATTAGAACAATGTTTCCGTTGTTTCTATACAATTTGAAAACTATCACCAGAAATTAACAGTCGCAAAGAGAACTTTGGACAAAGTATGATACTTTTTCTGTAGTTCTGTGAAGATTATTTGGCAGGAGAGTCAAAACAGGGCAATCACTGAAGAAGCTGAACTTTGAACGGCCCCGATACATTTAGGGTTAAGAAGAAATTACTAGACTTGGGATCAAGTTAGTGACATAATTAGAGTTAGCAATGTCAAATGTGTGATTGGTGGCCATGGACCTGGTCACCCTTTCACTTTAGATGGAGAATAAAGAGAATGAACAACTCGTTTGTCATGGACGGAACTGAAATTGGAACCAATGGAGATTGTGTAAGAGCTTACTTTTGGTGCTGCTGTGGTGGAGAAGATTTTTCATTGAAATTGTAGCATTGCCATGCTGTTGTTTGATCATATTATTGCTACCAAATTGGCGCAAATCTCCTGTGGATGGTGGTGGAGTGCCTGAGCTTTTAGTCTTTGGTTGATGTATCAAGCTGCTTTATACACATCAGGGAACATGGTTAATTTGAATCTCTTCCACCTTTGGCTTTTGTGGTGACCGTCGGCAATTTATTCATATGTATTTATTTAGTTTTGGTAAGCATAACAATTTATATATATCACCAAGGGAATGGACACAATTTTATTGATTAAGATTTATAAAAAGGTTTAAGTCATCAGAATATGAATAGAAAAATTATAAAAAAAAAAAAAAGAAAAAAAAAACTGGATGATTGATATGTGCATAAGATATGAAACCATATGTTCTTCTACAGACTATAATCATTTGATCTAATACAATGTTGGCAAAAGTAAAATCCGAGAGCAGATTATAAGGCAAGCAGAAGAGTTGAAAATGAACAGATTACACATTGTGATCTCTGTACTGAATTCTTGAAATCAAGTAAGCAACAATTAATACTACAATAATTAATATTGTATCTATTTCTAATTATAGCTGTAGTTTTCTGCTTGTATGGCAGTAGAATCGGTACATGTTCCAACACAGTAACTTCCGCTAGTGGAAGTAGAAAGGTTGGATTTGCTTTCTTATGATTATTTGACATGTGGCTTGTTTATCTATTTTTTTCAGCTATACATTGTTTCCGTTGCTGCTTCTGTGGATGCTGCAGTCATTGCAGATCTCCACCAAAGGCTGAGGAATCTGTGATGGTTAATTTCCAAAAGTGTTACATAAGGTCAGTGATATTGCAGCTGAAGGTGTGCTTCAATGTTTGGAGGAACTTCTTGAAGAAGTGCCATTTAGGATCCGTCGATCAGGTATTGTCATTGAATGCTATTTGGGTTGCAATACTTAGAAATGTGCCACTCTTTGACATGCTTCAGTATTCAATGGTTAAATTAATATTTCTACTTTATGCGTGTGTAATTGTTTCTAATCCCTCACTGTTGTGAACCTGTCTATTGTCTAATTGTTTCTAAGCCAAGTTTTTCTGGAAATAGTAAGAAAGTCTAATGTTGAGTACTATAGCCTTATGGTAAGCTTGCCAATTAATCTTTCTTCACTCACCTGATTATAGCAATCAATCATATAGATATCGTGGATGCTCTCTGGTTGATGCTCTAGTTATGGACTTGTTCATGGCCAATTAATCTTTCTTCATTTTATTTAGCATAATCTATAATTATATATATTACTTCACAATGTTTAAAATGAATAAATATAATATATATATCTAAATTGGAAAAATTCATATTTTATTACTTTGCTAAATACATTATTAGGCTTTTCTAATTATATAGTTGCATTGTTAAGTGCCTTTAAGAAGGTTGTAATTGATCTTCACAAGTAATAATGAATAGTTTGTCGGTGGGTGAAACAACTACTTAATTTTATTATTTATTGTTTCTACATAATGTGTTCTTGCATTAATAACATTTATTTTACCTTTTAACAAGTTCTGGTGGTGCTCTCCATACTTGAACTATCTGTATTTATGTGATGAACGTGAAGTTTGAATGTGGTGCTTGCAAGTGGAGGTGAGAGTTTTGAATCTGGCTTGCGATTGATGTGCTAACTTTATTATTGACAATGATTATAATTTGCTAACTTTATATTTTTTTTGTTTTTTTTTTTTGTAGGAGCATTGGCCAGCTTGTTCCTTGAAATAAGCAATTGGCCCATGAATGAGTTAATCCAATATTTTGATGGTTTTGTAACATTTTTTGGGGTATGGTTTGTGTGGTTAAATATAAATAGGTAGGAAATATTACAATTTTTCTTCTATTGTTTGTCAAATGTAAAATTTTAGCAATCTGGAAGAGGATGGAAGAGGAATTAAACTTGTTTGGTTTATTTTTAGTTTGTGTGTTTTTGTATAGAATCCTTGACTTTTAGATTTGACCTTATTTAGTTAATAGCGTAATTTGACAATTGAATCCTTACTTTGCTGCTTTTTTTTGTTTTTTTTTTGTTTTTTTTTGAAGCATTATTTTACAGATTTAGTGAGTTCAAATGAAATTTATTTATATTTTTTCTTTTCTATAAATAGCAGTGTCATTTTTTTTATAAAATAAGGAGAAAAGATGGCGTTTTTGAAAAAACGTCATTAAATGTCGTATATGATGTCAGTGTGTAACTGTAAGGGAAAAGGTGGCGTTTCTTAAAAAACGTCACTAAATGTCGTCGTATGACGTCAGCGTTAAACTGTAACGGTTTTTACATAACGGATGTTTGAGAATTTACGGCGTTTTAAAAAGCGCCGGCTAAAGTCATTTGTGACGTTTAATAAAACGTCATATACCTAAGACGGCGGCCGTATCCTCGACGCAAATCATAAACGTCACTGTAGCCTTTAACGGCGTTTCTAAGGCTTATAGTGGCGTTTTTTAAACGTCGCTAATGCCAAAAATTCCTGCAGTGTAATTAAGTCTAACTATTAAGACTTATTAGTAGTTTACCTTAAATTTTTATCATACAAACTGACCTAATATTTGTTAATAAATTTTTGTATTTAAATTTTGATAATTGATAAATTTTTGTGGTATGTAAGATATCAATTCCCAAAATTTTGGTAGTTATTCATTTCAAGAAATTAAAAGTTTGGATATAAACTACTGAATTTGATAAACAATTAATTTTTTTTCAATACCAATAAATCTCGTTTCACAAATAAGTACTCCAATTAGTCTCAAATTTTTTCTATTGATCTGTTAAGTCCTATTAATAGAGAGTTTCTTTCCATATGATCCTCTTTTTTGATTTTGATAGTATTTTGGTGGACGACTATACCATTTTATTAATGTAGCAGGTATGATGTGACATTCCAATGTGGTAGGTATTATTGTAACACTCCAACGTGGCGGATATGATGTGACACTCTAAAAAAATTAAAAATTCCTTAATATACTTTTCTCAAATGTGACAACGTGACGGGTATGATGAGACACTCTAAATCTTTTACTCAAGAAAAATTAAAAACTCCTCAGTATACTTTTTTCAAATGTGACAACGTGGCGGGTATAATGTAATACTCCAACAAAATAAAAACTTATTAGTGTACTTTTTCTAAATATGAAAACGTGACCCAAATGTGACAACGTGACGGGTATGATGCAACACTCTAAAAAAATTAAAAATTCATTAGTGTATTTTTTTCAAATGTGACAACGTAACGAGTATAATGTGACACTTCAAAAAAACTAAAAACTCATTAGTGTACTTTTTTTCAAATGTAACAACGTGACGAGTAAGATGGACCCTCCAAAAAAACTAAAAACTCATTAGTCTACTTTTTGATGTGACACTTCAAAAAAACTAAAAATTCATTAGTGCATTTTCTCAAACGTGACATGTGACACTCTAATGTAGCGGGTATTATATAACACTGTAAAAAATTAAAAACTCTTTAGTGTGTATTTTTAAATGTGACACTCCAACGTAACGGGTATTATATGACACTGTAAAAAATTAAAAACTCTTTAGTGTGCGTTTTTCAAATGTGACACTCCAACGTAGCGGGTATGATGTGACACTAAAAAATTCTTTAGTATACTTTTTTTCAAATGTGACACTCCAATGTGGTGGGTAAATGAGTCATTACATATAAAAAAGGACTAAATGAATCACAAGAAAAAATATGGGACTATATGGATTACAAGTCCAAAATATAGGACTTATTGGTCAATTTCCCTATAGTTAATATCCAAACCAACAAAATACTACAAATTGGATAATTATTCAGTAATTCTTGAATATAGACACGTGGTATTCCATAACATTATGATTGGTGAAAAATGTGGATAAGTGGATATTGTGTTGAATGATTAGAGAACATGATGAGCATATTGAATGATAATTAGTTAAGAAGTATAGACACGTAGTATTCCGAAAACATACTATAATTCCTCCCTAACCATGTGTTTGATCAACAACCATAAATGTTCCTCTCAATGAAACAGTAGTAATTTCGAATGCCATCTATGATGATTATGGTTGAGATTTGGACAAAGAAGACAATAAACCATTGAAAATAATAAGGCGAATTATACTAACAGTTTTTATATTTTGAGATTCGTGTTACTTTACTCTTTAACTTTTCAATTGTAGCATATTTTATCTTAAATTTTCAATCTCGTTCCAAATAAGGAAAATTGAAGATACTATTATTCAATTTCAAGGGCAAAGTTGTTAATTTGATAAAATATAAACTAATTTGACAAGAATAAATGTCAAAAAAAATATTTTTGAATTTTTAAAAATTATTTCTTCTCATCAAAGATAAAAATTTTATCCAAACACATTAAAAACCTAACAACCATCTAGATGGTTGTTAGGTTTTATTTATCAAATTAATTTTTATTATGTGTTTGGATAATGATCATGTAATAAATGGTTGTTAGGTTTTGAATATATAATCGATACATTTAATATATGAAATGTTTTTAGTTTTGAATTTTTTTTATTTAATAGATTTGTTTAATAATGATATCAAAATTGCCGTCATATTTGACTTTCGGAAAAATAAAAACTAATTTAATGAAAATAAAAATAACCACCCATTACATGATCATCATCCAAACACATAACAAAAATTAATTTGGTAAAAAAAATAAATGTGTAAAATATTTATCAATTTTACACAATTTTATTTTTGGTACGTAGAAATAATTTTTAAAAATTTAAAAATATTTTTTTGACATATATTTTATTAAATTGACGACTTTGTCTTGAAATTGAGTAACGGTATCTTCAATTGTCCTTATTTAAAACAAGATTCAAAATTTAAAATCAAATATATAATAATTAAAAAATTAGGAATCAAAATAACATAAGTCTCAAATTATAGAGACTATTAGTGTAATTCGCTATAATGTGTTAGTGGAGAGTACAGAAAGATTAATCAAAATTGACCATTAAACAATAGGACTTTCTTTGTCTTCTTCAAGAAGTTGGGAACAATTTAGAGTATTATATTCCATTATCTTATATATATATATATATATATATCCTGAAGTGAAGAAAATGAAGGCATATAATCTTTGTAGCAAATCTATTGTAGTAATGACGCTGTTCCTCTTGTACAAGGGTGTGGTGCCATTTATGGTGGCTATATATATACATTACTTCAATAATTAAAGGGGGATTGCAAATCAGTGAAAATAATTAAAAATAATTGTAATTTTTATGAAGCTGCAATGCAAGTGGATTTTTATTTGGCGTAAATGAAATTTATGTACATGAGGCATAACTCTCACTTACATTTATAAAAATTCAATTATTTTGAGTTATTTTTAGATTTTTGCAATTCCTCTAATAATTAAAATATACCATCGAGACTATAATGAATGATGATAACGATTCTCGAGTATTCAACAACATTTTAGTGATGAAATATGCATCAATAATGAAGATTTTTCCCCTCTTTTTGGTCAATGAGTAATCACTAAATACACATTTTCATTATTATTATTTTTTTACACATATATATAATGAAGCAATATTTTAACTTTTCAGGGGAAAGATTTTTATATTATGAGAAACAAAAACTCTATGGTCCCAGAATATAAAACCAGAAAATAAACAGAATATCAGATCTATGGTTCATATTTGATGTTGTTGTTGTGAGTCCATATCTTCAGTAAATCTGGACCATTGATTTTGAATTTTGGATATTTTTTGAATGTTTACTTCTGAGATTGTAGTATTGCACTATGAGAAAACGAAGAATAATAAATAAGACCTCGTTTGGGAATAGACTAATTTAGAAACTTTTTGACTATTTAGCTAAAATATGAGCTAAAAAAAATTAGTATGTTTAGGATGACTTTTTAGCTTTTTACGAAAAGATGTGCAAAAAGTAGAGAGAAAAGAGAATCTTTGACTTTTTGGTATGAATCATTGACTTTTTGTCTTTTTTAATAACTTTTGACTTTTTAACTAAACGATCCTTCCCAAACGAGGCCTAAATTAGCGTGAATAGAATGGTATATTTATGCTAGCCTTTAACCACTGTTCAACACTTGATGCCTTTCATCAGCCTCTGTCTGGTCAAATGGATGGTTTAATTGCAACCCTCTCCCAATAGGTTAAAAACAACGGTTGCGTTTGGAAGACTCTTAAAATTATGATTTGAGAATAATTATATTTTGAGTTTGTGAGTTTTGAAATTATGATTTGAATGTAAAAAATTTATTTGGTTATAAGTTTTGAAATAAATTTTGAATTGAATTTGAAATAATTGATGTAACATATAATATTTGATTCAAAAATTTACAACTCATAAGCTTTTGTCTGGTCAATTTTTAATTTTGTTTTCCTCTCTTGGGTTAGTTACACTAGCATCTCCTCGCTTTTATCAAAATCCTATTTTAGTCATATATTTTAAATTGCGACTATCAATCTTTTACATTATAAATCAAGTAATAATGTCAATTTTTTTTTTCTTTATTTGGTGTTAATGAAATTGATATAAAATGGCACGTGGGCCACACGTGAAAATTTTCAGATGACACAATTCATAATAGATGGACTAAAGTGGAATTTAGGCAACAAGGCAAAAAGATGATTGGTTTTACATGTATGCTCTCAAAAATGTTATGTGTGACACACGGACTAATTTCTATCGTGTAATGGCTAGGGAGCTTACGCATAGATTTTAATAAATGGACTTATTATGTAATAAATTTTATAATAATTAATGATATTTTTTATTAAATATATTTAAAAAGAAAGAAAAAATTATTCATAAATCTCATTTGAAGAAAAATTATTCCATTTAGTTCTAGAAGTTTTCTTTTAAACCAATTAGTCCTTTTTATTTTGGGTATGTTGTATTTTCTTGATTTGGGGGTTTGAAAGTTTATTTATTTGCTCTTCTGTGTGATTTTGTTTGGATTTTTTTCCTAATGTTGGGTGTGCATGGGTAAGGTAGGTTTTTATGTTTCTATTTTTTTGTGGGGATTTAGTGGAGTGATTTGTACATGGATGATGTTACCCCGTTTGTGGTGTTATTGGTGTGGTGTTTGTCCCTATTGTAACATTAACATTATAACATTGACATTAATTAACATCCAAATGTAAAACTAATTGTAACGCCCCAAATTTCTAGCCCAAATGATAATACAACAATCATGACTCTTTAGAGGAAAATCAAATATAAATCTCAAAACTTACATTACATGATACAATAGTTCTTCATGCAACAATACATTAATCCAACAACAAGTAAATAAACAAATAAATACCCCAAGGGTTTACAATTTCCAAGGCTTGAGTTTGGTTACACAAAACGGTTATTCAAACCCACATACATACAGCCTTTGGCTTACACACAGAGTCACAGCAAAATAAGAGTCTCGTACTCTTAACACACATTTCCTCGCCTTTAGTTAGGCGGTATCACCACATCTTTTCCTGCACAAAAATCCCGTAGGGTGAGCATAAAACCTAGTAGGAAATCCTTAACAAATTATATACATTTTATACAAGTCTTAAAAGATGAAATGCACATGCCATACTATACCCTTTTTCAAGATAAATCACATTTTCATCTTTTGAAAGCCATCATGCTCAATGATATCATGCAATTTCAATTGTTCAAAACTTAACAATTTATTTCAAGGGCAGTAAATACGACTCTGGTAATCCCTAGGTCGGTGTCTGCAAGTAGACTATACAAGTACCACCAATTTGTCATTTTTAATAGCATTAACTGGAAGGCTTGACACCTATAATTGTCATTTTTACCAGTATTAACTGGAAGGCTCGACAACTATTCAATTTCATCAACACCACCTGTCAAGACTTACCACCGTATTTACCCCAAAACCAATTCATGGAAAGTTGTTTCTCAACATTTTTTTCTCAATGCAAGTTTTCACATCAACTTTCAAAATTTAATGTAATCAAATGAATTGATATGCCAATAACACAAGATGAATATAAATACTTTTATTCCAATTCATCATCCAAAGAATAACACAATTCCCTCTTCTCAAGTATCCTCAATAATTAGTCATTTCAAGGCTATTTCAACGTTTTGAACAATAATTTTCAAAATGAACAACAATTCTTATATTCCCTGAAAATTATCATTTATATAAATATAAATAAGAAATTTTCCAAACATCCATTTATTTTGACACACAAAATAAATATAACAATATCATTCATGTATTTTCAGTCTCTTAACCCATCTTTCTTCTTCGCAAAGAGAGCTGGTGCTCCCCAAGGCGATGTACTAGGGCGAAGGAAGCCTTTGTCTAAAAGTTCTTGGAGTTGAATCTTCAACTCATGCAATTCGGCGGGTTCAAATCTATACAGTGACATAGAAATTAGTGCCGTGCCAAGCACTAATTCAATGGAGAACTCGATCTCCTGGTGAGGTGGTAAACTAGTAAGATCTTTTAGAAAGACATCCGGGTATTCACAAACTACCCTTGGTAACTCAACACGAGTCCTGTCACTCTCACTATCCAAGAGAGTTGCAAGAAGGTCACTAAGCTTACTCCTACTACGAGGGTCAACAACTGGCGACACGGCTCTATCAACTCGGTTCCCTAGAAAATAGAAACGATCACCGCTCGAAGTGCACACCGTAACTCTCTGACAGTAACAATCAATCACAGCTTGGTAAGAACACAACTAGTCCATGCCTAAAATGACATCAAAACTCAACATATCTAGCAACACAAAAGCAAACGAAAGTCGACGCCCGACAACTTCTATTTCACAATCACGACAACCCCAGTCTAAATCAACTGTACCCCCAATAGGTGACTCTACTCTGAGTGGAGGCACTAACCATGCTACATCTAACCCCAATGCAAAAGCAAATGCAGTAGATATAAATGAATGAGAGGCACTCGTGTCTATCAATACATAAGCCAAAGAATTACACACAACAAAAATACCTCTCACAACTGAGGATTCTGGCAACTACTCTAGCACAATAACAGCATATACGCACCCCTATGGCCCTTGATTGACTTGCTCCCCTCTCGGAGCAAAGGCCTGTTGTACTGACTGAGCCGAAGCAGCTCCCTGATTAACTCGTGAAGCTTGGACTAATTGAGCCTACTAGTGGCTCTGAGTCTGCCTCGACCCTAATGCACTAGATGCGCCTCCCAACTGTGGGCAAGTTCTCTTCATATGCCCCTGCTGACCACACTGATAACAATTAAACCATTGACCTTTATTCTGAGACTAAGACTGACTTTGAGATCGGCTAGGTAGTGGTAACATTAACTACCCTCCTCTCTTCTGTGGGCATGAGAAGGCTTTGTGACCCGGTTGGCCACACTTGAAACACGAGAAGCTACTCGATGCACTTTTTTCCGGACCCACACTAGGCAAAGGAAAAGTGGATCTAGACTGTTGTGGTTGGGACTGGGATGGATAGGTGTTCCTGCTCTTCTTGTTCTGCCTATAGTGTCCTTGAGACTCTTGGCTCCTAGACCTCGAACTCCGAAGCCTCTCCTCCTCGGCTTGTATGGAAATTTCTACGTGTGTCGCCGTCTCCACAAGACGGTCATATTCCCGAATCATATTTCCGACAAGCTTGAACATAATTTTTGTTTTCAATTTCTTTTCAAATTCGATGCAACGGCGCTCTTCCGTTGCCATCAACTCTGGTGCAAATCTGGACAAACTAGAGAAGACTGTCTTAAACTCTGCCACGGGCATGTCGAGTTGTTTGAGGTCTTTAAACTCTTGCCTCAATCTCTCCTAACAGTGGGAGGTATGTATTTATCTTGGAAAGCAACCGCAAAGGCTTCTCATGTCGGCTCCACTCTACCCTTGGCATATTTCCACCATTGACCCGCGTCTCCCTTAAGGTAGTAACTCGCTAGAGTCACTCTTAGTTCACTATCTTCAATGTGAAGCATTTCAAATGTCTTCACAGTTTGTTCGAGCCACTCATTCACTTTCTTGGGCTCAGGACCACCATGGAACTCATCCGGTTTGGCCCGCAAGAACTCTCTAATAAGGAAACCCGCCCTTGACTCCGCGGTGTTCTCTCGGGCTTAATTCTCCACCCTCAACAAGTTTATAGACTCTCTTAAAGCCCTTGCCATTTCTCGAGCTAGGGCCCCCATTGCGGTTTGACCCACTTGTCCCACCTGCTCGGCCACATTAGCTTGGCCTGCTTGCTCAGCCATATTAGCTTGGTCGAACCCTTCTTCTTGCACTGGAACCCTATGGACCGGTACCTCATGCACACCTTGGCGAGCCCTACCACGCGTCCCGTCTCTACCACCACGGACTTGACCCCTTCCTGACATCCTAATAAGGCCACAAGAGAAATAATTTAGCACATTAACTCATATGTGCTCGTAACTTGACTCACATGTTCGACTACAACAATTATATATATTTCTCTACCATATACACAATTTAATTTCACTCCAGATAAGCATTTGGTCATGTAAACACATACGGATTACACTCTTATGATGAGATTCGTCCCACGAAAAACCAAGAATTCTTAGTAGAATGAGTACTGATCAAGTACCCTTCTAATAAGACCTCAAGGAATTTAAGAGGTGCAAACAACATCACAAAAGTCCAATCCCATACCCATTTAGTCACATAAGCATGTTATCACATAGTCACGAAATGCATAACACTTCCTAAGCATGCTAAATGAACCCATTGTGGTTAAACAACCACTTCCTACGAGCTCCAAGTATTCAAACCCGGTAGCTTTGATACCAAGTTGTAACGCCCCAAATTTCTAGCCCAAATGATAATACAACAATCATGGCTCTTTCAAGGAAAATCGAATATAAATCTCCAAACTTACATTACATGATACAATAGTTCTTCATGCAACAATATTAATCCAACAACAAGTAAATAAACAAATAAATACCCCCAAGGGTTTACAATTTCCAAGGCTTGAGCCTGGTTACACAAAATGGATATTCAAACCCATACACATACAGCCCTTGGCTTACACACAAAGTCACAGCAAAATGAGAGTCTCGTACTCTTAACACACATTTCCTCACCTTTAATTAGGCGGCATCACCACATCTTTTCCTGCACAAAAATCCCGTAGGGTGAGCATAAAACCTAGTAGGAAATCCTTAACAAAGTATATACATTTTACATAAATCTCAAGAGATGAAATACACATGCCATGCTATGCCATTTTTGAAGATAAATCACATTCTCATCTTTTCAAAGCCATCATGCTCAATGATATCATGCAATTTCAATTGTTCAAAACTTAACAATTTATTTCAAGGGCAGTAAATACGACTCTGTTAATCCCTAGGTCGGTGTCTGCAAGTAGACTATACAAGTACCACCAATTTGTCATTTTTACTAGAATTGACTGGAAGGCTCGACACCTATAATCTATCATTTTTACCAGTATTAACTGGAAGGCTCGACACCTATTCAATTTCATCTACACCACCTGTCAAGACTTACCACCGTATTTACCCCAAAACCAATTCATGGAAATTTGTTTCTCAACATTCTTTTCTCAATGCAAGTTTTCAAATCAACTTTCAAAGTTTAATGTAATCAAATGAATTGATATGCCAATAACACAAGAAAAATATAAATACTTTTATTCCAATTCATCATCTAAGGAATAACATAATTCCCTCTTCTCAAGTATCCTCAACAATTAGTCATTTCAAGACTATTTCAACGTTTTGAACAATAATTTCCAAAATGAACAACAATTCTTATATTCCTTGAAATTTATCATTTATATAAATATAAATAAGAAATTTTCCAAACATCCATTTATTTTGACACACAAAATAAATATAACAATATCATTCATGGATTTTCAGTCTCTTAAAAAAAAATTCCCAAATTCTAAGTTTTCTCACGAAAACTATACAACTCAAATTTTTTGAAAGAAAACTTTCCAAAATTATCTTTTCTTCAATCAACGAAGATCAAAACCCATAAGATCATTTTAAAATAACAAGAGACAAATCCACTTTCAAAATCGCTCAACTTCTTAAGACAACAATCAATTTTCAAAACTATCGAAAGATGATTTTGAAAATCATCTAGATCTTGCAAAAATATATATATAACTCTAAGAAAATCCCTACCTCAAGTTTTGAAGAAAAAATAAGATGAAACCCCTAAAATCAACGGTGTCGAAACTCGATCTTCACCGCACACAACGAAGCCCTCGAGAAGTTAACCAACTTTGATGAAGAACTTATCGCAAAACTCTAATAGATTTTGAGAAATCAAGGTTTTGATTTAATTTGGCGTAGGGAAATGTAGAGAGAAGGGAGAGGAAAGGGTTTTTAGAGATAGAGATATATACAAAAGTGATATGAAATATTAGATTCACAAATTAATATAACATGGTCCGCTCGAGCGTGGAAAGCCCCGCTCGAGCATCAAATACACTAACCCAGTACTTTTGCAGATAGGTCAAACTTCTGAAACCAAACATTCTCCGCTCGAGCGCATAAACGACCACTCGAGCGGACAAACAATTTTGAATGCATTTTGCATTTTTGCTTCGGGAGCGCTGCCCCTCGACCCTGCCAGGGCGCTGCCCTCGGACTCGCCAAGGGGCGCTGCCCCCTCGACCCCTGCGAGCTGACCGGGCAGCTCGATCCCCGACATACTCAGCGAAGTGGCAAAACTGGGATCGCTACACTAATGTAACACATAAAAAACTTCTTACTGTACTTTTCATAAACGTAAACACTCCAAAAAAAACTCCTTAGTGTTACATTCTAAAGTAACACACAAAAAAATTTCTTATTGTAACACTCTAATATAACACATAAAAAAACTCCTTAGTGTATTTTTTTTAAACGTAACACTCTAATATAACACACAAAAAATTTCTTAATGTAACACTCTAATGTAACACATACAAAACCTCCTTAGTGTAACACTCTAATGTGACATACAAAAAAATTTCTTAATATACTTTTTTCAAATGTAACACTCTAATATAATACTCTAAAAAAATTCTTTAGCGTAATACTCTAATGTAATACACAAAAACTCCTTAGTGTAACATTCTAATATAACACACACAAAAAATCCTTAGTGTACTTTTTCTAAATGTAACACTTAAATATAACACTCCAAAAAAATTCTTTAGTGTAACACTTTATTGTAGCACACAAAAAAACTCTTTGGTGTACTTATCCTAAACGTAACGCTCTGATGTAATACAAAAAAAAAAAGAAAACTTTTTAGTGTATTTTTCCTAAACGTAACACTCCAATGTAACACTAATTTTTTTTTTATTTTAAAAAAGTGAGATTCTTCAAACCATTCTAAAAGGAATACAAATATTCCTTAATAAGTTTTGAACAAATGTATAATTTCAAACTGTGAGTATTACATTTGAAAAAAGTACACTAAGGAGTTTTTTTAGTATTTTTGTGTGTTACATTGGAGTATGTTACATTGGAGTGTTACGTTTGAGATTACACTGATTAAAGTGTTACGTTTGAGAAAAGTACACTAAAGAAATTTTTTTTCCCCCATACATTGGAGCATTATGTTTGGGAAAAGTACACTAAAGAATTGTTTTGAGTGTTACGTTGTTACGTTTGGGAAAAGTACACCAATGAGTTTTTCAGTGTGTTACATTGAAGTGTTACGTTATTGGAGTGTTACATTAAAGTTTAGGTTTTTATTCGTAATGTGTGATTTGTTCTAGAATGAAGGAAAATTCAAAACTTCTAGTGTGCAAATTGCCCAAATGTGTAATTTTACATTTTGAGAAAATCACTTCTATCCTTAAAAAATTAAACCAAAACATGTAAGTGATTATCCTTTTATGTAATTTATATTTTAATGAGACCTTTCGGTTTATAAGAAAAAAAGGAGGACTAAACCGTTCACAAGATCACATTTTAGGAGTTATTGGTGTTTCACCTTAAAAAAATGTCACTAATTGTTAATTTTCAGTGACAGTTTAAAAAATATTACAAAAATGTCACTAATTATAAGTTTGAGTGACAATTTAAAAAAATCGTCACAAAAAAGTCATTAGTTTTTAATTTTTAGCGACAGTTTGAAATTTTATCACAAAAAAGTCTCTAATTATAAGTTTTAACGACAATTTATAAAAATTGTGACAAAAAGAGTCACTAATTATCAATTTTTAGCGACTTATACAAAGAAGCGTCACAAAAAATTATTTTTAATTATAATTTTATTAAGATTTATTTTCAATAAAACTTAATAAAAATTAAATTCAATTATTAAAATATATTGATAATTTATCATAACTGTTACTGGGGTGACCACATCAATTCAAACCCGTCAATCCGTACAAGTCCGAATCCCCGAAACAATGTTAAAAATGAGTAATCTTATAATCGGGTCCCGCATCTGAAGTCTTATTGGGTCCATTTATGAAGTCTTGATGGGTCTCCAACTAGAATGGAGGTTTCGAACTTGAGGAAACTGCAATCATATATTTATGAAGTCTTATGTATTTATTTTAAATTTATTTTATTATAGACTCTTATGATCGGCTTTTGTTTTGCAGCATGAATTTTATGTCTTGATATATGTATAACTACTCTTTGATGTTTCATTTGAGGATTTTTCCTTCATTTGGTGTAAGTTTTTTACTAATCTCCTTATAGGTGCCGTTTGACTAATCTTATTTTAATGCAAATTACTACTAATAAATTAAAAAAAACTGCAATCATATGGGAGAATTTAACAATTCAGCTAATGTGCCTAATATTTATTATATTTGCATAAAACAAATTTATATCAATAATGATTTGTCAAAAAAAATAATAAATAATAAAGTCACAACCTGATATCATTTAATGATTATTAATTACTTATAAAAAATGAATAAATTACACTTTGTCCTTTTTATATTTGGCCACTTTCCCATTTTGACCTTAAAATTTATTTTTTTTTCATTTTAGCACTTCATGTGTCAAGTTTTTCACACTTTACTTCTAAAACTAATTTTTATTCAAAATTAGACACGAAAATGACAAATTGATAGTCACGTAATATAAAAATATTTTATTATATATAACTTACACTTTTGAGATAAATTTAAACTCTAATATAATAATATAATTTTTTTATATTATGTGATAGTTATTGTGGCATTTTTTGTTTAATTTTGTTCAAAAACTAACTTTAGGACTTAAGTAGGAAAATTATGAACTATGAAGGGCCAAAGTGGAAAAAAAACAAATTTTAAGAGTCAAAGTAAGAAAGTAGCCAAACATAAAAGGGGCAAAGTGTCATTTACCCATAAAAAACAATAAACAAAAAAATTGTTTTGATCTATATTTAATTTAATTTATTTCTTAGTTACTTTATAAAATATATAGGACATGATTCTTACCAAAAAATAAAAAATAAAAAACAGAGCAAAGGGCATGATTCTTGCACATCATTAATAATTTTTAGGATTTGGTTTCTTTTAAATTAACCATATCAATTTGAGAGAATATTTGGGCTTTGTATGCAAATTTTGAGACCAATTTTGGTGATCCCAACCGTTTAGTTTTTAAGACTCGTTGAGTGAAATATTCATGCAAAAAATCAAGATGATCAGACATCGATAGCTATATGTTTAAATCAAATTTGTATTACAAAAAATGAATGATTATTCTTGAAATTATATTTATCATGCATTTTTAAAAAATAAATATGATTTAAATATATAGTTACCGTCGATGTCCAATCATCTTTTTTTTTTTGCATAAATATTCTACTTAACAAGTTCTAAAAAATGCATGATTTGGATTACCGAAATCAATCCAAAATGGACCTACCAATCTCTAATGGTTTTTCAAAATGAGATAACAATTTGAGAGAAACTAAATCCTAATTTTTAAACTATATCTATTTTTTAGTAAGCTGGTATATTTTCTTGCATTAAAAAAAAATGATATCTAATATATATTGAAAACTAGTAGTAACCGTGCTATGCACAAGACTTATAAATTTTTATAAAAAAAATCATGTATAACTTATAAGTTAATTTTGTCCTGTGATATATATGAAATTTATAAGTTAATTTTTATGTTATAATTTTTAAATTATTAGTTTGAAAAAATTAAAAATATATATAAATCTATTTAGTTCAATTTTGATAATTTGTAATAATATAAAATAAAATAAAAAAAGAAGTTAAACCTAATTAAATGAGGTGACATGAGTTATGATATACCCTTTTTGTTATGAAAATATACAAATTTAAAAGTTATAATTAAGACAAATATACAATTTTATTATTAAATGTGAAGTGAAGTGATATTTAACAATAATTGATATGATATTTCTGTTATTAATCCAATAATTTAAGTTATATTTCTTTTGGTTTTAATTTCATAACTAAAAATACAATATGAATATAACACGTACATGGATTTCTAGTCTTTAAGAATAAGAAGGCTTTAAAATATTTCTAACCTTTCATCATTTTCTTTTAATTTTTTTTTATTTAATTTGATTTTAAATTTGAATAAAAAATTTGATTGATATGAATTACCTTAACTTTTTCATTAAATTTTTATCAATTTTGAACTTTCATTCTTATCCCAATTTTTTTTTTCTTTTCATCAATTTTGATGGAAAAAAACAATAATTTCCAACGCTTCATCTTTGTAAATTTTTATCAAATTATAATTCGATAAAAAAAATATTAAGGGTTGAAGATTCTCTTAATTGGAATTATAGTGAAATAACATATTGAAATATTAAAAGTTTGAGTATGTGGTTGGTTAAAATGTATAATTCGATTAATTCTCTTCTTATATTTGTATAAAAATTGACACTTATGACCACATCATTATAATTTGGATTATGGAAAGTTTTTTAAGGTGTCAAACATTTTTCATTTGTAAATATCTCACCTATTAAAAAAATAAATAAATAAAAAGAAAAAAATGTGTAGCTTTTAGATATGTGTTTATCAATTTTGTTTTGTGGATATAAACAACTGATGTTTCAATTTAAAAAATAAAAAAGTATAAAAAAAATAGATTGAGTTTTTTTTGAGATAAAAGAAGCCATCTAACTCTTCTATATACTGCTTTAAGATGAACTATTTTAATCACATAAAAAATAGAAATTATATTTGGAGATTATCCCTATATATTATGCTATCATATACAAATATAGCGGTAACAAATTAATTAATATATATGAAAAATTATACTAAGCTTTCATTTTCAATTAATTGAATTATGATTAACAAACTAACAAATAACATTAATGATATAATAGAATAGAAAGAGGATAAAAATAAATGATACTTAAAAGTTTTAAATTTACCTAGTTATACAAAAATCTAATGTTATAGTACAATCTTGAATTCCCAATAAATTTTCACATTTTCTATAAAATAAAAAATTCGAGCTAAAGACATGTGTTATCGGATTCCAAAACCTTGCCGCGGCATGGAGGAATGGAAAGTGCAGCGGAGTGCGACCCAGAGTGAACAGTGCATTCAAGCCGAAGCCCCGGAAGTTCAACTTTTCCGAACTGTCTAAAGTAGCAATCCAAGCTGCGAGATTTTCGATGAGAAATGCCTCCATTTTGATGCAAAACTGAGATGGAATGAGAGAACCACGAAGCTGAAACTTTTAAAGAGGATAAGGCACTGTTTGAGGACACGTGTCAAAAATCTGGTGGTCGCCAAACCAGGTGGTCGGCCGACCACTTTTTCTGGTAGGCCGACCACCCGTTTGGTCTCCAAGGCAAAAAGCTGGTCGGCCAGCCCCTTCTACTGGTCGGCCATGGAGAGAAGGTGGTCTTTGGTCTTTTCCTAGCCTCTAGAAGAGAGCTCCTTGCATTTCCATGCGTTGGGAGTGTTGAAGGTCCGAGCTTACCTTTGTTTCGAATGCATTCCGTCGCCCGATTTGTCAGAAACAACATTTGCTTATCGAGTTGTTATTAAGTTTGCTTATCGAGTTGTCGCATTTGCTTATCGAGTTGTTGTTGAGTTCGCTTATCAAGTCGTCGAGCTTTGCACATCGAGTTGTTACTCTCTGTTTATCAAACATTGTCGTGTTTTGCTTATCGAGTCGTAAACTTGCTGAGGTTTTGTTGTTTCTTAGCAAGTTAGGTTGTTTAGTTTGTTGCGTTGGTTCACTACCTGGCTTGGTGATATACAATGCTCAATTTCCATTCAATCTCATTTTTGTGCAAAATGATGCGATGCGATGCTAAGAACATAAAATACAACACTTTTTGAACAAAAGGCCGTTTCATTCCATCATATCTTCTTTTTACAACATCTTACAGCAAGGTACAAGTTTTAAAGAAAATAAAACTGCTGCCTAAGCTAATGTGCTACAACTACTAGTAAAAAGGAAAATAAAGCAGGAAAATAAAACGGGAACATCCGTATGGGTGCTATCAAGCGCAAGACTTAGAGGCCCTCTTCGTCCTCTTCGGCTGAGCCATCTCCGCGCCATCATCGTCGGCGTCTCCATCTGAATCGGAGCCATCATCCTCGGAACCCTCCCTGGAATCACCTCCGCCCTCGGAACCGGATCTAGAGTCATCATCTCAACCTGCAGATGTCTCTGACTGAGAATGCGCAGACTTCTCCTCCTCACTGGACTCCTCGTCATCTATGACGGGTGATCTGCGCCTGCCTCGTCTGCGAGACGAGTCCCCTCTCCTAGCTCCCCGAGAGGGCCTGGATGGCCCAGCCTGTAGCGGTGGCATCTGAAAAAAGGGCAATTTGAATACATTAGCCAATATGTATAATGCAGAGATAAGAAAGCTACGTAAAGTGGGTGTATGCAGATACAGTGTATGAATGTGGTGTGTGTCAGATATGCCCTACACATACAGTCAACCAATGCAGTGAAATGGTCAAATTCAGCATGTCATCAGAAGTATGATAAATGCAGGAAAACTGAAAAGTACCGAAACACTGGCGATGAACAGCTGCGTCCCCTCCGCAGGACCATGCCCTTGAGCGAGGCCATCACTCCGAGCAACCCATCCATGTACTCGCCAGAAGGCTATAGATGCAAGTTCAAGTCATCAGTGAATGAATGTCCAAATATCTGAGTGATAAATCAAAGCTATAAAGCATACCCGTGGTGATTCAGGGTCTCTGACGTATCGGTGATCAGGTAGTGGAGGCTCCAGTGGAATCGGCTAAGATGTCCCGTATCGCCATCCTGTCAGCTCAGTCAGGAGATTGGGCCACCCAGCGTGCTGATAAGTTGGGGGAATCGGGGGAATCTGTCTAGCCCCACTCCTCGATGTACCGGCCTTGCAAGTCGAAGGCATATTTGCAGCCCGGACTCGACTCGACTCGACGGTGATGCACCAGCAGCCCTCCTCGTGGAAGTACGGACACCCGTCAGTGGAGGCATCAAGTACGTATGGCGGTAGGTCGCGTACTCCCCCTCCTCCAGGAACAGCATAACATCATTACCTAACATAGCCATCTCGACCCCCTGGGGAGTGAGTCCCTCAGTGGACCGCATGTCATCTGGAGGTGCTGAGGGGATGTCTTGCTCAGGGTGGCCCAGCGTCTGATGTAAAAAGCGATCTCCTAGAAACCAGGCCCTACCAACTGGCCCCTCAAATAAGGTCCTATATTGAGAAGCGGACCATCCCCGGGGAATCGGAAACGGATGTCTCCTCCCAAGGGCGCCTAGGGCTGCCAAGTGATTTGCGGATAACCAGTACATGAACTGATTAGATATCGTAAATATGCAAGATGAATCAAAGCTGAAAACATGAAGAACTGAGAGTTCTGAATTACCTCGGTCGCCCGCACTATGTCAAAAAACTACCGCAGGTAGGGCAGAGTCTCCCGAACCCTCGACCGGCATCGGCCCTCAAATACATGAGAATAAGGGATCACAAGAGGCACCGCCACCTCGAGCTCTAGGGCTAGCGTCGGAAAGTACGCGTAAACCCATAACTGTGGAAAACAGGGCAGTGGCCATCAGAATACAGAATATACAGAAAATACAGAACGCTAAGTGCATAATGTGGAATATAGAATGTAAAGTGTGCCGTGTGTAGTGTACAGATGATGAAAAGCAGAAATGTAAATCAAGAGGGCAGAAGGTACCTCCCAGGCTCTTCAGTAGCCGCCGACTATGTTCCCCCGTCCACGGGAGGTCGCACTCATATAGCAGTAGAGGGTAGCGAGGCCGGCGCCACCCCAGTCATACTGGCTGACCTGTGATAGGTCCACCAAAGCACTGAGCAGATACAGTCCAACAGTGTTCCCCTTGTCGGAGAACAAAGTGGTCCCAAGGAGGAACATCAAGAAACCTCGAGCGTACTGTTCTATCTCCTCAAGAGTCTCGGACGTAGACCCCCTGTACCTCACGGGAAACCAAGTGTACCTGACTCTGCCCGAAGATCGGTCAATCGGTGGGCGATCTCCCAATAGATAGATCCAGGCGGCCTCTCACTCGTACATATCCTTGTCATAGGGGGCCGGTCGGCCGGCTACATCAAGGCCAGTCAGCATCGCGAAGTCGAACGGGGTCATCGTCATATCCCCGGTAGCTGAGAAGTGGAAAGAGTTGGTGGTGTCCCACCATCTCTCCACGAGTGCCCCCATCAGGGTCCTGCTCGCAGGGTAATGTGATAGCCCCGCGCAGAAAGGTCCAAACCCCGCCTCGTCCACGAGATGGCGAACGGTATCTGGGAGCTCTGCATACCAGTCCCTAGCGACGATCGAACCATAACCTCGCGTCGAACGGGAAGATACCTGCATTCAAAATCAACGATGTATTCAGTTTCAGAATGAAATATATAAGCTGCGTGCAAATGAAACGAATGAGCTGTGTGTTCAGAAGTGAAGTGTATGAACTGTGTTCGGTATAAGCTGCATGCAAATTCAAATGTTTGGGCTGCGTGTTCAACTTTCAACAAGTGTGTGCTGCGTGTTCACAATCAGAAAATGGGCTGTGTGTTCAGAAATTCAGAAGTTTGGGCTGTGTGTTTAACTGTCAACAAGTGTGTGCTGCGTGTTCACAATCAAAATGGGCTGCGTGTCCAGATTTCAAAAACTGTGGGCTGTGTGTTCACAATCAAAAGTTCGAGCTGTTTGTTCAAAATGCAGAATATGCAGTGTTGTGAGCTGCGTGCCAACTAAACAGAATATCGTGCTATGAGCTGTGTGCTAAAATGAGCAAAATATGGTCATATATGAGCCGTGTGCCGAATAGACCGGACGGAGCATGCGAATATGTTTAGAACAAGCAGATGAAATACATAGCAGAAGCATGAAATGTGCAGAAAAGGCAGAATACATTGCAGAGAATATAAAAATGAGATACGTACCTCCCGTGCCTGGTGAGAGAGGTGAGACTCTGGCTCCCGTAGCAACAGATCCGCGGGTGCTCGTCGATCAAAGTCGGTAAAATGGTAGAAAGTGGCCCGAGGAAGGATGTGCTCCTGAGGATGATACCTCTCGGGATCAAAAGGCCGAACTCTCGGGGGCAAGGACATGATGTCCAGCTCACCCTCGGCACCTGGAGGACCTCCACCGTGGGGAAAGTGACCTGCCATCTGAAGAAATCTGCAAAAGTGAGCAAAAATGAGTGAAATGAGCCAAAATGGGAAAAAGTCAACAAAAGTCAACTCTCGGGAAATGAAAAAGTCAACTCCCGAGAAAATGTTCCAAATGTCGAGACAAACTTACTCCAAGTGGTGAAAATGAAAAAAGAAGCTCCGAAATCAAATTTTAATCGGTCCAAAGTGAAGAAAACTGAAAGATTTTGCGAAACAACTTTGCGTGGGGCGTTGGAAAACGCATATAAAGTGCAGATCTGAGGGGGAAAATGGTCTAGGAAGCAAGAGGAGCTAATTTCGGACTTGGGGTTGTGAGCAACAGTGAGTTGGACAAGTGAATTTAAAGAAACAAGTGTAAAAAGACAAAACTGTCCCGGATTTGGACAGGTGGTCGGCCGACCACCTTTTCTGGTAGGCCGACCACCCCCTTGCACAAAACCTGGTCGGTGGCCTCCCTGGGTGGTCGGTGGCCCTCCTAGGTGGTCTCCAATGACTCTTTGTTCTCCCTGCAAATTTTGGTGATGATTGGAGTCCCCGGCTCTCGGGAAAGTACAAGGAAAGTGCACTTTTCAGCGCGAAATGCCTCTGCGGGAACTTCAAATCCAATCTTCGACGTGTGGCTCGTCATTACTCGCCAAGATCAAGGTGTATCCTTCTTGAGTACGTTGCGGCCCCTCCGAGAGGTGAATCGGAGATCGCATTTGAATTGCTCTCTTCGAGACTTGTACGTCCTTATTCGGCGTTTTGTTTCGAGCATGCTATTAAAGTTACGCTTTTCCTGCATTGTTATGCACTCTCTTTGCTTGCGTTGTCGTGCACTTCAATTCCTGTTTCACACATTGCATGCGTTGTTACATATGTTTTACTTACATGTGTTCAAGTTTATCTTATTTCACACATTACATGCGTTGTCGCGTATGCTTTACTTACATGTGTTCAATTCTTATTTCACACATTGCATGCGTTGTCACGTATGCTTTACTTACATGTGTTCAATTCCTGTTTCACACATTGCATGCGTTGTCACGTATGCTTTACTTACATGTGTTCAAGTTCCTCTTATTTCACACATTGCATGCGTTGTCGCGTATGCTTTACTTACATGTGCTCAATTCTTATTTCACACATTGCATGCGTTGTCGCGTATGCTTTACTTACATGTGTTCAATTCCTGTTTCACACATTGCATGCGTTGTCACGTATGCTTTACTTACATGTGTTCAATTCTTATTTCACACATTGCATGCGTTGTCACGTATGCTTTACTTACATGTGTTCAATTCCTATTTCACACATTGCATGCGTTGTCACGTATGCTTTAATTACATGTGTTCAATTCTTATTTCACACATTGCATGCGTTGTCGCGTATGCTTTACTTACATGTGTTCAATTCTTATTTCACACATTGCATGCGTTGTCGCGTATGCTTTACTTACATGTGTTCAAGTTCAATTCTTATTTCACACATTGCATGCATTGTCGCGTATGCTTTACTTACATGTGTTCAAGTTCAATTCTTATTTCACACATTGCATGCGTTGTCGCGTATGCTTTACTTACATGTGTTCAATTCCTGTTACGCACATTGTATGCGTTGTTGCGCATGCTTTGCTTATATGTGTCTATGCTTGCCTGTATCGCATTGTTATGCACCCCTCACTTGCGTTGTCGTGCACATTTTACTTGCATTGTCATGCTTGTGTCAACGACATTGTTGTGCACTCCTCACCTGCGTTGTCACGCACGCTTCTTGCATTGTTATGCACATCTCGCTCGCATTGTTATGCGTGTTGCACTTACGTTGCATTGTCGTGCATCCCTCCACCCGCGTTGTCACGCGCTTTTCAATTGCATTGTTATGCATGTTGCTAACGATATTACACCTGTTAGGTTTCTTTCCTTTGCAGGCACGATATTGTATGTACGGTTCATTTGAAGCTGGCGCGACCAGATGAACCAGACAGGTATTGTATTCTCCGCGTGAGACGTAGCGAGAATTGAATGATTCTCTTACATCCTTATGCATGAAATGTAGTTTTGCTTTACATTCTTGCTTAAAACTGTTGCATTTATTGTGAATATTTGCTTCATTACAGTTTGCTACTTCGCATGATCATGAGTTATGTTCGGTTTTTTGCATATCGTTTTGCATTTTGCCCCTACCTGCGGGCACATCTCTTGCTTATCTCGCCTGTTTGTCTAAGTCTTCGGCCTTGTCAAAAATGGGTCGTCTCTGGGCTTTGATATTCACTCCCGTTATTGTTATGACTTTCGAGTTCTGTCAAAGAGGAGCAACTATAGACACTCAATTTTTGACCGACCTTAAGACTCAGACGTCATCGATTGAGTGCTCGGTGATTGCGCATGTTGTGCTCGTTCTGAGGTTACGGAGTCTCGGCTAAGAGCCTTGCTTCCAGACTTCGGGACTCTTTTGTGCTTTGCCTCGGTTTGCGAACCAGGTTCTGTTTTCTCTTCCCGAAGAGAGGGAGAGGTCTTGTAGACCATCTCTCAGTGGCCGTAGGCTACTTTTCATGGTCGTAGACCACTGTTCCCGTTTGGAGACCAGTTTTCGATTTTCGGAGCCGTCAGCCGTGCGCCTCGGTTTGGGACCGCTTAACTTTCTCTGTTTGCTCCGGTTTTTGGCACACACCTTGTTTCCTCTCTCTAGAGGACACTGTGGCCCAGGGAGACCACCTTCATGGTCGCACACCACTTTCGATGCTTAACAGTCAGTTTTCGGGGCACCCTGCGCGTTTTGGCCCCCGAACCCTCGTTTTGCATCCGTCTTGGTTCATTTTTGGCATGGACCCTATTTTCATTGTTTGGAAGGTGGTACAAGGGTGGGAGACCACCTTTTCTCCTTGGAGACCACTTTTCCCTTGTTGGCCGGTTTTATTGTCAAGTAACTGGTCTCCCTCACTTTTGAGCCACATTTACTGGTCTCCCATAGTGCCACTGCCTTGTACTTAGTTGGGAGACCACCATTCAGGGCTGCAGACCACTTTTTATCAGTTTGAACCTTTTGAACTGGTCGGCTGACCAGGGGAAGTGGTCGGCCGACCACCTGAACTGGTCGGCCAGCTCTTTGCAGTTTTGTCTCCCTGAATGCTTGCCAGCTGTGCCAGCTGGAGGGCATAGACTGCATCCTCCATACACATGTATGGAGGATTTGCAACCTTGTTTTGGCTTTTTAAAGAAGCTTGGTCCTTTGCTCTAAGCTTCTAAGAGAAGCTTGAACCCTTTTTAGCTTCTTGAAGAAGCTTGACCCTTTGGCTCTAGCTTCCTCAAGAAGCTTGACCCCTTTTGCTCTAGCTTCCTCAAGAAGCTTGGATCTTTGCACAAGCTTCTTGAGGAAGCTTGGACCTTTGTTCTTCTATAAGAGAGACCCTCTCCCTCATGGGCAAAGGTTGAGAAAATTTGGTTAAGGCATATACATACACCCCTCTCTATCTCTCTATTTCAAGCTCCAAAATCCCTTGTTCTTGCACCTTTACATACACCTCCTAGCCTAACCCCTCCACCATCACTCTAAGCATCTTGGAGGCCATTTTTAGAGGTTGAAGGCTTGCTTTTTTTTGGTCCAGAAGCTGCTGGAGTTCTTGGCTACAAGGGTAACACTCTATTCTCTCTTTTGGTCTTTATTTTGCTCCTATCTTAGCTCTATTTGAAAACATATTTGGGCTTTGTCATAAACTAAAAAAAGTCTTATTTTAAGCTTCTTAACATGTTTGTTTAAGATCATTTTTCTGTTGGGGGTCATCTACCCCTTGGCATGCTTGTTTTCACCTTGTTTTGAGCCATGTATCTAGTCCTTTGTATTGAGCTTTGTTTGGCCTTTTAGCCACTAAAATCCAGTGGATTTTTAGTGGCTAGCATACTATTTTGAGCACCAAAATCAGAGAGGGGTGACCCTCTCACCCCTTGTCTTATTTACTAGCATATTTGGCCTAACAAAGGAGCCCTTATTTGTACACTTCTTGAGTATGTTTCAAGCCATTTTTAGTGAGTTTTAGGACCTTCATAGGCTCTATCCAGAGATGGTTTTTCCATATTAGATGTCCTTCTTGCATGTGTAGAACAACCCTCTTTATAGCCTATCAAAGGAGCCTATCATTCTTGCATGCCTAGACCATATTTCTGTGGGTTTTTGGGCTTTATTTGGCATGTCATACCCCTGACTTTTGCTGGTTTAGTGACCTTTTGAATGCTCCATATACTTGTAGTGTAAACCCTCTTCACTAGCTTGTATTGCATGTTGTTTTGGCCCTTGGTTCTAGCCCTTTTTGGCCATGCCCTAAACTGATTTTGTGCATGTTTTGGACTGCCTTAGCTCTGTTTTCATGCCTCATGGTCGAATGATGCTTGCTATGCATAGTTGTAGTGTAATGCCCATGCCTAGCTTTGAGTTTTGAAGCTTCTTGCATGCTTGAATGGTGGTGTTTTCATGTTTTGGGGTCATTGAGCATGTCATTTCAGAGCCTATGCTTGTGCCATATTCCCATGTTTTCCACTCTTTAAATGTGTTTGAGAGTCGTGCTTAAATGCTTCATTTTTGGGCCATTGAATGAGCTTCATTTCCATGCATTTTGAGCCATCATTTTAGGCCATTTTCCCACTGTCTTGGACCTACCTAGGGTCTGTTTGGGGCTGGTTTTGCCATTCGTGCATTGCTTTGTGTACCTCTAGTGTAATGCGCTTCACTAGTTTTGATATTCGGGCCATCTAGCATGCATTTTGTGAAGTGTTTGCATGATTCGGGACCATTTTGCATCATATTTCAGAGCTGGAAAATGTATGATTGCATGCCATATTTCATCCCCTACCATGCTTTGGTAGAGTGGCATTTGATGCCTTAGGTTCGGTCCCTTGCATTTGTGCATATTCGCATGTGTTTTTGTTGCCTAATTTCATCATATATGGCCACTGATTTGGGTGTGGCTGAGGCTCACCTATCTTGGTGTAAATCCATATTGCATTGTATATGCCATTTAGTCCAGGTTGTTGCATGATTTATCATTGCATTGTGTATGCCTTGATCATTTCATTGTTAGTCTCTATGTGTGCATTGTGTATGCCATATAGTTTTCGTGTGGATTGAGTATGCCATTGATTGTTCCATAGCATTGTGTATGCTAGTAGTGTGTTTGCATATCATCATTTGCATGTTTGCATCATTCAGTGGCATTATGTTTAGGTTGCATGTTAGAGTTGCATTCATGCATGCCATGCATATTGCATTGTGTTTGGAGTAGGGTTTAGCCCAAACACGGGAAACGAGGGATGTTTCATACTCCAAGTGACGAAACGTGCCTCAATTCTTGGTCGCCGACACTCCGGATTACCCATGATGGAGTTTAGGCCTTGTTGTGTTTATATGTGCATTCATTTTACATCGAGTCGTGCAACCCGACTCCTCGGCCATCATGCATCGAGATGCGTGATTGATGGCCCGAGGATCGAGGACTACACTCCCTAGAACTTATGCAATGATGGGGAGAGTGGTCGTGCACACATTTGTTGAAAATACCTTGCCATGCCTCTTTCTTGTTTGTGTTGCAGAAAACCAGAATCCAGGGGCAGAAAGTGGTCGGCCGACCAGGTTTTCTGGCAGGCCGACCACCTTTTTTGGTCTCCACCACAAAGGGTGGTCGGCAGGTGGTCTCCCATGCCATTGGCTGGTCGGCAGCCCTTCCACAGCTTCCCAGAGTGGAGTTTCAGCCCCTGGGAGCTTTGTGCAAGTTTCTGAGATCAATTGCAAACAAAGGCGAGTCGGGGCGTTGCAATGGATTTCCCAACAAAGCGACTCGAGCACGCATGCATTCTTTGTCATCCAAAACAGAGCTGGGGCAGTCCATTTGCATGCTAGTTTATTTGCTTATTTAGTTAATTTGTCAATTAATTAAAGTTGTGTAATAATTAGCTGTAGTTGTTATTCATTTCGGTTCTGTATTATTTATTCGGACCCTCCGAGAGAGGGCAATGTTGTAATAAGTGTGCGTGTGTGTGATGCATGTCTTCCAACCCCACGTCTTTCTCCCTTTTATTTACCAGCTTATGATGGTTAGTTTAGGGCATGTTTTAATTAGCATTCTTATGCTCGCATGTTTGCATCCATTCATCTGTCTTGCATGCACCGGGCTCGGCGCATCATGCTAACTGCATTGTATTTCAATTCCAAGTTGAATACATGTATCGATTGTCGCATCTCATATGCCATCTTAGAATAGTCGATCCTATCTTAGTTGCATTCTTGCATGTGTTGCATTAGGCATCTCAGCATAGTTAGAATTCATGCATGTTTTCTAATTAGCTTCTTTCTTTGGCTCGGAGTACTTGGTAAGTGTTTATGCTTTAGCATCCTTGCATGCTTGTGAGTGACTGCCATGATAGCATGCTTACCATGAGGCTATGTGCTTATGTGATATAACTGCCTGATTGCCTGTGGGTGAAGGTTGGGTTGCTTGAATTGGAATAATTCATCGAAACCCGTGTTTTAGCCTACTTGTGAGTAGCAAACTTCAATCCATTTTCAAAATAAACGGACATGCGATGCTTTGTTCCAAATTAGGCAATCCAGTCTATACTTGTATGTTGTGCGCATCACATAGTAATCCTAGGCTAATAAACCGGAATAAGAGCACATAATGTTTTCAAAACTCGATATCATGGTTAGTAGAGGCCGATCTTTGATCGGGCGAGCGGGGGTGCTCACGAAGTGACCTTCCCCAATCGTACCCAAGTTCCCGAGTCGAGGCAACTTTGGTGATGACGGACACGTGGCCTTGGGCACGAGTCAGGGTTTCCTAAATTTCCCTAAAATAAAATATTTAGGTGGCGACTCTGTATCTGGCAAAGCAGTCCATGTTTGGCACTTCTTTCTAAAAAATCAGTTTTCCAAAACAATTTGCCGGATTTGGACTCTTTGGTGATTTATCAGTCTTGCATTGCACTTTGCGAGATCAGATTAAGAACCATGACATTTGAGTCCGAACTGTAGTGAGCCTAATGAACAAAACGGGATTCCCTCCCGGGACGTTCGGGGACGTCTACACCAACCAACTCGCGATACAAAGTGGGATCCTCAAGAGGAACACCATCAGAAGCAGAAAACTTAGCATGCAACTCAATAAGAGTGTCGACAATTTTGTCATTAGAGAGATTGACACGAGAAAAGATATCATGGACATATTTAGTCTGAGAGAGAATATACCCAGTAGGAGAAGTAGCAACCTCAATACCAAGAAAATATCGAAGAGACCCCAAATCATTCATCTCGAACTCCTGAAACAACTGATGCTTAACCTTCTCAATAGTACTAGAATCAGAGCCAGTGATGATCATATCATCCACATATAAGAGAAGGAGAACAAGGCCAACAGAGGTGTGCTGAACAAATAAAGCACAATCATGATGACTAGGGAAAAACCAAGCTGAAGTGCAACAGAGTGAAATCGCTCATACCAAGCACGAGGAGACTGCTTGAGACCATATAGAGCATGGCGAAGACGAAAAACAACACCAGGAGGGTGAGAAAGACCCAGTGGAGGACGCATATACACTTCTTCAGCAAGATGCCCATTTAGAAAGGCATTTTTGACATCAAGTTGAAACAAAGGCCATTGATGGGCAGCGGCAACAGAAATAAGAGTGTGAACAGTAGTCATCTTGGCAACGGGGGAAAAGTCTCATCATAATCAATCCCATACTCCTGAGAAAAGCCTTGGGAAACCAAACGAGCTTTGTACTGTTCCAAAGAACCATCTGAAAGAGTTTTGACCTTATACACCCATTTATAGCCTACAACACTCTTGCCAACAGAAAATGGAACCAAATCCCAAGTCTGAGTGTTAGCCAAAGCAGTTAACTCGTCATTCATGGCAGCAATCTAATTGGGATCATGATAAGCTTCCTTGTAGGACCTGGGCTCAAAATAAGTATGAAGGCAAGAAAGAAAAGACTGATAGAAAGGGAAAAACATGTATTACCAAAACCATACCAGCTCGGAGGATGACGATCTCACTTTGGAAAGCGATGTGCAGGAGGAGCGAGATCCAAAGAAACAGTTGGAGGGACAGTAGAGCTAGAGACAGGCGAGCTCGGAAGTGTGTTGCGGCGCTGATAAACAAGAAGAGGAGCAGGGGAAGTGGGAGCTAGAGAGGGAGATGGTGAGATATCAGAAGTGCTAGTAAGAGGCAAGGTAGAGACCTTAAGATCAGAAACAAACTATCGGGAGAAACATCTTGAGGAAATGGGTCAACATGAACCAATTCATCCTTGGTAATAGGAACAGGGGTGGAAGGTATAGTGTAGTAGAGAAGTTTTTCTAAAAAGGTGACATGCCTAGACACATATAACTTTTTGGTGGTAGGATCATAACATTGATAACCTTTCTGATTAATGCCATACCCTAAAAAGACACATAGGACACAACGAGAACTAAGCTTAGAGCGTGCCCATTTAGGAAGGAGCACAAAGCATGCAGAACCGAAAATACACAAAAGAGAATAATTGGGAGTAATACCAAAAAGATGCTCATACGGAGATGAGCTAGAGAGAAAAGTAGTCATCCGATTGAGAAGATATGTAGCAGTGAGCACAGTTCTCCCCAAAAGACAGAAGGGACAAAAGACGAGAGTAATAAAGAGTAGCTGTATCAAGGAGATGGCGATGTTTGCGCTCAGCTCGACCATTTTGGGCAGGAGTGTTAGAACATGAAGATTGATGAATAGTGCCATGAGTAGCTAAAAACTCCTCAAACTCGGACAAGAAATACTCATCCCCCAAATCAGAATGGAGAACTTTAATGGTGGTAGAAAACTGAGTGCGAATCATAGAGTGAAAATTAGAATATATTTTGTAAAAATCAGATTTTCGAGTCATCAAATATACCTAGGTAAACCGACTGTAATCATCCATAAAAGACACATAATATTGCGAACCACCCTTGGTAACTATAGGGGAAGGACCCCAAACATCAGTATGAACCAATTGAAAAGGAGAAGAAGAAATAGAATTACTTTTATTAAAAGGAAGATCAGACATTTTAGCCATTTTACAACCACGACACTCAAAAATATCATCAATGAGAAAATTGCCTAAATGTCCAGACCGAATTAACATCCTCAAACGGTCACTCGACAGATGACCTAACCTAGAATTCCAAATATAAAATAAAGAAGACTTATTGTTTAAACAAAAAGAAGACAATGCAGTAGAAGACACTTGTAGAGGAACATGCAAGCTATCCAAGATATATAGTTCTCCAACTCTACACCCGATCCCAATCTGTCTCTTGGACACCTGATCCTGCACAACACAATGAGAAGAAGAGAAAACAACATCAAAACCGGAATCAGATAATTAACTAATAGAAATAAGACTGAGTGAGAGGTGAGGCACATAAAATACAGGAGAAAGAGACAAATGGGAAGAGAAAATAGAACCAATAGAGTGAACATGCATAGAAGAACCATTAGCTGTAGCAATAGTGATAGAAGAAGAAGGGGGGACACAATTACTAAGGAAAGATGCAACATGGGTCATATGATGTGAACAACCAAAATAAAAAATCCACGAAGTGTGGATATTACTTGAAGGGGATGAACCAGACAAACCTAACTGAGTGGTAGTCATAGCGGAGGCTTAGGACGAAAAAGTTGGATTGGCCACCATGAAAGACTTGAACTACTCAAACATAGGCTGCATATTAGAAGACAAATCATTCTCAGAAACTGGTGCAGAGAAGGCTGCAGATGAGCGAGATCTTGAAGATGTCGACTTAGAGGATGGTGGACCTGACGAACGACCCTTGGGCTGTAAAAGTTTAGGACTAGCATGTTTCCAATGACCTTTCTAATGACAGAAGCTGCACTCATCCATGGAAACCTGAGGCTTGGGCTTACCAGTAACTTGAAATAAATGAGATGGTGGGATAGGCAAGAGTGGAGGAGTAGCAAAAACTGACTGGGAGGCAGGAGCACCATGAGCCACCTTGAACCGAGTTCCTTCTGCAATAAGCTCACGGATAGCACCATCAACAGAAGGCAAGGGGGACCGATGAAGAATAGCTCCCCGAAGTGGCTCAAATTGATCACGAAGGGCCATAAGAAACTGAACAAGATGTTGTTTCTCCCGATACTTTGTATAACTATCAAGTAACTGCAAATTTGATGGTTCCATTAAAACAAGTTGATCCCAATACGTTGTCATCTCATTGTAGAATTCCTGAATAGATTTATCTTTCTGACTAGCACTACAAATAGACATCTCAAGTTCATACTATTTTGCAAAGTTAGATTCAAGGTACATAGTTTTCAAATAGTCCCAAACTTGTTTGGAAGTAGAATACTTGGAAAAATTCATACCAATGGTAGTTTGAACTGAATTATGAAACCAAGTAAGAATTTGTGGATTTTCCTTATCCTATTTAGCAACAGCATCTTCAGTTTCTTTGGATTTCGTAGGTCTAATTGTTATACCAATAACATAGTTCCACATACCTTTACCCATTATAAAATTCTTCATTACATGAGACCAATAAGAATAATTGGTACCATCCAATTTAGTAGTGATAACTTGCAATTTATCATCAGTTATATTGTATACCCAAATTACAATGAATTCAAAACAGGGTGAAAGGCAGCAGAGAAGAGAGAGAAAGAGAGAGAGAGAGAGAGAGAGAGAGAGAGAGAGAGATGAATGACTTGTCAAGAGTAGAATAATTGGTATCCTTGTCGTTCTCTTCCTCCTCAGCAAAACCAGACAGAGTAGAGATACCCAACCAACCTAGGTCTCCGAATGAACCAGACAGAGAGAAGATCAATGAGAGACCCAACCAACCTAGATCTCCGAATGAACCAGAGACCAGCGATGGAAGCTTTCTAGGGTTCGATTGAACTAGAACTAAAACCAACAAGTGAGACGAGCTGCTTCGATGACGACCTTGCGAAGATAGAGACAGAGCTGCGATGGCCTTGCGATTGAAGGAGAGACGAACTGCGATGGCCTTGCGATGAGAGACAGAGCTATGATGGCCTTGCGCTTGAAAGGGAGACGAACTGCGATGGCCTTGCGATGAGGGACAGAGCTGCGATGGTCGATGGTCGATGATGACCTGCGACAGGTATGCTAATATTTGTAACCTAGCTCTGATACCATGTGAACTAAGAGTAGGAACTCAGTTTATTCAATTGCAATCAAAACCAAAGTCAAGTACACATATATAATCGCATAGACTAAATCCTAATAACCTAGAAGACTAAATTACCCTTAATATAAATATATAATTCACAGAGGGATCAAGTAGCATGAATGAGAGATTCAAGCAACTACGAAGGACAACACCTTATGAAGATGACCAACATGTTGTGGGCTTCACCGAGGATGTTGTGTTACTGGTGTCTGAACTTCTTGAACAAACTCCCCATCAACGTGTGATTTCGATTCTGGGCATGGGCGGTTTGGGTAAGACGACCTTAGCTCAAAAACTTTACAACTCTAGCAGTGTTGGAGATAAATTTGAACGTAAAGGTTGGCTTTCTGTATCCAAGGATTACAACATCCAGAATCTTTTTCAAGAACAATAAAATCTTTCAAGATGCCAACCACCAAAGATGAATTGGAGACGTGTTGGAAAAGATGGAAAAGATGGAAAAAGAAGATTTGGAGTGCCATTTACATGACTTGTTGAAAGAAAGTCGATACCTGGTGGTGATTGACGATGTATGGGATACAGATACTTGGGCAAGCTTGAGAGAGCCCTCCCAGACAGCAAGAAATGAAGTAGAGTAATTATCACCACTCGTAAGAAAGTTGTTGCCGAGAGTTCTGGTGGGAGAAAATATGTTCATCATCTTCGATTTCTAGAACCAGATGAAAGTTGGGAATTATTTTGTAAAAAAATGTTTCTGGACTATAATGGGGTCGACGATAAAACAAATCGTTGCCCTCCAAGCTTAGAGGAATTGGCAAGAGATATGGTCAGAAAATGTCGTGGCTTAGCCTGGCCATAGTCGTCTTGGGTAGGCTATTGTCAAGAAAACATCCTGACGAGTGGCCCAAGTTGTAGGGCCGCTTTTGGCGGCATGTAAGCGGTGACGACTTTGAAAGCCATGACTCGACTCATGTTACACAAATATTGGCTTTAAGTTTCAACGATTTGCCTTATCACTTGAAGTCATGCTTTCTTTACTTGGGGTTGTTTCCTGAAGATTTTGAAATTGATGCAGAGAGACTTATACGGTTATGGTTGGCAGAAGGTTTCTTACAAGAAGCAAAATGAGAAACTTTAAAGGAGACAGCTGCAGAATATCTAAATGAGTTGCTTGATAGAAATTTGATTCAAGTAGCTAAAAGAAACTGGATGGGAATTAGAAGATGCCGAGTGCATGATCTTCTTCAAGATTTTGCAATTGAAAAGTCGAAAGAGTTAAATTTCCTTCATATCTATGATGGAAATGTTTATTCTGCACCCTTTCCCTGCAAACATTGAAGACTAGCTTCTCATGGTGATGGATTAAAAAGGTTTGATTCCTTTGAACACTCATCCAATTTGCATTTACGAACCCTTTTGTTCTTCAACTTGGAAAATGAATCCACCGAAATAAGAGAGTTGCAATTTCTGTACAAAAAATTGAGATTGTTGAGAGTGTTAGATCTTGGGGAAATTATATTCTATCATTCTGAAGAAACAGAGCATGCAAGGTTACTTGATGCGGTAGATAAATTGATTCACTTGAGGTACTTTAGTATAAGTGACTCCAAAATAAATAAGATTCCACCATCCATAGGTAACTTGCAAACCCTACAAACCTTGGAATGTTTCGAATTTGATAGGGCAATTATTATATTACCAGATGAGATATGCAATGCAAAGTAGTTGAGACATTTAATTGGACGCTTCAAGTGGCAAGGTTAGCATCATAGAGAGATTAAGGTCCATCCCTGTCCCCAAATATTGGGATTTTGCATATAGGGATGAGTGGCCTTACTAACAAGAAAACAAGTTACAAGTGATATAAGTAGCTGCCAAAAATATATTTCCTTCTTATAGATTACTTTTCTGTACGTTCTAGTTTAATAAAGCTTTTCAACTAGATAGGCTATAATAAAATTTATTTGTTCCATGTATAATTAAATATCTTTTTTTTGTTATTCTTGTATATTTATTAATTTTTAAAAATATTTTTTTGTAAATATTTTACTTTTTAGGTACATCTAGGTTAGGTACATCTAAAAAGTAAAAAAAAAAAAGTGCTTAAAATATTAAAAGCATGTATTGATTTTTTTATTTTTATTTTTATTTTTTTGGTATTTAGTGAATTTTTAAAAAAAATTTTCACAAATATTATACTTTTTATTTGCATTTATATTAAGTGTATCTAAAAAGTAAAAAAATTGCTTAAAATATTAAACAAATTCACTAAAAACGAAAAAATACGAAAAATAAAAAAACTCAAATTTCAGAAAATTGAATTTAGAAAATTAGAATTAAACAAGGTGATTAGGTGATAAAAGAAAAGAAAAGAAAAGAAAAGAAAAATTAAATAATTTTGATTTCTCATCATGATTTGGATAAACAAATAAAAGAGAATACATATGCTTTTTTTTAAATATGCTATTGATGGCCAAAAATTAGATTCACTTTCTAACTCTCATTTATTTTTTAATTATCAATCAATCATCTTGTTGACACATTATTAGTCTAGAAAGTGGGTCTAGAAAGAGAAAACACATGTCGTTTTTACATGTCGTTTTATTTTCAATGCTTTGCATCTAGATAGACAGTTTAAGTATTTTGATTTTTTTTTTAAATACAACTACTTTTGTTTTTCACCAAAATTGGTGAGAAACAAAACAAAAGTTTTAGGAAGTTCTTTAATTTTATTAACTAATTCATATATATAGCTTGTTTTCATAAGCTTTGTTTTCTTATCTGCCAAATGATGAATTCCAAGCATTTAGTTCTTGCTAGTTTAGTAAGTTAGACAATGAACGATTCCTTGCTAGTTTGGCAGAACAAATCTCTACATGTGGAATATAGCGAGAATCAATGGAGGAAGAGAACCATCGCAATAACCCTAACGCGCTACTAATTTGCAGAAAAGGAAGACCACTAGTTTGGCAGTACAAAGAAAATCAAGAGCTCTACTCTCCCCATAAGCTCTGAATGGAAAACGAAAATAGAAATGGTAACTGAAAAGAGTGATGAGGTCTCAGTGCAAAGAGCTCTCCACCTCAGGAAAAGTTGTCCACAAAATCTTCAAGGAAGCACTGACTACAGTAAACAACGACGATTACACGTTTGATGTAGAGTGGCACATACTTTCATCTGATGAAGAAGATGATGACCATGAGGGGTCTACCTCAATATCCATTCTACCTCAGAGCCCTTGGGGCTACCTAAGTATCTCTTCCAAAAAAACTACTTGAGAAGATCAGGAAACCATGGGAGAGTGCACTAATTATTAAACTCCTGGGGAAAGAGTTATTGGTTACAAATGTTGTGCAAAAGGTTCTTAAAAATTTTTGGGGCTACAAGGAGAGTTCAACGCCATCGATTTGGGATGTAACTTCTTCTTGTTCAAGTTCTCTAACCAGGAAGACTACACCAAGGTATACACAGGGGGCCCTTGGGTCATCATGGACCATTATCTTACTATTAGGAGATGGGAACCCAATTCAAGCCTTTGGAAGCTTTTGAAACCACAACCGCAGTATGGGTTCGCTTTCCAGAGCTTTCGATTGAATACTACCAAGACAAAGTCTTGTTTGTGATTGCCAAAACCGTTGGCAAACCACTAAAAATTGATTGGACAACGGCCATGGCAACCAGAGGTAAATTCGCACGAATTTGTGTAAAGATGGATCTTACAAAACCACTGAAACCCAAATTCATGTTGGAGAACAAATGTTACAACATCGAGTATGAGTCACTCTATTCATTTTGTTTTCTCTGTGGTTGTATTGACCACAGAAAGAAGCTTGTAGATTCAGAACGCCTAGTTCACTACTGACAGGAGAAAAACTAGCCGTTACTGGCGTTGAGAACCCCACCACACCCATCTCTGTACCTAACAGTAACCTGCTATCAATAGAAAACACGATGAGGCATTTGGGCCATGGATGCTTGTGACCAAACGTGGACGTAAGCCAATCCAAACTAGGAAAGTCCAGGACATAGTTGGCCCAACTACGAAGCCCAACAAATTTAAATACTTGGAGGAAGGACAGGTAGGTCAAGGAGATAACCCACGGGGAAGGAAAACAAATACAGCAGGCATTGAGAAGGCCCATAGCAACCCCCTCACCCAATTGGGCCCAAGCCAACCTAAAGATGCCAAAGGAAAAGGGAAAGTTGATCAAAGCCAAATTAAAGCCCATCAACAATGTAACCAAATCCAGACTCCACCTCTAATTCCAACCACTAGTGCAAGCTCATCGACTACTACTAAAGATTCCTCTGCAAAAGCCCCAGTCTGTGACAATGGAAATGTATACGCCAGTGAAGAGCACCAGCTGCAACAAGTTTATGACATGAACTGTGTATTGGAACTTAACATAAGCAAAGAAGACTCTACCATGGTTAAAGCTACGGTGACCCACACCTCCACCAATACTTCAAACCTAACCTATCCCATTAGCCCCTATTCTACAGCCCAGCTAAATAGAGAAAGTGAACCTCCAGATCCAGACCCCGAAGAGTGCAACAATGGAGAGGACAAGAGAGCCGATACTAGATGCTCAGGAGAACATAGTATAGGAACACTTAAATCAGAACAGACTAGTGAGACTATTGTTAGAACCCAAGAGAGAAGCTCTTCACCTAGTCCCTTTCGTTTGGTGGATAGAGCAAATACGACTGACAATCAAGCCTAGTTTGGGGGACAACCCACCTCAGCTATCTCACTTGATCCAAATGGCCTCCCTCAAATCAGTGGAGGATGACCATCGAAGGATCCGTAGTATAGTTATGGAACTTGCAGTTAGAGACCCTCCATCATTTCCCTCTATGGATTTGCGTCGACTTTTGTTTTGGAATTGCCGCGGAGCCGACAATAACAACTTCAAGAGAACACTAGTGAAGATTATCAAATCACACAAACCTGAAATTTTGGTACTCATGGAAATGAAAGTAGCCTATAGCAGGATGAGCAACTTCTTCAGTAGACTTGGTTTTACTGCCTCATCTATTGTTGACCCTGTGGGAAGAGTGGGTGGCATATGGATAATCTGGGACACTAATCATGTCAATGTTAGAGCTTCTACTGTCAACTCTCAAGTCATCCATGCCACGGTCCATAAGGAGGACTATGAGGAATAGGTATTGGCCGCTGTCTATGCTAGCCCAATCCTATTCTCAGAGACCATCTATGGAAGGACTTAGAAGATAGGGCAGTGACTATGGACTAACCTTGGCTAGTGGCTGCAGACTTTAATGATTATGCGAGTCAACAAGAGAGAAGAAGCTTCTCACTTAATCAGAATACCAAAAGGACTCAGAAATTCCTTGATCATGTGAGCAACTGCAACCTTATTGATTTAGGAAGTTCAGGACCTTGTATGACTTGGACCAATAACAGACAAGGTCTAGCTAACACCATGGAAAGATTGGATAGAGCAATATGCAATGCGGAATGAGAACTATGTTCCCTGAAGCTACTGTTAAAGTGCTCCCTAGAACATACTCGGATCACTCCCCTCGTGGTCTACACCCAAGGTATGCATCTTCTAAACCCCCTTAGTAGGCTCTTTAGATTTGAAGTTGCCTAGATGTCACATCCAGGCCTTATTGATGTTATTAAATCTTTTTGGATTTCTATGAATGATAACCTCCTTGATGCTACTTCTGAGTTCACATGTAGAGTTATGGACTGGAATAAGGAGACTTTTGGTAATATCTTTAAAAGGAAAAGGTAACTCCTGGCCAGGATTGAGGGCACTCAAAAAGCCCTTGCTGATAAATTCACCCATAGTCTTCAAACTCTTGAAAAAGATCTTATCAAACAATATAATGAGACTTTGTTTCAAGAAGAAATGCTTTGGTTTCAGAAATCTAGATCTAAGTACCTTACTCTTGGTGATAAAAATACCAGATACTTCCATATATCCACCATAACTAAGAGGAGAAAACTTAAGATCAATACCCTTAAGGATGAGGAGGGTAACTGGATATCTAATTCTACTGGAGTGAAAAATGTCATCATTGACTATTTCCATTGCCTTTTCAGCAAGGAGACCACTTCCAAGTTAGATAACTGGAATAACATACCTGTTAAATTCTCTAGGAAAGATAATGAGGGTTTCATGAGACCAATATCCAACCTTGAAATTCACCAAGCTGTTAAAAATATTGGGGCCTTTAAAGCCCCAGGAAGAGATGGTATTCAAGCAGTTTTCTATCATAAATACTAGGACATTGTTGGAAATTCTGTGTGTGATTTTGTTAAACACTGCTTTCATAACAAACTTGTGCCCGCTATCAATAAGACCCTCATTGTTCTTATTCCTAAGATTGATAATCCTGAAAGCATTAAACAGTTTAGGCCCATCAGTCTCTGTAATGTTACTGACAAGATTATATCCAAGTTGATTATGAATAGAATTAGACCTCTTCTTGCTAATTTAGTGAGCCCTAACCAGTGTAGTTTTATTCCGGGGAGAAACACCACGGATAACATCATCATAACCCAAGAGATTCTCCATACTTTGACTAACAAAAAGGGCAAAAGTGGTGGCATGATATTCAAAATTGACCTAGAAAAGACTTATGATAGACTTTCTTGGGATTTCATAAGAGACACTCTTCTTGATCTGAACATAAATGATGGTTGGGTAGACCTTATAATGAGTTGTGTTACTAACAGCAACTCCATTATCCTTTGGAATGTGGAAATTCTTGATGGAATAAAAAATGAGAGAGGCCTAAGACAGGAGATCCCCTATCTCCCTATCTCTTTGTCCTGTGTATGGAGAGACTTTCTAACTTAATCAATAATAAGGTTGAGAAAGGCATATGGAAGGGGATCAAAGCAGGTCGTAATAGTCCATCCATATCACACTTGTTCTTTGCTAATGATCTCATTTTATTTGCCAAGGATGATCAACATCATCGTTAAGTTATCATGGAAGTGTTGTCTGAATTCTTGTAGCTCGACTTTTCCCGCTCCTTTCGGAAGATGAGAAGCCCTATAGTTCGGACTCTACCTGTGGTTCTGAATCTGATTTCACAAGTGCAATGTGAAATAGTGAAAACACAAAAAGAGTTCAAATCCGACAATTCTTTTTGGAAAATCAATGTTTTGAATAAAATGCCAAAAATGGACTGCTTTGCCAGATTTCAGAGTTGCCACCTAAATTTTTTGGGAAATTTAGGAAACTCAAGACTTGTACCAAAGGCCATTAGTCCATCATCACCAAAGTTGTCTCGACTCGGGAACTTAGGTAGTAGAGGAGAAGGTCATGAATTGAGCACCCCCCTCTATTCATGATGTGATTCTTATTTACATTATAAACTCTTATTCCAATTATTAGCTATATTACTATGTGACTCACACAAGTATAGACTAATTTTGCAAGAATTGGAACATTTGATTTCATGTTTTATTTGAAATTGTTTTGTGAATTTGCCACTCGAAAAAGTGGGATAAAATGGACATTAATCAAATTATCCCAAGTCAAGCAACTAGCCTTTATCCACAGGCATTCAAACAATTATATCATTTAAGCAATTAGCCTCATGGTGAACATGTTGGATATGACGACAATCATACTCATGCGATATGCTAAAGCGAGTAAAGGCTCACCTAGTACTCCAAGCCGAAATAAACAAAAGAGTTAGAAAAAATGCATGATCCTAACGAATGCAATATGATTAATGCAACGCATGCAATATGCAATTACTAGGCTCGATTACTAACATGGCACATGAATCAATTTGATAGCATGCGGTCTAAGCACATATTCAAAGAAGCAGTTAACTAACGATGCAAGTTAGAATGACGCGCCGAACCTCAATGCATGTAATACAAGTGTATGCGAACATGAGAGATGCTAAATGAAACATCATGCTTCTAAACTAAACATCATAAGTAGGAAAATAAAAGGAACAAAAACGTGGGGTTGGAAGACATACACGTTATTATAATTGCTTGCCCTCGCGCAGGTGGATCCAAATAAACTAACTAGCTAAGCTAATTACTACAAATTACAAACCGAATGAAATAATTAACTAAACTAGCTAATTAATTATTACAACAAATTAACTAACTAATTGAACTAACTAATTAATTAATTACAAATCAAAACAAACTAATTAATTACATGAATACAACATGAAAGAAGTGCTAAGCTAGCTATTCTAATTACTTCGCCTCGGGAAGCGAGGAATGCTCATGTAGGTGCGGATTTTCACCTGAAAAAGGCCACTGTTCTGCTGCCAGATGCCTCTGTTACATAGTAGAACATTTGCACTATTTTTCACTTTAAAACCAACTCTATTCTATTTCAAAAGGGCATTGTTGGATTTTGCAAAGGTGGTCGGCAGGCTAGAAGTGGTGGCCTACCGGCCACAAAAAGTGGCATGCCGGCCACTGATGCCTGGTTTTTCTTGCTGCAACAGAGAGCAAATAGAGCAAGCAGAGGGTATTCTCAAGGGTTGTTTGCATAACTTACCCTTCCTTATCATCAAACAACTCAAAGGAATAGTAAACTTGATTCACAAACCATCAGTCGATGCAATTTTGTTGCATGATGGCTTATGAACCAAAGGGTGCAAGTTCAATAAATGCAACAAATAGGACTCTCAAACCCCCTCCCTATCATCGATTGATCAAGGGAAGTGGTTGAAAATGACTCTTGAACCGTTTACATCACTAACAAGTATGAAACGATCCAAGACTCAAGGGTTCAATTAACGTCCGATTGAACCTAAACCAAGTTATTATCTTGCATCATTTTAGTCCAAGTTTTATTACTCCATTTTAATTACCTTTCCATTCTTTGATTCATTAAGTCCAAAGGTGAAGATTAAGTCCTCTAATGGAATGAAGCATCAAACCAAGAGTTGTTTTAAACATGAGAGAAGCGTCATGCTGTTGGTAATGAACCCTCAAAGGGATTAAACCATTAAGCGCAAGACCTCAATCTCATGCTTTAAACAAGCAACTAGTTTGAAACAATTTTCAAAGCAAAGCAAAAGCCAAGAAAGAAGGGAGGTTACAGAGGTGATTAGAGATGAAAACAAGTAAGAAAAGTAAGAAATAAATGCTATCAACTCAAATAGGTTGGTGGCTAAGGCCTAAAACACCAAGCCTATGAGGACAACTAAACTATAAGCATGCAAAACAAAGCATAAATGCAATAAAAACCTAAAAAAGTCCCAAAATAGTCTTAAAACCTGCAAAAGAAGTGCTGGAATTAAGACAAAAATAGCTAAAATAGTAAGCTACAACATGGAGCTATGTAAGCTAGTGAACAAGACACAAGGAGGGGAGGCTAACCCCTCCAATTTTGGACTTCAAAAAATGTTTTTAGCCACTAAAATAACTTTGAAATTTAGTATTTAAAAGCTCAAAAAAAGATATTGTAAAGGTAGGAAACACAAGGGTAAATGCTAGGGAAGCAAGGTGGAAAGAAAAGTGAACCACCCCTCCACCCTTTAAAGCCTTTCACCACAAGTTTCAACCAAAAAATACAGAGTTTATACAGCCCAAAAATAGTAGAAAAACAGAGGAAAAGAAGCAACCAAAATAATGAAACAAGTAAAGCCTTATACCTCTTGAAGAGAAGAGCACTTTTAAGCAACAATTCAACACATACACACCCTCAAGAGCTCAAAGTAGGCTCAAAAATACCTCAGCTCAAAGATGGAAAGATTTGGTTAAGAGTGTATAGGCAAAAGCTCAAGAAATTTCAAGAGAGAGAGAGAGAAAATTAATTTTTTTTTAAAAATTTTCTAACCCTCAAAAATAGAAGAGGATGCCCTCTATTTATAGAAAAACATCACACTCCCTCAGAAACATCCATCCATACACGTGTAGGTAGATGCAAACATCTATGCAAACACCTAGCATAACTAGCAGAAAATATCTACAAAACACTTGTGGCTGGCAGCCAAAAGGGATGGCTTGCAGCCCACAAAAATGGGCCTGCAGGTCCCAGGTTTTTTAGGTTTGAAAGGCTGAGGTTTTGGTGCAAAAACAAGGCACAAGGTTTGCAGGGTTTTGAGGCTCAGAGCTGTGGCATTCCGCTGAGGACTTTTGAGCACTTGACAAGCATATACATTCATCATTGGATGTGCAAGTGATGGTGCCCAAGTCGTAAGGGTGGTCAAAAATGGGTTGTCTAAAATGATGTGTCTGGGCAGAAAGTTAACTACTTGAAATCAAAACTTTTTGTCTCACCTAATTTGCCTCATAACAAAGCTCTATCCCTTAGTTTCCAAAGTGGAATTCCTTTAACTCAAGACCTTGGTAAATATCTAGGCTCCCCTATGATTCATGGCAGAGTTAATAGGAATATGTTTAGGGAAATAATAGAGAAACTAAAAAATAGACTATCAAGTTGGAAGGCCAAAACCCTCACCCTTGGTGGCAGAATCACCCTTATCCAGTCTGTAACCTCTGCCGTACCTAGCTACAACATGCAGACAATGGAATTTCCTAGAAGTTTATGTGATGATATTGATCGACTTAATAGAAAATTCCTCTGGGGGTAAGACTGACAACACTAAAAAGGTTCATCTGGTTAATTGGGATAATGTTTGTAGAAGTAAAGCTGTGGACGGGCTGGGAATTAAGAAGACTAGGGACCAGAATGCAGCCTTCTTAACCAAACTTGAGTGGAAAATGTTGAGTAAGAAAGACAAGCTTTGGTGTAAAGTGCTCCAATCTACGTATTTGGGGAATAATAGCATTTTTAATTAGCCCCTTAAAAGAAGATCCTCCCATGTTTGGAAGAGTATCTATCACAATAGAGATACCTTGAGGAAAGACGTGAAGTGGACTGTTGGAAATGGTGAGAATATCTCTCTGTGGAATGCCTGGTGGTGTGGAGAACAACCTCTGTACCTTACTCATGGCCCCAATTAGATCAATGATCAGCTGAAAGTTAGTGATGTCCTTGATAAAGAGAGTAACTAGGATATTGCTAAACTAACTGCCCTTGTCAGTCCCCAGGCCATGCAAGAGATTCTTAAAATTCATAGGCCTAGATTTGTGACCTTCACTGATACTCCTTCTTGGGCTGGATCAACCTGTGGTATCTACACTACTGCTTCTGCTTATAAGATTATCTCCAACCAGACTACTGTTGGAGGAGATTGGAATTGGCTCTGGAAAATTAAAGTCCCTCAAAAACTGAAGAGTTTTATCTGGCTGGTCCTCAAGGGTAGATCTTTTACTAATCACATGAGATTGGTGAGAAATATGGCAGTCTCAGATATGTGTCCCAGATGTGGTTCAGACAGTGAAGACATAGATCATCTTCTCAGAAAATGCAATTTCTCCAAAATTGTTTGGTTTGAAATTAAAGACACTAACTGGTGGGAGGAGGGTTGCTGTCAGCCTTTCCTTGAATGGGTTACTTCTAATTTGAAAAATAAAAGTAAGTTTTTTGGTCAAAATGGCATGTTGTCTTTATCTTACACTTTAGCAGATCTGGAAAGACCAAAACCAACTTGTTTTTGAAAACCAATCCACTCCCATTCAAGTTAGTCTTAAGAGCATAAGAAATTATGTTCATGAGATTAATGAGGCATTTCAGTTTTCCCTTCACCCAAGGTTCTCTCGACCTATACTAATTAAATGGAATTCTCCTCCTGCAGGTAAACTGAAACTAAATGTTGATGGCTGTTCCAAAATGGATCCATGTCAAGCTGGATATGGTGGCCTTTTGCAGGATGAAACTGGCATATGGCTATGGGGATTCTATGGAAAATTAGGTCACTGCTCAAGTCTTGAAGCTGAACTATGGGCGATATATAAGAGCCTCACCATCCTCTTCCAAAAAGGCACAAAGGAGGTTGAAATTGAGTCAGATTCTAAACTAGCAATTAGCCAGATCAGAGATGGACCAAGCCATAATTCACCATATCGAGCCCTCATTGAAGTTGCAAAATTTCTTCTATCAAGGTGTAACTGCTCACTGCAACACACTCTCAGAGAAGGCAAAAAATGCGCAGATAAGCTTGCCAACATAGGAGTTATACAGGACGAACATATTGTGGTACTTGACGATCCTCTGAGGAACTGAAGGCCCTGCTTATAGATGATATAACTGGTGCTAGCAAGATGAGGGACTAATCTATCTATTTTTTGTATTAGTTTACCCTATTCCCTGCTGTTGTTGTTTTCTGATCTTCTAATGAAAAAAAAAGAAAAAAAGAAAAAAAAAAGAAGAGATATTATGAGTCAATCATTCAATTATCTCAAAAATTATGTTTAGAAAATAGGATAATCCTCCTATAATATGCATTAGTTATGATGTAAATTAATACTGGCAATGTGTAAAAAGTAAGGCGATAGTTCTATATTTTAGATAGCATCTCCACCTCATAGTTTCACATCAACACATGTCCTACCTCAAGTGAGATAATCGGTATATAGTAGTTGACCCACCTTACGTGTGTCACTCGTGTGATAATTGATATCATTTTTTACATACATCTTTAAGAATTTTGTTTTTCATTTTTTATTTTTTTAACACATTTCTTACATCTTAGTTTGTTTTTTTTTTTTTCATTTTATTTATTTAACAGGAATGAAAGTTGGAGGAAACAAAGAAAACGGTTGGTGATGCTTGTGTGCTTGTCGTGCTGTTGGAGACTTGGAGTTCTTTTTATTTATGTATTTTTTTTCCTCTTCTATTTGTTGTCATGTTGGTGTGTTTGTCATGTTTGTTGTATTTGGATTTCTAATTACTTCTCTTTTTATTATGAGTTATAATAGGAATATCAATTTTTTTACCAAACAAATAATCAAACATTGTGGACTCCACACCCATGTGAGACATTTGGTCATTTGTTTGGTAGAAAATTTGGGAGTTATAGCATTTCCCTTTTATTATTTATGTATAAAAGACTATTGTGTGGTGATATTACTACTACTATTGGCTATTATTTTTTTAATTGTGATGATATATATTATTATGAACATCCATTATATTGTCAAAATATATATGGACTATTTTAGTTGTTTATATTTTAACCTAGCTAAAAAAGTTGTATTTGAAATGATAGTTGATTTTTTTTTTTTTTGATGATTGTGAGAGAAAAAAAATTAAATAATTATAATTTGAATGTGATATTTTGTCTTACTAATTATTTTAGCCTATTTTGTCTTTATTAACTATTTTAGCCAAAAAAATCCTCCCAACCCAACTTCCCAAACACCCCTTACGGGGTGGTTAATAAGAAAGGCTATAAGGAGAGTCACTTGATGGTTGAGATCAGCTCCTCTATGAGATCAAGGACACAAAGCCAAACAGAGCATGTTGTAGAGAATTGTCTAGTTAATAAGAAATGCTACAAGGAGAGTCACTGGTTAATCTGTTAAAACTTAACATTTTTGTAGACCAAGGAAATATTGGCCCAAAATCCACCACCACCACTACCAATAAGACCGCTATGGTCATCGCCACTGGCACAAACGAAAGCCCTTTCTTTCACTACCGCCAAGCTTTGATGAAATCGAACTATAACCGATGATTAAAGTACCTAATTGCTTGTGAAGTGTGATTTACAATTCAAGTCAATATAATAGCGTTAAACCTACTATAATAATCTGACTATATTAACCTCCTAGTATCATATCATGCGACAAAAAAATTTTAAAAGAGAGTTTCCTCTATTTTTTGTCAATTATGGGGCTACATTTTGGGCATTAAACTTGGTATTCACATCTCATTCATCTTATACTATGAAAATGCTTAGCCAAAAGATACACTAACATCACAATCTTATTTTTTGATATTAAAAGCCAAACCAACTTCATAATAGACATAACCAAATATTACTTGTTAACTATCATGAAGGACAGTTTTAGCAAAAACATGAGCCAGCTTGACTACCTGCCAACTTACCTTACATATATTTACATAATCAAAACCATCAAGTAAAGATCAAATCTCCAAAATTAGCCGTTGTGAGGCCCAATTGCATGATGATGTACCACGAAGCTGTTTGACTAACCATAAGCAATCTGTGAAAATTTGGAGAACTCGAATATCCCGAAATTGACACCATCGGAACACATCCAAACATGCGTGGGTTTCAACCGCAGTGGCCACAATGTTATTAAGACAACACACCAAAGCCACAACTAGCTACAAGAGGAAATACAAAATTGACAAAAAACACTATTAACATTAATTCCATCACAAAAAAATATAAAGCCAATCACTTGGAATTCTTTGGGAGTGGTGTGTGTGCAAAAATATATGAAACACGAGTAAAACTTTTATATATTCTAGGCCTCGCAATCTCAAGGATGGGCACTGCATCAGATATCTCTTTTGAATCATTTTCTGTGAGCTTCACTCTCAAGGCACCAATATTCTCATCAAGGTTTTTAATCTTAGTTGTTCCTGCAAATGTACAATGCGAGGTTAAATACAACTTGACCATTCAAAATACAACATTAAGCAACACATTTGGAAGTTTTGGTTTTGTTTTCAAAACTTGCTTTTTAAAAAATACTTGTTAGGTCCCTTAGTTTTGTCAATCCTACGAACAAACATTGTTTATCGATTGTTAGTTTCTTTGGTTTTTGCCTTGCTCGCTCGAGTGAAGGAGTCTTGGCTCGAGCAAAGATGTTGTGCTCCCAGAAATTTTCCTTGTCTACAAAAATACTGGGAAGGAAATTTGTGCACTCGAGCGATGGAAGCTTGGCTCGAGCGAAGGCACTTTGGTAATACACACGTAGTTGGTTCATCGCTCAAGTGAGAGATCCTTCACGTCCTTGTTTTCTATAAATGCCTGTTTCATTCCGTTTTTAGGGTCAATGCTTCCATATCTTCTTTTAGGGTTTTAGGGTTTTCTTTTGGAGCAATTTTGCTAGTTTTCTTTGATGTTTGATTGAGTATTAAACTCATGGTTTGACAAGCATATATCAAAGAGTTGTTTGAGTGTTCTACTTCAAAGGTGTTCTACTTCGATGGATTCCAAAGACTCAAGTGTGGATTATTCGCAAGAGTTCAAAGCTGTGCGCAGTCGTTGATTTGACATGGATGTTGTGGATTCAACATCAATCTGAACAATTCCGAGATGAAGGTTGTAGTGAAAGAGATACAGATTGTTAAAGACAAATTGACAGAGTTTAGGTAATTTGTTTGGTGAATTTATATTATTTCTTTCTTTCATAGTGGATTGATTAGTGGCGTTTAGCCCGTGATTTGTTAATCACAATTGGAGGTGCTCCAATTGTGGTTTTTCCATGTAAAAATCGTTTGAGTCGATTTATTGATTTTGAAGCAACAATCTAAGTCACTTTCATATGTGCTACATAATTTAGATTGTTAGTTTTAATTGTTTGGGAATCGGTGCAATTAATCTTGATCTAATCACGAATCATTTAGGTTTTTCAATTGGTATCAAAGTAAGTCACTCTTTGTTTTTATCAAAACTATAGGAGTGTGATTTTGTGTGATTAGTGATATGGATTCAATTCGTGAAGGTAACTTGACCCATAGACCTTCGTTACTTAATGGTACAAACTATTCTTATTGGAAAGCTCGTGTGAGGGCGTTTTTAAAATCTATTGATGAGAAAGTTTGGTACTGTGTGATCTATGGATGGAGTGAACCTGTTGTTACCATTGATGGTGTTGATATCCCCAAACCTCTTGATAAATGGGACGCATTCGACTATCAAAACTTGAGCTGAAATAGTAAAGCTCTCAATTCCCTCTTTTGCTCCATCACACCTAAAGAGTTTCGTCATATTTGCACGTATAAGGTAGGAAAAGAGGCTTGGGACATTCTTGAAACTATTCACAAGGGTACTACTGCTCTTAAAAGATCAAAAGTTCAACGTCTCACCTCCTCTTTTGAAACTCTTTTTATGCATGATGATGAGACGTTTGATGATTTTTATGCTAAACTTGGTGACACCGTGAATTCTTGTTTCATTCTTGGTAAGAAAATCCATGAAACTAAGTTTGTTGGAAAAATTTTGAGGTCTTTACCTGAGAGGTTCCAATCAAAAGTTACAGCTATTGAGGAGGCTCAGAATATTGATACCCTCAAGCTTGATCAGTTGGTTGGAAACTTGCAGACTTATGAAGCCCACAAAATTTCTAAGAAAAAACAAAAAGATAGTGTGGCTTTTACTAGTGCTCATGAGACTGCAAAGAACCCTGAAATTGAGTTTGATCTAGAGTCCGAGATGACGACTATGTTTGCCAAACAGTTCAAAAAAAAATTTAAAGAAAAAGAAGCCTAATCTCAAGGACCCTACTTCAAAAGATAAGGGTAATGAAAAACCCAAAATTTTCCATCAAAAGTTGCTCCAAAAACTGAAAAGAAGACTATGAAGGGCAAGGTCGTCAAGTGTTACGAATGTCAAGGGTTTGGTCATATTGCTCTTGAATGTCCATTGAAAAAGAACCGCAAGAAAGTCTATACAGTGACTTGGGATGATGAAATCAGGTCAAAGCAAGAACCTGAAGAAACTGAATCCGGTGAAGACGGAGATAGCACTTACATGGCATTCTAGTCGATTGTATCTCAACATTCTCCATAGCCAATTGAGTTTGCTCGTGGTCAGAATCTGCATCGTGCTCCTATCTTTAATGGGAGTAATTATCAATTCTGGAAGATCTGAATGAGAATGTTTCTTAGAGCTCATGACCCTGAAGGTTGGCAAGTAATTGAAGAGGATGTTGAAAGTACTGAAAATCCTAGCAACCACAGAGTTCTGGCTACCATCTGTGAAGTAATTTCTGAAGAAGAACAACAAAGGATTGCTCACTGTACAAAGGCCAAAGATGCATGGGACATTCTGAGTCAAGTCCATGAAGAGGAGAGTCATCTTCACTACCATGCATCAACCTTCGTGCCTTAGTTGCTCGACTAGATGAGATCAAGAAGGAAGAGAAGCAAAAGGAAGATAATGAAACCTCGGAAGACAATGATGAGATTGATGGTGATGACCTACAATAAGCTTATGAAAAGCTTTACAATGAATCTCTGAATCTGTCTAAGACCAATGACAAATTCACTCACAAACTCAAAGCATGTGAAAGCGAGAATGTCAAGCTAAAGGGAGAGATTGCAGCAACAAAAAAGGATGTCATCAAAATCTCCAATGACAGGCAAGACCTTTGTGGAAAACTTCTATCTTGTGAAACCGAAAGGAATGAACTTCTGAAAATCTATGCCTCATATGAAGAGAAGATTGAAATTCTTGAGATGTCACAAGCTGTATTGAAAGAGATGGTCGGTCAGAAAGAGGAAGAACTTCAAGATGCTAGAGCCACGAATGACATGTGGAACAAAGGGTCAAAGACACTGGAAGACATCCTCGGGTTCCAACAAATGAGTTGTAACAAAAGTGGGCTAGGCTATGGTAATGCAATAGTTCAAAAGGGGCAGGCCTCTTAATCACATAACATCAAGACTCAAACAAAGGGAAAGCTGAAGGTTCAACATGGTGATCCCTCTCTTCTTCAACCTAAAGGGGGTAAGATCAACAAAAGGGAGGTAAAACCTGTTTTTGTTTGTCATCATTGTGGTAGGTATGGCCACATTCGTCCTTATTGTTTTGAGTTGTTTGGTAAGGTGTCTCAAAAGGGTAGAAATTTTAATACTTTTTGGGTTAGGAGACAACCTTACATGTCTAAGCGGAACACCAAGATTCATGAGGGTGTTCACAACGCTAAGACGTTTACCAAGACTGCCAGTCCTGCTTCTGTTAAGACCAAAAAGATATGGGTGAGAAAGAGCGACTTAACTTGTTTTGTTGTTCACACTGCATTGAAAGCATGTGACTCACACATGTGGTATCTAGATAGTGGGTGCTCTCGTCACATGTCTGGTGATAAATCCTACTTCACTTCTCTTGAAAAGTATGAAGGAAGAATTGTTACCTTTGGAGATGGTGGCACTTCTAGATTCGTTGGTAAGGGCTCTATAAGTGTGGCTGGTCTTCTTAAGCTCGAAAATGCCTTACTTGTTGATGGCCTTAAAGCTAATCTTTTGAGCATTAGTCAAATGTGTGATTCCCGTCATGAAGTATTATTTTCAAAAAATAAATGTGAAATGTTAGATAAGAAGGGAAATAATGTCATGCATAGGGTTCGCACATCTGATAACTGCTATGGGATTGTTACCACTAATGATCTCACTTGCCACTCGGCCGTCATTAGTAATCTTGACCTGTGGCATCAAAGATTAGGTCACATGAATTTCAAAAACCTAACCAAGATTGCCAACAAAGAGCTTGTGAGAGGAGTACCCAAAATGGGTAAGAATGTGAACCATGGGTGTGAACCATGTTAGCTTGGGAAGCAAACTCATGGCCCTCATAAAAAGGTGAACAACTTCGCAAACAAACATCCTTTTGAACTAGTTCATATGGATCTTATGGGACCCACTCGCACTGAAAGCATTGGAGGTAAAAGATACATTTTTTTAACTGTTGATGATTACACTTATTTTTCATTGGTTAATTTTTTAAGAGAAAAATCCGATACGTCTGATGCTTTCCAATCCTTAGTCCTTAAAATCCAAAATGAACAGGGCATCTCTATTAGGCGTATCATAAGAATCCGAACTGATCATGGTCGCGAATTTGAAAATAGTTTGTTTTCGGATTTTTGTGATATGCATGGAATTAAGCATGAGTTTTCTGCACGTATTACTCCATAGCAAAATGGAGTTGTTGAGAGGAAAAATAGGGTTGTTCAAGAGATGGCCAGGGTCATGCTCCTTAGCAAGAAAGTTCCTCCACAGTTTTGGGCTGAAGCCTTAAATGCCACTGTTTAAGGCTCGGCACTTTACAAACTTTATATGAATTGTGGAAAGGATAGAAACCCAATGTAAAATACTTTAAAACTTTTGGAAGTAAATGTTACAATTTCAAAGATAGAGCCCTTGGGAAAATTGACTCCCGAAATGATGAAGGTATTTTTTTAGGGTATTCAACCACTAGTAGAGATTTTCGTGCCTACTTCAGTGATACATGAGGAAGAAAATGATGAGTCTCCAATCTTGATATTGAACCACAAAGTCAAAGAGAAGCAGAGGGTCAAGCTCAAGAACATGAGCTAGTACCAACTTCAATGGTAAGTTTGAGTCCAAAGAGTGCACAAAGAGACACCACCTCTAATGTTTTTGTCACTACCAATCTAGAGTTCAAACCATCAGCAGGGGTAAAACTGAATCATCTGGCTTAATAGGTGATTGGAAATGTCTCAGACCGAATGAAAACCCGAAAACAAATTCAGGAAGACGTATCTCATATGTGCTATGTTTCATTAATTGAACCTAAGAATATAAAAGAGTCCTCACTAGATGATAGTTGGGTCAATGCTATGCATGAATAGTTAGGTCAATTTGAACGTAACAAAGTTTAGACTCGTGTTCCCAAACCTAGAGACATGAATGTGATAGGTACCAAGTGGATATTTAAAAATAAATCTGATGAGAATGGTACTGTGGTTAGAAATAAAGCTAGGTTGGTTGCTTAAGGCTACACACAAGTAGAGGGTGTTGACTATGATGAGATGTTTACCCCTGTTGCACGTCTTGAATTTATTCAGATTTTACTTGGTGTTGCATGTTTCCTTGGGTTCAAATTGTTCCAAATGGATGTGAAAAGTGCCTTTCTGAATGGGTACTTGAAAGAAGAGGCGTATCTTGAGCAACCAAAAGGGTTTGAGGACCCAAAATGTCAAAACCATGTCTACAAGTTAGACAAGGCGTTGTATGGGTTGAAACAAGCCCCTCGAGCCTGGTATGATAGACTTACTACCTATCTGCTTAATAATGATTTTCAAAGGGGTAGTGTAGATAAAACTTTATTTGTGAAACATACTAAGACTCATATACTTGTTGCTTAGATTTATGTTGATGATATTGTGTTTGGATCCACTTTTGACTCTCTTGTGAAATATTTCTCGGATTGCATGACACATGAGTTTGAAATGAGCATGATGAGGCAGTTGTCTTACTTCTTGGGTCTTCAAATTAAATAGTTTCTTCAGGTATGTTTGTCTCTTAGACCAAGTATGCCAAAAACCTTGTGTCTAAGTTCGGTCTAAAGTCGGCCAAACATGCACGTACTCCCATGAGCACCAGTCTTCACCTTTCCAAAGATTCCTCTAGTACGGATGTTGATCCTACCCTTTATATGAGTATGATATGAAGTCTCTTGTACCTCACAGCCAGTCGTCCTGACATTGCATTTAGTGTAGGTGTTTGTGCCCGTTACCAAGCCTGTCCTAAAGAGTCTCATCTGCTTGCAGTCAAACGCATCATCAAGTATGTTAATGGGACATTAGGGTACAGGAATTGGTTCTCAACCCACACTACAGCTGAAATTACTGGTTTTTCTGATGTCGACTAGACAGTGTGTGCTGATGATCGTAAGAGCACATCTGGAGGGTGTTTTTACCTTGGGAATAATTTGGTTGCCTAGCATAGCAAAAAGCAAAATGCCGTCCCTCTTTTGACCGTTGAGGTTGAGTACATTGCTGTAGGGAGTTGTTGTGCACAAATGTTGTGGATAATGCTTCATAACTATGGTATAGACCAGAACACTCTCACCCTTTTCTGTGATAATACAAGTGCCATTAATATTTCTAAAGATCCTGTCCAACACTCTCGCACCAAACACATCGACATTCTTCATCATTTCATTCGAGAGTTAGTGGAAGAGGGCCTTGTAGTTCTTGAACATGTACCCACTGAGCATCAAAAGGCTAATATTTTTACAAAACCCCTTGATCTTCTTAGGTTTGAGTTTCTTAGAAAGACTTTGGGTGTAGTGCTCAGTCACTAAGGTGTGACCTGTTACTTGAGTGGGTGAGAATGATTGGCTTTATGTGTACTTGGATGCTTTAATCTCATTGTCATTGATTCTTGTCATCTTTGCATTTAGACTTATATGAACACCTCTCATGCTGCTTGCAAGATTTCATTCTTCTTTATTCATAGCTCATTCTGAATGCTCATGCTCATTGACTTCATGATCTCATTCTGTACACATCCTTGAGATAAACTGTTGCGGGGGTTTCCGCACAAGTGATCAAAGTTCTCTATGGACTTTTAACAGTGTCTCTTTTACATTCTCAGAGGAATTGACCTATTCTGGCATATCATGGGTGATGGTCTCTTAACCATCTACTATCATTTTTCACCTCCACGGTTCCTCCCTTAGTTCTTTGTAGTCTGGGCATTAGGAGAAGGCTACCTCAGAGGTACCAACCAGGCCATCCTTACTGATTCCATGCTTCTCTGGTTTGGTCTCCATACTCTTGAGTGTGAAAGCCACCAGTGAGTGCCCACAAGAAAGAAAAGTCAAAAATCAAATGAAAAAAAAAACTCATTGATTGAGGGGGAGCTTCCGCTTTTACTCAACAAATACCCCTTGATTTCTAGTGGTTTGACTTTTCTCCGTGATATTCAGTAACTCTTGTCGGAGGTCCAGCCATCCGATCACTACGAGGATTAACTCTAGCTCTGTGGCCTCTCAAGGATTGCACACACACACACACACACACATTCATTATGTGAGCTCTCATGTTTGTCTTTAAGTTGTGTATTCCTATGTAGCTTATGTTCATTGATTGATGTTTCCCTGATTTGCTCATGATATTGTGCTTCATATTGTCAAAATTGCGGGTTTGCGGGCTTCATGGTTTGTGGATTATCTCATCTTAGTTCACATTTTTGATATTGTGCTCACCTCTCTTGTTTCAGGTCTCACTTGATAGTGTGAGTATTTTATTCTGCTCACAGGGTGCTTTTCAGGGTGTTTTGATTTTTTCAACCTCGTTCGAGTGAGAGAGTTTGCGCTCAAGCGCACTTTTCCTCAATCCAGTACTTTTGCAGGTGGCACAAGATTTTGAGTGCGTGTGTTTTTGGCTCGAGCAACCCCATGCACTTAAGTGCCCTAGCTTGAGCGACAACATTCTCGCTCGAGCGATCTGTCATGGTTTAAATACTTTAACCTCGTCTCTTCAGTCCCATTTTCCCCCTCTTTTTTTCTTGTTTGGGTTCTCTTTCCTAGGGCGATTTTGTCTCCCTTGCTTGTCGTACCTTGGTATTCACTGGTTAGGGTGATTCTTTCCTCAATCCAATTTCTCCTTCTTTATTTTCTGGTAAGATTTTCCTTCTCCTTCGTTTTATTTGTTCTTTTTTTTTTGTTCTCTCTCTCTCTCTCTCGTATGCTGCTCTAGGTTCTGCAATCCAACTTCGAATTTTGTTTTTTTTTTTTTTGTTATTTTGCTTTTGTTTGTTCTTGTTTTTTTATTTTTATTTATTTCTTTATTAATTTTTTTTTGGGTTGTGCATCATGTCTAGGGCTTGGTATTTTCTTCGTGTTTGCTTGCTTTGATTTAGAATGCATTTGTTATTTAATTGAATTTCCCTCTTGTGTTAGTTTTTGTGTTTTTGTTTTACTACTCTCACTCTATGGCACTAATGGTTTATTGAATTGCCCTCTTGCTGGTTTTGTGTGGGTTGTTTTGATCGTTGTTGCTTACATAGTGAGATTGAAGTTCTGAGCTAATGCTGTGATTGAAATTATTGGTTCAAAGTTTGGTTTGTGGATTTCATAGTGCTATTCAACTGCTCTTATTTGTTTTTTGAATATTTGGTACTAATGCTGTTTGTGTTTTTTTTTTTTTTTTTTGGGTTGCAATTGGTTCTTGGTTTTTACTTGATGGGTTGGCTTGGGTTGGGTTTGGGGTTTTCTCTGTGGTGGTTTTTCCTTGTGTCTGTCAGTCATGGCTGCGCCTTCCAAAGGCCGCAAAACCACTATATCCCATCCCAAGTTTAATAAAGACAAATTCCCATCTCAAGAGAAGTCCAACCAGTATTGGGAGTTTTTTGTGTCTCAAACTGTTCATTTAGAACGAAATGTCCATCCTAGTGCTTTTGAGTCTATTCCTATCCGGTCTTTGTTTGATGGTTTAGGGGGTGACTGTAGGCGCGCCCTCGGGGGGCCTCATGCTACAGTTCGGACTCAAATTGTCACGGTTCTTAATCTGATCTCACAATGTGCAATGTGAGATTGATAAATCACCAAAGAGTCCAAATCCGACAAATCGTTTTGGAAAACTGATTTTTTGTAAAGAAGTACCAAACATGGACTGCTTTGCCAGATACAGAGTCGCCACCTAAATATTTTATTTTTGGGGGAATTTAGGAAACCCTGACTCGTGCCTAAGGCCAGGTGTCCATCATCACCAAAGTTGCCTCGGCTCGGGAACTTGGGTACGATTGGGGAAGGTCATCTATGAGCACCCCACTCGCCCGATCAAAGATCGGCCTGTACTAAGCATGATATTTTGTTTTTGAAAACACGTGTGCTCTTATTCCAATTAATTAGCTAATCTTACTATGTGATGCGCACAACAAACAAGTATAGACTAGATCGCCTAATTTGGAACAAAGCATTGCATATTCGTTTGTTTGAAAACGGTTTGAAGTTTGCTACTCGTAAGTAGGCTAAATCACGATTTCGATGAATTGTTCCAATTCAAGCAATCCAACCTTCACCCACAAGTATTCAGGCAGTTTATATCACATAAGCAAATAGCCTCATGGCAAGCATGCTTTCATGGTAACATTAACACACATGCAGTATGCTAAAGCATAAAAACTTACCTAGTACTCCAAGCCAAAACAATAGCTAGCTAGTAATCAATGCATGATCCTAGTTCATGTTAAGATGGCTAATGCAACACATGCAAAATGCAACTAGAAACAGGCTCGGCTATTCTAAGATGACATTGAGATGCAATAATTGATACATGTATTCAACTTGAAATTGAAATACGATGCAGTTAGTATGATGCGCCGAGCCCGGTGCATGCAATGTAGATGAATGATGCAAACATGCAAGCATAAGCATGCTAATTGAAAATGACCCTAAACTAACCATCAAAAGCAGGTAAGTAAAAGGGAGAAAGACGTGGGTTGGAAGACATGCACACACGCACGCACACTTATTACAAAATTCGTCCTCTTGATGGAGGGTCCGAATAAATAATACATGCCAACTAATTAACTTACTAACAAGCTAATTAATTATTACATAACCGAATGAATAACTAGCTACAACTAATTATTACAAAACTTAATTAATTAACAAATTAACTAATTAAATTACAAAACCAAAATGCTAACTAACAAGTAAGCAATTAAACAATGCTGCCTCGGCAAGTTGAAGAAGGTGAACATGCATGCTCGGTTCCCGTCCCGGTAAGCTCTCCGATTGCTCTCAAGAGGCTCTGTCTGCAGGGTATCCTTGAGACCTTGCTGCTGGAACTTACCAAAACCAGTCTGGGGAGTGCATTAGTGGCCTGCCGGCCATGGAGAGATGTTGTCGACCACCTGCTGGCCAAAGATGGTACACTGCCGGCGAAGAATGAAGGACTACCGGCCATCTGTAGGGCACTGTCGGCGACTGATGTGCTGTGACACCAAGCTGCAGCAGAGCACAAAAAAGAGAAAATGGAGGGTCTCCCAAGGGTATGTATACACTATGTCACTCCATATCACCTCAAAACATCAAGGGGGAAGCATAGTCGGATCCAAGACCATCAATCATGCATCCCGATGCATGATGGCCAAAGATCCAACTTGTGCAAATCAATGTGAAATGAATGCACAAATAAACACATAAAGCCTAGAACTCTATCATGGATAATCAAGAGCGTTGGCAATCGAGAATTGAGACACGTTTCATCACTTAAAGTATGAAACGTCCCTCGTTTCTCGTGCTCAAATTAACACTTAATCTAGACAACAATGCAACACGAAGTGTGCTAAATACAATGCTAACTCGAACATGCAATCATGCAATATGACTTAAGCATGCAAAATGCAATGTAATAAACATGCAACAACATGTAATGGAACTAGAATGCAACAACATGCAAAGATGGAGCAAGCATACAACAATATGCAAGTCAAGCATGCAACAACATGCAAGAATGGACTTAAACTAAAGTGGACAGACCTCAGCCATGCCCAAATAGTGGCCATAATGCTAAAATGAAGGCACCGAAAACACATACAAACATGCATGCCAATTGGCTCGCCAATTAAGGTACTAAAGTGCAACTCTCAAGAGCACTTAAAGAGTGAATGAAGTGGGAACATGGAAATGCTACACACTCTGAAATAACATGATGAATGATGCCAAATCATGTACGCAACACAAATGAAGCATGCTATGGTGCCCAAAGCTTGAAGCTAGCAAGAGCACTTACACTATAGCTATGCAAAACATGAAGCATATGGCAAGGGCAACCTAAAAAGTCCTAGATCATGCCAAAATGAGTCTAAAACATGCATGGAAGGAAGCCAAAATATGCTAGCATGAAGGGCATAAAGCATGGAATATGCAAGGCAAATAGGGTGGATTACACTACACCTACTAAAACCAAGCATGAGATGACTCAACCAACAAAAATTAGAGTTATATTATGGCAAGATAACCCCAAAACACACTGAAATGATAGCTCGCAAGCTTAGGCATGAAGGCATACGTAATGGCTCATGTTAAGGCATAAAGGGCAAACCCTCCAACGCATTGAAATAGTGAGAGATGCAAGTCTATGGCCATGAAACATGGACTGAAATCACATAACAAGTGATGTCAAATCACTGAAATAGGCCAAGCAATGCATGCTAGAGGACTCAACACACAAAGCTAACAAGCTAATTAAACCAATGCTATACAAAGCAAGTCATGGATGACCAATACAACTAAAATCAGACCTTAGACATGATAAAACATGAACAAAATCTTCTTTAAGCTAAGCCAAAAGCATGCTAAAATGACATGTTACAACATGATACATGTTAGGCAATTTCATGGCATTACACTACAAGTGTATGGAGCATGCAAGGGCCAACCAAACCAAACTAAAACAGAGTCATGGCATGCTAAAACAACACCAAAAACCTACTGAAATGGAAAGAAAACAAGCTAGAATGGCATGCTACCTCATGAGGCATACAAAGCTAGTTTGTGTGATTTACACTACAAGTGTATTAACCATGCATGGAATGACCAAAGAAAGTAAAAATAGTGGTATACCACAGCAAAATAACCATAAATACAAGCTAAGATATGGTCAACATACACTTAGTAAAGATGCTCAAACATGAGGCATATTAAGGCATGTATTGAAGATGCAAGGAGAGGGGATGGCCTTTCCCTTTTAGGACCTTAAAACACCATCCCCACCATTGAAATCCAGAGGGATTTCAGTGGTGAGAAGGCCAAAACAAGTCCAAACAAGGCCTAAGAGGGGGTAAACAACCCCAAACACAAAACTGATCTTAAACAAAGATCAAAAGCATACAAAAATAGAACTTTTATCAGTTATGAGCTAAGCTTAAAACAGCATGCAAGATAGGCTAAAAGCTTAAGCAAGAAAGGGGGATTAAAAGTTAAGTTTCTCATCCTTGATGACCACCTTCAAGGCTGCAACTCCAGCACCCTTTTTGATCCAAAACCAACTCAAGAACACCAAAAACAACCTCAAGAAGCCTCAGCAACACAAGCAAGGTGTTTGAGTGTGTGTTTGTGTGTTAAAGTATGACAATATTACACTTTAAGCACCAAAAATGAAGAACAAAGAGAGATATAGAAACAAAACTATATCTATATCTCAGACCTCCAAAATCTCAACCTTTGAAATGGAGGAGGAGCCTCTCCTTATATAGAAGAGAGGCAATGTAAAGCTTGTTCAACAAGCTTGAAAAGGGCCTCATCCCTCCATACACGTGTATGGAGGAGAGCTGAGTGAAAACCAGCTGGCTCAAAATATCTGGCGTGAAACTGTTGAGACAAGTGGTTCTACCGGCCATCAGTAGTGGCCGACAGGCATCATCAATGGCCGGCAGTGGCAAAGGCATGGCCGGCATGGCCAAAAAGGGGCCAGCAGTGCCTTCCACAAAGCATGCAGAAAGGGCCAATACAAGGCCAAAATGGGGCAGGAGGGATACAGGTTTGGAAAGCTCAAACCTGTGATTGCCGCGAGCGAAGTCGAGTACTTACTCGGCGAGCAATCGAACTAGTTGTTGGGTGTACCTGCAAGCACAACCAACTCTTGAGGACGATCAAAAATGGGGTGTCTACAGTGACTAGGTCCTTCATTTCTCGTCCTCAAAATCGTAGTTGGGTCCGGGAATTCTATTACAACATCCATTCCATTAGCAAAATTTCTACTTCGTTCCATCAGCAAAACTAATAAAAACTAATCATTCAATAGAAGTTATGTTTAATTTAATTCCAAAGCGAAAAAATATACTTCGGCAAGGTTCAGGTTGGATTGTAAGAAAGACCACAACCTCCTACTTATCGAACTAGTTACTAGTGAATTAAGAGTTTTTGAGGTTTGTTCAAGGATTCATTTCACCTTCTAGCACTTTTTCCATAACTTTTCACGTATTATTCATTCCCAAGAAATCAAAATTTTGATTGGTCACTTACAGGGAATAGGCAGCGTATCACTCCCTTGATGAAGAACTCATGCAAGTGCGAGTTGAACAAGGGTACAGTTATACTTCTTAGACAACTCTTCTATTCAAAGATAAAAGATCTTGTTGTGATCTAAATTCTACCCTGTAAACCTAGGAAGTGCTAGCTGATGGAAAGAAAAAAGTCAGTCATCCATTCATTGGAAAAAAAAAAAAAGCCCGGCTAGATACTGACTGTGGTGAAGTGGTATGGAAATACTCCTGAATCCAGTTAGACGTCCTTGATCCTCTGATTGCTACCTAAAAAAGGGATGAACCCTCTGGTCGGGGGTGCCGGAATTAGCACTCCGACGGACAAGTCAATATTCTCTCTAATTTCTTCTATCTCAAGTTATCTTCTATATTCACACATACCTCTCTTTGGCTGATCTTCTCCATTTTATATTGCTCTCCTGGGGCCCACCCTTTCATTATCATATCTGGGACCCCCAGGTACATCAGAAATTATTCGGCATATTCGGCCCATGGGCTGGATTTTACTTGGCCTTGTTCGTGTTCAATAGGTTTGATCAGCACCGAGTTATCCTTACCATCATTCTTGGCGCTCTGTTTGAACCTCTTGAGCACGTAATTATTTGGCTCCCACAATTGCCCCTCAAACACCCGAATAAAATATTTACTCGGCGTGTTTGGTTTCTCGGCCAATCAAAGCAAGAGCTTTCGAAAGACAGATACAGCGGTTGTACTCCTTTTCGTACTGATTCATTAGAGCCATCAGAGCAGACATGCTACTTGAATCATTACAGCTTCCCATCCCTTCGTATTTGACATTCATTTAATGCATTTTGAAATCTGTACCTCCGTATACTTTTGAATCGAAAAGCCATTGACATTCTTTACGCTCATATACTCTTGAATTGGAAAGTTACTGTCAACCTTCGAGCATCCTTCATATCAACCTCCGTCCAGACCTTTGTAACCTCACCTCTTACTGTTCGTCTCCTTCCTTATCCTGTAAGTCCCCTCTCTCTTCTCATTTTGTTCCTCAATCCAATTTCCTTGCGTATTTTTGCTTTCATTTTTTATACATGCTATTTTCATTTTGTCTCGAATGGCAAGGCATTTGAAAGCCCTTCTTTCTGAGGATCGAGTTGCAGCATTTCGTCGTCATTTTTCCATTCCAGACAACGTTCACTTATCCCTTGTTCCAGATAACGTAGTGGACATGGAGAGGGCTAATACTAGCACCATTAATTTTCCTCTTTTGGCCATGGCAAAGGGTGGAGTTTGATTCCCCCTCCATCCTTTTCTTAGGACAGTCCTGCGTTACAGGGGATTGATTCCCTCCTAGCTAAACGTGAACTTTTACCGTATTGTTATAGGCATAGTGGAATTGAATCGCCGACTGGGTCTTAACCTAGAATCCAGCTATTCGGCGCTACTACATATGGCGTAATCAACTAGTTGGCAAGGCTGCTACTTTTTAAGAGCCTAGGACGTTGACTATTATTTGGTAACCATGCTCGCCAACTCTGGCAAAAGGGTTGATGATGTCATGGTCATCGTCTGAGATAATTGAGAATTCGGTGAGGGAGAAGATCGCCAAGATCCAATTCCCAGACAAAAGGGCGAACTAGGTTGCTGGCTAGAATAGCTAACACATCTTAAAATAAACTGTTTATTCGACTTTAATACTATTCTGATCATTTGTCTTTTGCAGGCAACGATTTGAAACGAGCACTGCTGTCCACAGACGAAGCCATTTTGGACCAAGTGAAGACGGTCGTTAATTACAAAGGCTGTGCAAACCTCCAAAGACAAAGGGTGTGCAGCCCATGTCTTGTTGAGATATGACCCAACTTACTCCACTTTTTCGGCAGCAGATAACATTCCTGTGCCAACACACGAACGTCAGCTTACTACGCTCATCTTCCTTAGCTACAAAATGTAATAACCCCGGCCTCCGATTAACGCTAATGCATGATTAATTATGCCTAACAATAATTTAGAAGGAATCTAAAATTTATTTGCATAAGTCTTGCATTATTTATGTGTTTCTATCTGTTTGCCTTAAAATGATCTGTTCATGTTTTCACTTGGAACTGCGAATTTAAAATCCTTATCGGTGCTCGATTCCGAAATTGATTAGTGTTCCGTGTTAGTTAAATTTTATGTGATTTTATGGTAGGTTTAATCGAAATTTGATTTGAAATGATTTAATTAGATTAAATAAGCTAAATTACAAGAGTTGGACTTAATTACCTAATTGCCACTAAGTGGACTTTCCTAGACCACATTGTTTAGACTTGAATTAGGTGTTTTATTTTCATCACTCTTCCCCATCCTCAAGACCAAACGTGAAAGAGGGAGAGAGTTGGAGGAAAGGTAGATTCAACAAGAGATTTGGCTTGGAACTTAGGAGAATTGAAGGATTAGTTACAAATTGAGCTTCCTCACCTATAATTCAAGACTTAAGGTAGGAGACTCATCCTCTCATTTATGTATTTGAGTTGTTCTAGCATGGTCCATGGTGATATTAGTGATAGAAGTCTAGTTGTGGCTTAAAATGTTAAATTTAGAGCTAAATCATGCATGCATGTGCATATCTTGAAGTTTAAAGTTGTTTTTATAGGAATTCTTGCATGCATGTTTATATTTTGATTGAAGTCCATGATTTCATCTTGTTTTTGAAAGAATTGGCTCTTAGGAGCATGAATTGGAAGCCTTGAAGTTGATTAAATTCATGCATGTTACATGTCCATCATGTTCTTGAGGTTCTTTGAAAATTGGTGTTCAATTGACTCACCCTTGGGCTTTGATTTCTCAAATTGATCTTCAAAACATGTTATACTATGAGTTTAAAGTGTTTTCCCAGAAAAGGGGCCCAAGAGGTCGAGTTTTGGGGTGTTGAATGCTTGGTTTGAGCTTGGGAGGCAAATTTGGAAATTCTAGAATTTGGCTTCTTCGCTCGAGTGAAGGATTCCACGCTCGAGCGACCATCGTTTGTTCCGAGCTCCGCTCGAGCGAAAGAATGGTGGCTCGAGCATAAATTGCAAGCTCTCAGATTTTTGGTGCACGCAGACGCACGCTCGAGCGAGCATCGAGCGTAAAAATCCAACAACTAGTACTTTTGCATTTTTACAGACCGCTCGAGTGAAGGAGTCCTCGCTCGAGCGACCCCTCTGTTTTAGCAAGCTCGCTCGAGCGAGACCCCTGTTTTCAGCAAGTTTTGCAAAATATTTTCTAAGGCATTCTTGCATCCTCATTCCATCCTAGGCATTCCTAGGCCATGTTTAAGACTCTACAGTGAGGATTAAAGGGTAGAAACACAATAAGAGCCAGTGACATAAGTTTTGTACAATTAGAACGTGTGTTTCAAGTGTGTGTATCTGTTATGTGTTTTGTAGGTCACGAGCTATACGCCATCACTCAACCTGCTCCGTCTTTCTGATTCAAGATCAACTGTGAGTAATAACTTAGTAAAGTTATGTTCAAACTATATCTACTTTCTGTGTGATGAACCAAGATCTATTTTTTGAAATGACATTTTTGTATGAATGAATGGTTGTCCAATGTTTTCTGAAATGTATTTGTGACATTCTTAGCCTCAAATACGTTCTGTTTCGTCCCTTTATAGGCCAACTGTACGTCTCATGAGCCAACTGTTTATGGATCCTTACGTCCCTTTATGGGCCAACTGTACGTCTCATGAGCCAACTGTATCGTCTCCGTGCACGTGAGTCAACTGTTTGCCTTTATGGCCGTCCCTTTATAGGTCAACTATATCTGTGAGAGCTAATGAATGTATCACCTAAGCTTATGCATGACTTATGATTTCTGTATATGATCTGGACAAATATGATTTTGATATGAACTGAATTTTGAATTCTGAATCTATATGGACTCATTCATATAACCCCTTTACTCTGTTATTATTCATTGGGCTTTCGCTCACAGTTTATGTTATGTATGTAGGTGAGACGGCACCTGACCAGGGCCAGAGTTGAAGGCCCTTCTGTTCTGTTTTGTCAGCTAACTGTTATGCCTCCCGAGGAGGTTCCGAACGAAGTCTATTGCCTTGACTGCTTTTGTATTTCATGCTAGTCTCTGTATATGTTTTGTAAAGACAGGTCTTGGGTTGTACATTTTCTAAATATTGTGTACCTGGACTGGCATGCTTATATATATATATACAAATAAGTTTTAAATCTTCTGTCCCATGTACGTTATCACAGCTAATTGGACCTTGTCTATTATGTATTAATGCTTCCGCAGCCCCTTATTAATTGCTAATCTGTACAGAGGCCTTTGGTAATCTACGGATTACTGGCCGGTTACGATGCTAAACCTATAGGGGCGGGTTTGGGTCGTGACACAAAAGTCTCAGGGACATCGGCAATGAAGGTTTTGACGCCGGTGGGAAGGCTAGTGAAGACGCACAATCTGAGGGCCACACGGGGGACCAGGAGTTGAACAGAGACATTGAATTGGCATTCGAGAACATTGGTGCAAACCAATACGCCGACGTTCCCTCTACTTCTGGCCGAGTAGATTTAGTTACTCCAGAGGACGATATCTTCACCGGCTTAGAGAATCTGCTAAGAGCCAAATCTGAAGCTGAAGAGATGTGCTCGGAGTCGTTTGCCCAGTTTACTAGGCGATGAAATGCGGAGACGATGGTGGCCAAAAGACAGGCTGGTGGGTCAAGGGAACCAAATAACGCCAACTAGCGAAGTGCGTCAGGAAAAAATGGCCCGGGAAACAACATTGGCCGAGTTAATTCTTGAACAAAATCAAGTTGAAGTCTTGGAAGCCGATCTCTCAAGGCAGAAGCGTCTTGCCGACGCTGTGATCGATTTACAAGAGGCGCCGATCAAAAAACAACGAGGGTTGATACGTTGCCTGTCAAAGATGAGTTGGCCAAGGCATTCGTTATCCAACCAAGGATGAAGAATGCGTCGGTGCTCGCCAGTGGCTCGGCGATCAATGATCCCGCCGTGGCCCTGAGTGTAGCTTCGGCCCTTTCTTTGCCTTCGAACCGAGCGACTTTTCATGCTGAGTCGGATGTAATCTCAATTGCTCTGGCTGCTTAGTCAGCCATTTTGGTAAGTTGAAAACCTCAAATTTCAAATAGCTTAAATTCGTATTCCTGTCCAAACTAATTTGATTGCTTTTCTAGACGGCGGGAAGGCTCGCAGAGATCGGCATCGTCATTACGACATTGTGGAGCGATTCGGCGTCCTTGAGCGTCAGCTAGAGGAAAAGAAGGGCAAGGTCACTATAGCCCTCACCGATCTGTCTGCAGTAACTACAAAAGCTGAAGAAAAGCAGGCGAGGGTAGTGGCTGCTCAACAAAAAGTTGAACATGCCGATTTGCTCACAGGGCCGCTGAAGAAAGAATAAACTTGATGGATAGCTCTCTCAAGTTGGCTCAAGAAGAAGTCTCAGTGCTGAAGGCCGAACTTGAGTCTAAGAAGAAGGCGAAAGAGCGCGCTGAGGCGGATGCGGCCAAAGCCTTTGAAGCCGGCCTGCTAAAGGCCAAGGAGCTTTATGCTGATGAAGCCTTGAAGTTCAAGAATCGAGGCTTTAAGCATGGATGGCTGGAGGCTTTGGCGGCCGCTAAGGTGACCCTGGATCCGACGATTCCTTACAAACAACTGGAAGTCGAACCATTGGAATCGGATCCAGAGGATCTGGACCCTTGATCGGCAGTTTCGTAATAGATAGCCGTTATTTGTGTTTTGTTAGCTTTTATTAGTTTTTTGTTAGTAGTTTATTTAAGATATAGGACATTTTCATGTATATAGTGGATGTAAACAGTTTATTAATGAAAATGTCTATTTTGTTATTGAATTTTATCATTAAATGTTGAAAAACAAAAGTATGTCATTTCAACTGAGATCATGACCTGTATGTTTTAATTTGGCAAAATGACAAGGGTATAAAGTGGATGTACACAGTTTATTGAATGTCATCATTAAATGTTGAAAAACAAATGTCATTTCAACTGAAATAATGACCTGTACGTTTTAATTCGGCAAAATGACAAGTCTATAAAGTGGATGTACACAGTTTATTGAATGTTATTATTAAATGTTAAAAAAACGAATGTCATTTCAACTAAAATACACTGAATAGATTGATAATTCTGCCCTTGCCCCAGCTGATCGCTGAACATAACTGCCGAATATGAATAGTTCATGGGATCAGTTGGGGCATTGTAGTTATTCGGCGAAATTCTTTGAAAATAGGCCGAATAGATTGATAATTCTGACCTTGCCCCAGCGGATCACTAAATAGAACTGCCGAATATGTATAGTTCATGGGATTGGTTAGGGAATTGTAATTATTCAGCGAAATGCTTTGAAAATAGGCCGAATAGATTGATAATTCTGCCCTTGCCCCAGCGGATCACTGAACAAAACCGCCAAATATGTATAGTTCATGGGATCGATTAGGGCATTGTAGTTATTCGACAAAATGCTTTGAAAATAGGCCGAATAGATTGATAATTCTTCCCTTGCCCCAGCGAATCACTGAACAGAACCACCGAATATGTATAGTTCATGGGATCGGTTGGGGCATTGTAGTTATTTAGCGAAATGCTTTGAAGTGGTCACTTCGGGAATGCTGCATTCGTAATTAATAAGCGTGCGCGCGCGGGGGAGAGAGGGCTAGGTACGCGTGGGTCCTGTGCTGTCGTTAAATATATTTTGCTCAAATTCAACAGAGTGCGAGAAGGAAAAGAGCATTGTGTCAAACTGAGGAAATTTGTATGTCAAGAAGAGTATTCTTTAACAACAGAGGAGAGGACAGAACGCTAGCTGAACTGGATTTAGAAATGAATCAAGGAGGTGGTGAACCTGCATGAGCGGGTAACAGGACATCAGAGGAGCGTGAAAGGTGTCGCTCCCCCTGTCGTCAAAGTAGGTCTCCAAGAGGGGGCGGCGTAGAGAAGTCACCAAGAAAGGAGAGGTAGCAACGAAGGAGCTCCCCCCGTCCGCGAAACGAAACCAACAAGCCACCACGCCCGTTGAGTTTTTCGGTTCATGGGATTTGATTATCTGCGATCCAAATGTGGTAGTCGAGTTTACTCGACAAATTTTTCCTCCCGAAGTCCAGCAATAAATGGTCGGTCAGCCTGATTACGAATTTTTTTGGAAGGGTGTCCATGGAGTGGTAAAGGGACTATACACCTCTTACGAAATCAGCATGCGTCTTCATGCCGCGCGAAGAGAAATAGAACAGAAAGACGGCTGCATTCGGAGCTTGGAACATCACACAGAAAAGGTTGAGAACGAAATGAAAAAAGCTAAGGCTTTTGAAACGCAGTTGGCGAGTCAAACGAACCCGATCGTGAGGGAATGAGTAAACTAGCGCCTTCTTGATCATGCCATTGTCGATCGTGATACGACGAGCATGTTCGCAAGAGAAGCGATAAGAACGAGGGCCTATGAACAAGGTTTTTTTGACGGTCGAAAAATTGGTATTGAAAAGACTAAGGAAAAGTTAGCCAATAATGTTTGTCGATGCAAAAATCGTGGATTTAATTATGGATGAATTAAGGCTCTACAGGCTGTGGGTGTCGATTCGGCGTCACCTCTATATCAGAATTACAAGTTTTGCTTTGAAGCTTACGACGCGGAGAAAACTGACAATGAAGAGGGTGCTGAGTCGAAGCAGACTTAGATATCAATACACGTTATTGTACTTTTGAATTTGTCAAAAGCCACGTATTTTTACTTCTTCGGTGAAATAAATAAATATTTGCTATATCGCTTTGTTTGATGTTTGTATCTACTTGTGACAATTGTATGTTGGTCCATGCCATTCTATTGCCAAATATAAAGGGCCTTCTGAATTCGGAGGATTACTCAGCCGTTCATGATTATGCACAAAGGGCGCTTCGAATTCAGAGTCTTTGTTATGGGCCAATCGTGATATCCACGAAAGGCGCTCCGAATTCAGAGGCTTATTTGGCCCATACGTGATATCCACGAAGGGCGCTCCGAATTTGGAGTCTTTTTCATGGGTCAATCGTGATATCCACGAAGGGTGCTCCGAATTCGGAGGCTTATTCAGCCTATACGTGATATCCATGAAGGGTGCCCTGAATTCAGAGGCTTATTCGGCCCATACGTGATATCCACGAAGGGCACTCTGAATTCGGAATCTTTTTTATGGGCCAATCGTGATATCCACGAAGGGTGCTCCGAATTCAGAGGCTTATTCGGCCCATACGTGACATCCACGAATGGCGCTCCGAATTTGGAGTCTTTTTTATTGGCTAATTGTGATATCCACGAAGGGCGCTCTGAATTCAGAGGTTTGTTTGGCCCATACGTGATATCCACGAAGGGCGCTTCGAATTCGGAGTCTTTTTTATTGGCCAACTGTGATATCCACGAAGGGCACACCGAATTTGAAGGCTTATTTGGCCCGAACGTGATATCCACGAAGGGCGCTCCGAATTCGGAGTCTTTATTATTGGCCAATCGTGATATCCACAAAAGGCGCTCCAAATTCGGAGGCTTATTCAGCCCAAATGTGATATCCACGAAGGGCGCTCCGAATTCAAAGTCTTTTGAACCATTATTAACAAGACGATGATAAAAAGAACATTTTCATTAAGGAATTCGTAGATGTGTACACGTTAACATAGCAGCAAAAATTAGAAACAAACTAACACGCTGTACAAGTTGGCTTAATGATAAAATTTATGTAGATGTGTGGAATTCTAAGGGCATGGCAAACTTCTGCCAGCCATGTTTGAAAGCCAATACGCCCTTGTTCTGGCGATTGAATCAATCTAATAAGGGCCGCCCTAGTTGGGGCCTAATTTACCGTCTACCAGATTCTTAGTAGCAGGAAGCACTTTCTTGAGGACTAATTCTCCAGGTGTAAAACGATGCAACTGTACGCATTGGTTATATGACTTGGCGAGCTACTACTGATACCGCGCCATGCATGCAAGAGCACAATGCACAGTTTCTCTCCACCAGGTAAACCATCAGTAACGCCAAGTCTCGAGGGCGGTCAAAAATGGGGTGTCTACAGTAGCCGAATCTCCGGGGGGATAATTACTTGGGTTCCAAAGCATAAAGCGAATGGCGTTTCCTTAGTAGATTGCCTTGGAGTAGTGTGATGAGCCTACAACACACTGGGTAATTCTTCGACCCACCTGCCTTTGGCTTTTTCCAACCGTTTCCTGAAGCTGTCTAGGATCACTTTATTGGAAGCCTCCGCCTAACCGTTGCTTTGTGGGTATGTCGGCGGGGAAAAGTAGGGCCAGATACCATATGTGTTACCTAACGCTGGATAGACGCCACAATCGAATTTGGTGCCGTTATTGGAGACAAGTGCTCTCGGTATGTTGAATCATGTTATGATGTTCTTCCATACAAAACGTTTAACATCGACATCTCGAATATATGTTAATGCCTCTACTTCGACCCACTTTGTAAAATAATCTGTTGCGACGATCATGAATGGCTTGTTCCCTAGAGCTCGTGGTAATGGTCCGACGATATCAAGTCCCCATTGAGCGAATGGCCAAGGACTAACAATAGAGTTTAATTCTTCGGTAGGCAGATGAGTTAAAGGGGAAAATTTTTTGGCATTGTTCGTATTTTTTTATGTAGTTTTTGGCATCTATTCGCATGGTTGGCCAATAATACCCCTGTGTTACAGCTCGGTGGGCCAATGAGCGTCCTCCAGAATGGGCGCCACAGCTACTTTCATGTATTTCGGTCAAGAGTTCATCAACTTTATCTGGGTGAACACATTCCAAGTACGGCCGAAAGAGAGATTTTTTATAAAGTTTTCCCTGCGGATCCAGGTAGTATCGCAGGGCTTTATTTTGCAGTTTATGGGTTTCTTCTTTCTTATCCGTTGGGAGCTATTTTGAGGAATGAAATGCAGCAATAAGGTCCATCCAACTTGGTCTTGGTTTAATGATGTTAACCTGAACTGGTTCAGAAGAGATGATGCTCAGCTTTGGGATGAACCCTACTTCAATTGTTCGTTTGACTTCTGAGTTAATGGCGAAGGATAGGCAAGCAAGGGCATCCGCATGCGTGTTCTGATCCCGGTTATCTGATTTAATTCATGGTGGTCGAATTTCGTGAGCAAGGAATTCATCATTTTCATGTAGACTGCCATGCGGTCATTTTTAGCTGCATACTTCCCTTTCAACTGGTTGATGACTAATTTCGAGTCACAGAAAACAAGCAACCGCCGTACCAAGGTGAAGTGCGTTATGAAGGCCGGTTAGTAATGCTTCATATTCGGCCTCGTTATTTGATGCATCAAAGCCCAGTCTAACCGCCTACTCGATTATTGCCCCTTCGGGGGTCATGATTACTACGCTTGCCCCGCTGCTACGTTATCTGTCACAGTACATCTGCCAAATGTCTCCAATATATATTTTCCAGTCGGGTTTAGGTTGCACTTGATCGGAGTTGAAGTCGGCATGGCATTCCATGAACTCGGCTACAAAGTCAGTGAGCACTTGCCCCTTGGTGGCAGTTCTAGGCAAAAACTGGATATCATATTAGCTGAGTTCCAAAGCCCATTTTGAGACTCGTCCTAATGCTTCCTCGCTACGGAGCGCTGACCAGAGAGGATAGTTCGTTAATACCCTTATGGTGTGAGATTGAAAATAGTGCATCAATTTTCTTGTAGCCACCACGAGAGCAAGGATGAGCTTCTCCAGTGGTACATATCGCGTTTCAGCGTCGACCATGGCCTTGCTTACATAGTAAATTGGTCGCTGTTCCTTGAGTTCTTTCTTTAGTAGCACGACGCTAACCGCCCAATCAGATACCGCTAGATACAAGATAAGCGGATGCTTGCCGATAGAGTTGCCAAGAGTGGTATTGATCGGAGATAAGTTTTCAAGCCGTCTAGCGTGGCCTGGTACTCGGGAATCCATTCAAATGTTTTGCCTTGCTGAAGTGTGTGAAAAAATTAGCAGCGGCGATCTGAGGAATGGCTGATAAACCTATTCAGGGTGGTGGCCATCCATCAACTTCTGAACTTCTTTGACCGACCGAGGGGAGCCGAGTTCTAGAATTGTTGTGATCTACCTCGGGTTAGCCTCTATTCTGCGATGGTTGACAATATAGCCGAGAAACTTGCCAGATCCAAAGCCGAATGCACATTTCAAGGCGTTCAGTTTCATCTAGTGCTTTTGGAGAATGCTAAGGTCTCTACTTAATCGATTAGATGGTCATGCTTTTCCCTAAACTTCACCACCATGTCATCGATGTATACTTCGGCCGAGTTGTTCCTTGAACATAGCGGTAACCAGTCTCTAGTAAGTTGCCCTTCATTCTTCAGTCTAAAGGGCATGACCTTGTAGCAATAGGTTCCCCTTGGGATGAGGAATGCGGTCTTTTCTTGATCTTCCGGATGCATGGCAATTTGGTGATAACCCCTGTAGGCATCCAAGAAGCTCATGCGCTGATGATGTGTCGTTGCGTCCACAAGTTGGTCGATTCTGGGAAGAGGAAAACAATCCTTTGGACAGGCCGTGTTCAAATCCGTGAAATCAATGCAAATGCGCCAAGATCCATTTTTCTTCTTTACAACCACGGTATTGGACAACCATGTGGGATAAGTGACTTCATCAATTGCCCCGGCATCGAGCAATCTGTCGACTACATCAACAATGGCCGATGCATGCTTCGCGGCTGACCGTCGACTTTTCTGAATGATTGGTTTGACTTTTGGATCAACGTTTAAACGATGCTGGGCCACGACTGGATCCACCCCTGGCATCTCGTACGGTGTCCATGCAAACACGTCAAGGTTGCTGAGTAAGAAGGATACCAGCTCGGGCTATCAATTTCGCTCAAAGAGGTGCCGATCATGAAGAATTTGTCAGGACTCCCACTGATTTCAATCTGATCAAGGTCTTTAATTGCTTTTTCGCTAGAAATTTTCCTAATTCCTCGAGGCTTTCTCGATCTGGCACTTCAATCGAGTTTACTTCCAGTTCCTTTGGCCTCTTTGTCACAACAATAAGATAGTATGCCTGTGCCGATTTCTAAGAACCCCGAATTTGCTCGATGCCATACTCAGTTAGAAAGCAAAGTAGTTGATGGTAGCTGCTCGGCACAACCTGCATGGTATGCAACCAAGTCCTTCCTATGATGAGATTGTATGGTGACGAGAGTTTGATGACCAAAAATTCTACGTCTATTGATCTGGTACCCGCCTGTACTGGTAGTGTGATTTTACCCAAGGGATACTCAGGGTTAGCATTGAACCCAAACAATGGATAATCGATTGGCAACAAATCCGAATCAGTGAAGCCTTGTTTAACAAACATCTTATAATACATTATTTCCGAGGTGCTTCCCTGATCGATGAGAACACATTCAACTGTGAATCTGTTCACACGTAGCTCGACAGCGAGGGGATTGGCGTGGGGGAGAGTTACTCCATCTAGGTCAGTGTCATCAAAGCTAATCCTTCCAATTTCATGGGGCCATTTGGCTGGTGAGATCGGCTTGGGCAGGCTAGGTTGCAACTGAATTATATGTACCTCAGCTGACGACGGTAGGCTTTATATCATGTGAATTACGCCAAGTGGAGGTGAATCCGACCGTAGGGCTACCGTGTTCGATGGATTATTCTTTCGATGGATTACATGAATTATAGACCTGGGAACTTTGGATGAACTAATGCGAATGGGTGTAAGACTCATTGCTTGGAAACACCCAGTGCTGACCACACTGAGAAAGACGAAAGCGCAGGAACGCTAGTTGGCAAAGTGGAGTTAAGCATCCCTCGATTTATACCCCAAAAGGGTGGCTTTCTTTCATCACTTTCTCTCTCATTCAACTGGTGTCAAGGCTAAAGACAAAACCTATAATACATTGATAGAGTTTTGATGCCGACTCCTTTTTCTCACTCTAAGAGCAGTGAAGTTAAATTTGAGTCAAAAGCAGTTAGCTTAGGTAGCTTGAGCTAAAACGCTTCCTCCCACAGTAGTTGTAGCTCGGCTATTTGCGCTCCCTTTCGGAAGAATGAAATAGCCTTTACAGTTCGGGCTCCACTTGTGTTGGTTTTGAATCTGATTTCACAAGTGCAATGTGAAACAATGGAAACCCAAAAAGAGTTCAAATTCGGCAATTGTTTTTGGAAAATCAATGTTTGAATCAAATGCCAAAAAATGGACTGCTTTGCCAAATTTCAGAGTCGCCACCTAAATATTTATTTTAGAAAATTTAGGAAACCCGTGACTCGTGCCAAAGGCCATTAGTCCGTCGTTACCAAAGTGTCTTGGTTCGGGATCTTAAGTATGAAAGGAAAGGTCAATAATGAGCACCCCACTCACCCGATCAAAGATTGGCCTCTACTAATTATGATGTGATTCTTATGTACAATATATGTTCTTAATTTATCTTTAACATACAAGTATACACTAATTTCACAAACAGTTGGAACATTTGATTTCATGTTTGTTTTAAAAAAGAGTTTTGAATATGTACCACTTGAAAAAGTGATCTCATATATATACATTAATCAATGTATCCCAATGTTAGTGAATAGCCTTCATTCATAGGCATTCAAACAATTTATCATTTAAGCAATTAGCCTCATGGTAGTATGTTTGATACGACAGCAATCACACTAATGCAATATGCTAAAGCATAAAAACTTACCTTGTACTCCGAGGCAAAAAAAAAAAGGAACTAGTTAGAAAAAAAAATGCATGGTTCTAACTATGTATTATGACTAAGGCAATACATACAATATACAATTAATAAGCTCGGCTACTAGCATGGCATGCGAGTCAATTCAAGGCATGTGATAGCGCACATATTCAAGTAAAGATTTTGAATTTGACATTTGCAATAATATGATGAGCCAAGCCCCAGTGCATGCAATACAAGTGGATGCAAACATGAGTATGCTAAATTAAACATGATGTCCCTATGCTAACCATCATAAGCAGATAAATAAAAGGGAGAAAGACGTGGGGTTGGAAGACATACACATTATTACAAGTTTGTCCTCGCGAAGGAGGGTCCGAATGTCTAAGTGTCCGAATAAATAAATATTACAAATCCGAATGAATAATAATGAAAAGGGCTGTCTAATTTATTACAACAAATAATATGTAATGATCGCTCGATGCTCCTCAGGAATTACTCTGTCTGCCTTGTTGAGATTTGTTCTATTTCACTTTATCATTGCTTTCGACCAAGAGTGTATTGTTTGCAATTTATTGGAGTCTTGTCGACCCAAAACAAGACTTAGTCGAGCCCCAAATAAATCCAAGCATACCTTGTTTTCTTTGCAGAAATCTGTTTTTTGTGCCAAAGGTGAAACAATGCAAACATGCAGACAGGGTATTCCTAGCCATATTTGTCTCTTCTACTCTTCTCTATCATGGAAAATACTCAAGAGAGAAGCGAACTCGGTTCCCAAACCATCTATGGTTGCAAATTGATTTGTAAGATGATTTTGGACACAACAGGACAAAGATCAATAAATGCAATGGATAACAACCACCCCTCCTTTCTATCATGAAGCAAACTCAAGAAGGGAAGTAGAGACACTTCAAGATTCATCAAAACATTAAGGACTAATGTAAGACAAGCCTTGACACAATAAACTCGGTATAACGTCCGACCGAATTCAATTAATCATATTGGTTCTTTATGTTGGTTGATTCATTTTAAGCTCAATTTTATTGGCCTCTTTTATATTACCTTTCCTTTTTTTTAATCCATTAAGTCCACAGTGATATTTACATCCACTAAGTCTGAAATGCAATAAAGGAAAATAAGTGTTGGCTTAACCCGAGTAAATAAACTTTATTTTCTTCGGAGGAAATTACAAAGGAAGAGTCAAACTTATTTATAAGTTAGGGATTTCAAGTTAAACTCAGGATGTGCAACAAGAACTAGTCAAACTCAAAGAGTAATAATGACTTAGAAAAACCCAAAGTAAGCGATAATGACTTGAAATCCAAACTTGATAATGAGCGATAATGACACTTTCCTTAGCGATTTCCAAGGGTCAATTAATCTCTTAACAGTAAACACACTGGCGATAAATTCTTCAGAGGAAATTACAAAAAAAAGAGTCAAAACTTATTTACAAGTTACGGATTTTAAGTCAAATTCAAGATGCGCAACAAGGACTAGTCAAACTCCAAAGAGTGATAATGACTTAAATAAACCCATAGCGAGCGATAATGACTTGAAATCCAAACTTGATAATGAGTGATAATGACACTTTCCTTAGCGATTTCCAAGGGTCAATTAATCCCTTAAAAGTAGACACACTGGTGATAAAATGAACTGAAAAATACATAATTGTACTTTAGTATAAGAAAGTTTTTATGATGTTGGTAATGAACCTCCAGAGAGATTAAACCATTAAGCATGAGAAAGTTTTATGCCTTTGGTAATGAACCCCCTAAGAGATTAAACCATTAAGCATGAGAAAAGCTTCTTTCTTTACTTGAACCACAATCTTAATTTTTCACAACTTTTTAATCAAAATTTTCAAAGAATGGAGGGAGGTTGCAGATGTGGTCATGTAAGGTTCATTAACTGATTAATATAAGGTTCATTAATTGATTAATATAACACAAACAAAATATGTAAAACAAACTTATTGAAGTAAATTAAACAGCCCCCAAATAACATACAAATGTGCTGAAATTAAACTATAGAAGTTGTACAATCATAGAGAGATTAAAGCTAATGTAATTATGAGGAGGGGTAGCTAACCCCTCCCCACTTTTACAACTTCAAATCATATAGTTTAGATGTTGAAAAACAACTCCAAAACAGTCTCAAATCAGCCCCAAAATGATGATAAAAATTAGAGAAAACAAGTGGGAAATACAAGGATTTAAGCTAGGAATAAGGTTCAAGCAAGGGTGATTAACCCTTCCACCTTTGGGCAACTTTTAATCACAAGTTTCAACCCTTAAAACAGTCCCAAAACAATATGAAAACACAAAAAAAAGATTAATAAAGATTGCAATAAAAGCAAGGAAACTTTACCTCTTGTAGAGAAGGTGTTCTTGTTGTGAATCAAACTTGATTAACTCTAGATATTGAAATATGAATGGTTGACTGGGGAGAGAGAGTAGGAGATTGCCAATGGGCTATGAAGCACGGGTACTCCAAAAATGTTGCCGTACAAGTACTGGGTACTTCCCGGGTGCGGGTACGCGTACCGGTACGGCTGCACGTGTACCGGGTACTCTAAAAACGCACCGGGTACATTTTATACGGTCAGTATATGGATGGTACGCCATGGGTACGTTTTTGGGTACTCCGGGGTAAAAAATGAGAATTTTTATAAATTAAAGGGTACCGGAGCAATTTTTTGTGTCTATTTTAAAGAATTATAAAAATTTGGGTTTCTTTTGTAATAAATAAAACATGAAAACAAATAAAATTAGGGTTCTGTATTCTCTCTATCATTCGATCATCTCAGCTCCTTCCATATCTCATTTGAGTCATTCCGAAATACTCCAAGACTGAAGAACTTTGAAGGTGCTAGGGTTCCATGTCTATTCGATCATCTCCTTCTAGAAATACTCCCAAAAGAGTCTGAAGAACACTTCGAAGGTGCGATTGAAAGGTTTAATCGAAGGTGCTGTTGATTGATTCTCTCATTCGAAGGTGCGATTGAAGAGGTAAGTTCATCTTCGATTCTTTCCCCTTTTCTTCTTCAATTCTTTATCCTCTTTCTTTCATTTTTTTTTCTAGATTTTTGTGCTGTTTATTCGCTGCAAACGATCGATTCTTCTCTTCTCTTTGGTCTTCTCTTTTTTTGATCCTTCATCTCCTTCTTCATTTTTCTTGAACTCTCTTTTCTTTTTTTTTCTTTTTTTTTCCTGATATATGTCCAGATTTTTGAACTAAAATCTGTCCAGATTTGTTGAACTAAGATATGTCCTTATTTTGTTTTATTTTTTCTGATATATGTCCAGATTTTTGAACTAAAATCTGTCCAGATTTATTGAACTAAGATCTGTCCTTTTTTTTTTTCCTAATTTATGTTCAGATTTTGGAACTAAAATCTATCCAGATTTGTTTAACTAAGATCTGTCCTTATTATTATTATTTTTTTCTGATATATGTCATATATATATGCAATATGATATTGGTTGTAAAGCTTGATGACAAAGTAAAATATCTTGACACCTTAAATTCTCTTTCGTAGCAGTTTATTTTGAGGGGGAGGGATGGGGGTTTTGTAACTGAAAAACAGAGCATTAATTTGTGATGCATAACCATTGGTTTTGAGTTAAGTTAAGTTATCTATCTATTTCCACATTGGTTAATTTCCTTGCAATGCTTGATATTGTGGGTGGATATGATTGGTTATTGTTTCATTGTCTTTCATAACTAAAATTGAGAGATACTTTGTAGGTCAATATGGGAATCAAATTGAAAGGTGTTGTAGTGTCCTTATTCTTGTCATATTTGTCACTGAAATATATATTTTATTCAATATATGTAATATATTAGATCTATCCAAATTGTTATTTAAATATTTGATGAGCAAAAAGAACGATTTTTAAAGTAAATTATGATTACAGATTGAGGCATAACATGTCAAAGTGAGATTTTACAAATATTATTTTTAATGCTTAATGATTTTAAATTATAGAAAAATGAGTTCATCAAGCAATTTAGGTGCATGTTCAAGTGCTTCTTCTGCTCCTTCCATTGATCAATCTGGAGATGAAAATGCTCCTTTGCTTGGATTATGGACTGAATTTGCATTGTTTTCCCTTTGGTGATGGTGTTGTTGAATTGAAATATATTAATATTTGTCTTTTAGTTTTGTAGTTCTCTTTTTAGTTTTGATATTTAATTTTAATTTGTAGGTTTGATCCTTTAACCATAATTAAAAAAAATTAAAAAAAATATCGACGTACCGCAGCCGTACCTGTATCATACTTTTTTAGAGTTTTGCCGTATCGGCGTACCCGCATTCGTACCTGCACCCGTGCTTCCTAGCCATTGGGGGAACAGTCTTTGGTGTGCATCCACCCAAGCGCCTTCGGGTGGTGCTCGAATGGCACTGCTTGATGAAGTTGGATGAAGACGGAGCTAGGGTCTCTCTCTGCAATAGCAACATTCCACTGTTTCCATTCTTCACTAAGAACCACCTCTCGCAGTGCTTGCTTTAGCTCAAAGACAAATCATCTGGACCATGCAATATGAAGGTGCAAACTTGGCACGAAGTGGATCAAAGCTCTCTTTCAATTTTGAGTGGAATCACAGAAAGAAGAACATTCATATGTCAGTATGCATTGGTCAATGGCAAGCTGAATTGGCTTTGGTGCAAGCTGTCAGCGAGTGGGTCGATGAAGACAGCAAACCAGCTAGCGGAACGGCGGCGTAGCAACGGTTGGAGCAGGTCAGCAGCGCAGTGTTGACTGCCGTGAGCAAGTGGATGAGACTGGTAGGTTGCGGGTGGAGAAGATTACGGTGGCGCAATGGTTGCAGCAGCGATGGAGGTCGCTAGAGGTAAGGGCACTGGTAGCGGCAGCACAGTGCTTCTGCGGCTGCTGTTGCGGTGGTTATTGGCGGTGATCGGAGTGGTTGAGTTGGTCACCCAGCTAAAGAGAGAGACCACGGTTTGGTGTGTTGGATTGTTTTAAGGTTCGGCCTGAGAAGATGGTGGAGGGAACATAAAGCAGCCGAGGTGAGTGAGGCTGTAGGTGATGGTGGCTCGGTCGTGGAGTTGCAGCGGTGGTGGCTCGGCAGTGATCAGTTACGGCAACAAGTGAACTGTAATGAGTAGTATATGGTATATGGAGCCTCTTAGCTCATGTTTTTCCTTTTTCTTACCCGAGAGAGGGGAGAAAGAGTAGATATATATGTGTGTGATAGGGAGAGAGAGAGAGCTAATGGAGATGCATGTGTATGGCTTGTGTCTTTATATCCGAGAGGGAGCCCGCTGAGAGGTAGTGCTGTGTCTCTCTTTTTTAATTCACCAAAACAAAACTGCAGAAAGAGAGATAAGTGTTGTGTATGGATGCATGTGTGCATAGTATAAGAGAGAGATAGATAGCCCATGTGTTGTTCCCCTCTTTTTTTATCATTGTATTCTCCCACCATGCAAAAAGAAATAATCATCATGCTGTGTTATCTCTTTTTAGACAAAATCTTTTTCCTCCACCCACATGAACACCACTCACAGCCCCTTATTAGAATCTCTAAAAATATAATATCACCACCCACCGAATTAAACCGAGTCATGATCCTCCCCTTGTACTTCCTCTTTGCACTCTCTTCTTGTAGGGCTTTGGACCTACTTTTAGGCCCAATTTTGATAATCCGAACCGTTCATATTTTAAGATTTATTCAGTATATCATACCTATAAAAAATCAAATTGACCAAATATCAGAAAGTATGTGTTCGGAAAAATCGAACTAAAAACTATTTTTTTAAAGAATTTAATAAACAGTTTTCTGAACACATGCTTTCTGATATCCGATCAACTTGATTTTTTACATGTATGATATACTGAATAAATCTTAAAATATGAACGGTTCGGATTATCAAAATTGGGCCTAAAAGTGGGCCCAAAACCCTGCAAGGAGGAGTGCAAGGAAGAAATGCAAGAGGAGGATCCCAATTCAATTAAACCCACTGAGAGAGATATATCTTATTAAAAAAAACCTGTCCGCTACAAACTACAAACTCCCATCATCATCACCCTATATTTTAATCTTTCACCAAAACCTCATTCGACCGTAATATATTTTATCCTGTATATTATTAATATATATATGTTGAATTCAATCTTTTATTATTATTATTATTATTTTCTTTTTTTGTATTTTGTTTTGGTTATTTTCTATTTCTAAAATACACCACCTCAAAATATGTATACACATCACATTATATAAAATATATAAAATTATAAAATACTACAAATTAATAAAATATTAGTGATATAAAATAATTTGGTCAAAATGGGTGAGGTTTGGGATTAAAGTTTCAATTTGATTTTTCGGCTGCGGAATTCATAAAATGGCATATTCCAACTTTCATCATGGGGTGGTCAAAAGAAAGCGCCCAAATCTTAGGGCCAGTCAAAATGGGGTGTCTACAGTAGCCTGCACGGGCCTTGTGTTACCTCACTAGCTCATCGACCCCGGCATATCATGGTAGAAAGTGTCTGGTATACTCTGCTTTTTCCACCTCACACCCTCCCATCTCATGTCTTTTCTGAACTAGATATGTCCGTGGAGGGACTACAGACTCCCTGAATAATAGGTAGGTAGAGTAGCAATCTAAGAATTAGAATCATAAGAGTCAGAGTTCTCTTTTGATTATTTCAGATTGATCGGAAAAAATAGATATAAAGAACCGTAGGATATTGAAACGAAAAGTTAATCCTTGGCCAATCCCATAGAAGGGATGGGCCCCTTTAGTCAACTTCCAGTACTAGAAAGGCAATCCTAGGTCCATCCTAACAAAAACAAAAAGGCCCCTGACTTTAGGATGCCTACAGGAGAAAGGCCCCTTAAGGATCATCCAGAAAATTACCCTTCTTTTAGAGAGAGCTAACCGTACTCAAAGGGGGCCCGGGGTGAGTCCAATGCTTAATCAAGCGCTTTCTATCTATCTTTCATATTGAGTGCTCTTAGAGGTGCATGCCTTGCTCCATTTGCGGACGTCGCAACACAAGCCTGACTTGTAACTGAATCTCCAAACTGTCTTTGTCCTCGCTTAGACCATTATTGATTAGATTAGGGCACATTGCCACTTTTATCACCAAGCTGACCTTGGATAGGCTTACAATCCCGTGGAGTAGGAATGGCAGAGCAACCCAGAATTGGAATATGCACCATAGCACTTTGTTTACTCTCCTCTTGCGCAGTTGATCAGGAAGTATATCCGTATGTCCACTATAGTCTATTTGAAGCGTTCCTACCCTTTTTGTCTGGAATCAAATGAAATTGTTGAACCTGTGTAGTGGCTAAGGAATCCCCATTTTATTAGTGGAAAACAAGAGTTATAAGCCCTCTCCTGTGAGACCACGTTTGTTTCGAGTTTCTTGCTCTCCATTAGCAGCGGGAAAGGAGTCTATCTATCTGCCTAGCTTTGGTAGATTTCCCCTAACGCAATCCACAGAAATTCCACGAATCCCTTGGTGGATAAGTCTGACGACTCAGCATCAGTGCGGAATTAGTTTGAGTATTATAAGTTTACTATAGGTTATATCATGAAAATGCCAAATAATCAAATTCCAACAGAAGACGTTTTCTTTACAATAGGTAGTGCTATTTCTTTAAATGATTCTATTGGTAATGCCATTCCTAACATGGACGTATATAATGAGTGCAAGTCGAATAACTCGTGAAACACCTATTCCGTAAGCATAGAATATCTTTTGTTGCTGATCTCACATACAAGTCCTCTAGGTACAAACAGTGTGGCCGTACCTCACTAAATATGACTTTCTTGCTCTAAACTACTTCTCAAAGGCTTTCTCTGCTTGACAAAATGAGAATGCTTTCAGAAAGAACGAATGCAAGGTTTGAGGAAAAGACATAGACTGAGAAGTAGGAAGCTGTTAAAGACCATTGTAGTCAAGGTTTCAAAAAGCGGTGTTACGTAATGGTTGCGGCTGTTACGTAACAATTGCGACGGTAGGCACTACGCATTACACCCCACGCATAACGGCCGTAACGGCTCATTACACATTGTTATACACATTTACAATATTTTGAACAGCTTCCTTTAAATAAATAAATAAATAAAAATGCGTACAAAATATACATTATATACATTCTACAATATTCAGTAGCTCAAAAATAATTTTTGTTTAAGTCTTAATTTTTACTTTTATAATCATTTCATTTAATAATTGAAAACATTTTTTATTTAGTTAGTTCAGGAATTAGTCAAAAATAATTTTGTAGACATTTAAAATCAATTACTCTTAAAAAATAAATAAAAATAAGAGGTACAATATGGATTTATGACATATAAAGTCATTAACTATTTAAATAAAATGTAAAAAGCTCCTTTTATAGTGATTTAAAAATATAAAATACATTGGATCATACTTAAAAATTAACAAATATTGATCAAAATCTATTTTAAACCCCAATAAATGTGATTTTGAAAATATATATATGCGTATTGTGTAACTTTTTTTCAAATTGTGTGAAAAATAAAAAAATTCATAGTTCCGGTTACCGCAACCGTTACGCTACGACCTTTACTCTCGCAACCGCAACCGCAACCGCAACCGCAACAGCAACCGCACCACCGCAACCGCTTTTTGAAACCTTGATTGTAGTGATAGCCTTTGAAGAGAACTTGTTTAGTAAGACACCTGTAAGGGATGAAATTTTGGACGCCATTTTCGAATAGACAATCGTAATCATCTCTATTGGAAAGCCATACCAAAAAGAAATCTGATCCCAAATCCACAACCTTCACATCTCCCATAGCTTTCCACATCTGCTGTAAATGATCACACATAAATGGAAAGCTAACGGACTTATCTAACAATTTCACAATCAGCGCATTACGTAAGAGCTACCATTCTTTTTATGAGAAAGAACAAAAGAAAAGAAAATCAATAAGACAGTTGTCTATATTTTCAAAAAGAAGAAAAAAAAAAGAAAAAAACAAACTATGGCATCCTATTAGGCATTGGTTTTTTTGGGATTTTTTTTTCAACTTTTTATCGACTTCAATAATGATTGAAGATTTTTACTTTTTAGGTTCATCTAAATGAGACAATCCTTACAAAAAATAAAAAGGAAAAAGAAATTTTTTGAAAAAAATACACTATAGATGAAAAAACCAATGCATGATTACTACTTTAAAAATTGCCTATAAAGTTGGTTTTTTTGGGGGGTTCTTCAATGGACTTTAAATGTATTATAAATGGTGGGGCCAGGCTAGAATTACTCATGACAAGCCCATCCCAAAAAGTAAACGAGCTCAATATCTCAGCTTTAATTATGGGCCAAATATTTATCTCAAGCCATAGAATGGGTTGGGTTGGTTGGGCCATCAAGCCCATAACCACCCTAGCCTAGATGGATTTAAAAAGTACATAAAAAACAACTCAAAGTTGAAAAAAGTTCAATATATAAAATAAAAAAAACACAACCAAAAAAAAAAAAAAAAAAAGCCAACTTATAACTAGGAACTAGACTTGAGGTGCATTGGTAAATGGCAAATATAAACAAGAAACTTACAGTCCTCTATAGGTACTGATGTGTCAATCCGGTGTACGTAGTAGAGATCAATGTAGTCCACACCAAGGCACTTCAAACTAGCCTTACAACAAGAGCGCACATATTCAACAGTACCCTTCACCACAACTTGAGTAGGTTCCATTTTGACAATTCCAATTTTTGTAGCTAACTGAACTTTTTCTTGAGGCAAATCCTTTAATGCCTAAAGATATTAGGATCAACAGCTAAAATATCACACAAAATTTCCAAAAAAGCATATTCATTTTTTCTTTGGAAAACAACTAACAAGTCTTTCTTTGGTTTGATTTTTAGAATAGATTTTCTAAAAAAGAAAAATTCAAATAATCTAAAAACTAATTTGGCGTAAAAAATGAAAAATACTCATCATTTTCACATGGTTTTATCTTTTGGGGAGGCAGAAATATTCTTTGAAAATTTGAAAATACCTTTTTGGTGCTTATTTTTGTCAGACTAGCTCTATTTTATTCCAAAAAATTCAAAAAATAGATTATGAAAGTGAAACAAAATTTTCCAGTAAAACTCCGATTGTATTTGTATGTATCATATTCTACATATTTATTTGTTTTCCCTTTTCTAATTGATAAGAACAACAACATTTATAGTTGCAGTCATACCCAAGTAAACCCCTAAAACAAAAAGTATTAATATCCTCGAATATTTCATTTCTTGTTCAACAAACTATGAAAAGAGAACACTATCTCCCAAATGTAGTCTCCACTCTATAGATGTTATTAGTTCAAGTCTTATCTATCAAATCAATCTATAACACATCCTATTCAATGATGCAAGAAAAACAACAACAACAATCAAATCAAGTATACTACCAAAGCCTTTCAAAAAGTTAGTGGAGTCTCCACTCTAAAGGTGTGAATACAAAACATTCATAATTAGGTCTTATCTTTCAGATCAGTTGAAAATGAATCCCATTCAATGATGCAAGAAAAATGACAACATTAATAATTAAAGAAGTATAGCTCCAAAACCTTTCAAAACCGAACTTTTTTCCCTTTCCTTTCTTGTACTCATAGCACAAATACTTCTAAAAGGAAATTGCATCTATATTGCACCCATATTGGATTCCGAAACTCCTTGGATACTGGCAGTTACATATCCAATACTTCCTCATATGTATCTAATATTTGATGCCAATTTTGAGAAGTATTGCATACTTTCTAGATAATCTAGGTCACATATCCAAACTATTATGAAACTGAAATTGTAATAATTTTGCATATTATTAGAGTATAATTGTTAAAATAGATACATGAATAATTTTTCAATATTTTCTAATTTCTTACCCAAGAAGAAAATGTAGGAAATGGGTTTTTGGTGACTTTGGTTTAGATTTTTTGTAACAAGATCTCTATACCACAAAAAATGAATGACCAAAAATCATTAAGAATTGAGTAAGAAATTGTCTCATAAAGTTGGTGTAACCATGAGGGATATGTAGTTTTGGAAGCCATGAGGTACACATGGCCTTGCCAAAGATGACTATATAAGGGCATGCTCAACATTGAGAATATTATCACAAAATATACTAAGTTCTCTGTAACGCCCTGAAATAATTACAATAACTCAACCCAATCATAATTAACGCAAGGCCACATAATCGAAATAATAAACTTTTATTAATCTGAATTGATATGCAAAAGTGACACATGCGATATACATTCATAAATAGCTCATCCTAAATCTACAGCATGTGCAATAAATAGTAAGAAGGAATGAAAGCGAAACAGGTATTCAAATGCCCTAAAGGCTTACATCTTTCCAAATCTTAGCTTGGTTACAACAAAAGTGAGACTAGCTCAATACAAATAAAGCCCATAGCTATACAAAAGAAAATACAATAAAATGAAGCCCCTTACTCCAAAGTCCCTCCAAGCTATTGCCTTGGCGGAAGCATATCACCAACACCTGAAAATGGTTTTTCCGAAATAGGGTGAGCCAAAACCTAGTAGAAACAATTCAACACAATATATGGATCTTAACAAAGATATATGTACAATGTACATATACGATTGTTAATCGCCTTTTTCGCGCTCCCTTTCGGAAGGTTTGAAAAGAAAGCCCTACATTTCGGACTCCCGTGGTTCTGAATCTAATCTCACAAGTGCAATGTGAAACTGATAAACACCAAATAGTCCAAATCCAGCAAATCGTTTTGGAAAATTGATTTGAATCAAAAAGTGCCAAAATTGGATTGCTTTGCCAAATACAGAGTCGTCACCTAAATGTTTTATTTTAGGAAAATTTAGGAAACCCATGACTCGTGCCAAAGGCCACGTATCCGTCATCACCAAAGTTGCCTCGGCTCAGGAACTTAGGTATGAGAAGGGAAGGTCATGAACTGAGCACCCCGCTCACCCGATCAAAGATCGGCCTCTACTAATCATGATATGACTTTTTATAAACATTATGTGCTCCTATTTCGGTTATTAAACTAGTACTACTATGTGATGTGCACAAGCAAGTATAGACTAGTTTGCTCAATTTGGAACAATATAACTCATGTTTTTTGGCAAAAATGATTTGAATTTGCCACTTCAAGTGGGCTTAAAGACTTTGCGGATTTTCCACTAAACATAGTAGGCTTAAAACATGATTTGTCACTCAACAAAGTGGGCTTAAAACATACATTCGTTGAATCGTTACCAATTCAAACAACAAGCCTTCATCCACAGGCATTCAAGCGTTTTAACAAGTAAGCATTTAGCCTCATGGTAAGCATGCTAGACATGGCAACATTCACATTCATGAAAATATGCTAAAGCATAAAAACCCACCTAGTACTCTGAACTAGGAAAATGAAGTTAGAAAAACATGCATGCTTCTTAATTATACAAGATGCCTAATGCAACACATGCAATATGCAATTTAATAAGCTCGGCTACTAATATGGCATATGAAGCAATTTAAACAACATGCGATTAAACACGTATTTAAATAATGTATTGAAATGATAATGCAGTTTGAATGATGCGCTGAGCCCCAATGCATGCAAGACAAGATGAATGTATGCCAGTATAAGGTATGCTAATTGAAATGTGATGCTCCTAAACTAACCATCAAAAATGGGTAAATAAAACGGAGAAAGACATGGGGTTGGAAGACATACACATACGTACGCACATTTATTATAACATTACGCCCTCGCGAAGGAAGGGTCCGAATGAATAAAAGTTAACTAGCTAGCTAAACTACTTAACTAATTATTACAACACTTGAAATGAATAACAAGCTTACTCTAAGCTAATTAATTAAAACAATTAAATAATTAACTATCTAAGCTAATTAAATATTACAAGGCAAACTAATTAGCTAAATACTTAAACTAATTAATTACAAAGAGACTAAGCTAATTAATTACAACATGAATTAATTAACTAATCTACTTAAACAATCACAACATTTGCATGAATTAGCTACAACTAATTAACTAAGTGGCCTTGGGAAACGAGGGATGTGTTGCATACTCGATTTTTTCACCCGAAGAACATCCACTATCTGCCACTAATTGCCTCTGTCGCGCAACGGTTACACTGTTTTCCTTCTCCAGATCAACACTGCTCTGCTTTTGAAGCACAATATTGAATTTTTCACTGGTGGCCGGCGGCCACAGATGAGGGTTTGCCGGCCATTGAAGGTGGCCGGCTGACCACTAAAGAGGGTTTGCCGGCCACTGAAGTCAAGTCATCCCTTGCTGCAACAGAGGACAAAATAGAGCAAGAAAGAGGTGGTCTCACAGGTTATTTGTACTATGTATCGTCCCTTATCATCAACACAAGCTCAAAAGAGTGATACATTTGGCTCTCAAACCATCAATCAAACAATTTCCATGCATGATGGCTAAGGGACCAATTTGTACAAGTTTAATGAGTGCAAAACAAGACTCAAATGCCATCACCCTATCATGCATGATCAAGGGCAACGGAGACCTAGGAAAGTGGCACATTTCATCACTTTTGAGTATGAAATGTCCCATTTTCCTTGTGTTCAAATTAACGTCGGATTTGAACACATGCAATGCAACACAAAGAAATGCTTATCTTGCCACTTTTACTTGCCAATTTTGTTTACACATTTTAGTTACCAAATCATTCTTTAATCAATTTGTCCATTGGTGAGTGTCCTCTAAGATGAAAGAAGTGTCAACCAAGGAGTAATGTAAGGCAAGAAAGAGATCATGCCGTTGGTAATGAACCCTCAAAGAGGATTAAACCATTAAGCATGACCTCAATCTCAAGCTTAAAGGATCCCAAGCTTGAAACAACCCTCAAAAGCAAATGAAAGAGTGAAGCAAAGAGGGAGGTTGCAGAGTTTATAGTGCTGAAATGGAGTGAAAAACAACACCAAAAGATGCTATCAACTCAAACAAGAGATGTCTAAGACCCTAAAACACCAACTTGTGAGGACTATTACACTATAACCATGCAAAACAAGACTCAAATGAACTAACCAGCCTAAAACAGAGCTAAAGCAGGCTATTTCAAAGGCTAAAACATGCTAGACTTGAGCTAAGTTAAGCTAGAAAAACATGCTAACATATAAAGCTAACTAGGCATGCAAACAAAACACAAGAAGGGGGGGCTAACCCCTCCAAATTTGGACTTCAAAATGAGTTTTTTGCCACTAAAAACCTCTGAAATTTAGTGGTTAGAAAGGCCAAAAAAGTTGGTTTGAAAGTGGTGAACAAAGGTACAAAAAATTTACAAACAAAGAAGTAAGAAGGGTGAACCACCCCCCTAACTAAAAATGGCCTCAAACCACCACCTTTAGGCCACAAAAATAGAGTTTTTTACAATTCAAAATCAGCCTCAAAACAGCCCAAAAACAGTTGAAAGAGATGGCAAAGCAAGTATGTAAAACAAGCTAACAAAGCAAGTGTTGTACCTCTTGAAGCCAATGCACAAATTAGGCAACAAAGCAAGCCACAACCACCTTCTAAAGCTCAAAGAGGGTCTTAAGTAACCTCAGCCCAAAGAGAAGCAACTTTGGTCAAGGGTTGATAGGCAAACTTGAAGTGTATCTACACTTGTATACACAAAAGTTCAAGAGAGAGAGAGAAATGTAGAGAGAGAAAACTTTGTTCCAAAATTTCTAACCTTCTAAAATGTTTCCCAACCTTTAAAACAAGAGGAGAGGTCCTCTATATATAGGAAAATAAAAGCCTTAGTCAAAAATATCATCAAATGGATAGCTAGAACTTTGTGCAAACAGCTGAAGGTAAATATCTACAAAATCTGAGTTTTTTTACACCAGTGGCTGGAAGGCCACAAAAGTGGACGGCAAGCCACCAATGATGGCCAGCAGGCCACTAGTGGGCCACCATTGGCCAGCCGGCAAACAAAAAAATTGGTTTCTGGCCCTGACTTCAAACAGTCATATCTCCCTCGTCTGGACTCCATTTCAAGACATTCTTGAGTCTAAATTGAAATCCCGGAAGTCTACTTTCCAATGGTGGAAGCCACATATCAAAATTACAAGTGTGTAAAAAGACATGCCTATTTTATTGAAGACTACTCAATTTTGGTCCTAATCGGATTGATGCCTAACTTCTCCTCAACTAGTTTTCTTCCCTCCCCTCCTATTTTCTTCAACTCCAAACCTCTAAATAAGGTGTTTTGAAAGGTTTTTCAAAGAGTTCACATCTCTTTCATTTATTTCCACTTTGTCCTTACTCGGTTTATCGAAAAGTGCAACATTTAACGAAATGCGAGCATTGGAGCATTGTAGAAACATTTTCAAAAATATTTTGAAAGAGAGGGTTTTAAGGTCTAAAATAATTTTGGTCAAAATAGTTTTGGTCCAAAAATGGGTGTAAGGTTGGGAGTTAGAAGCTCTCCTTGCTAAAAAAATTGAGCGATTGCACAACATAGCCTTCATCCTCGAGTAATCAACCTGAGGTGCCACAGTCTTAAGGGCTGTAAAAAGTGGGGTGTTTACAACGATTCCTGTAACAAAACATTCATATCCTACATGATTATAGAGTACCAAATTTCATAACTCAATCCAATTTCCTTTAATTCATTTTAAGTTAGTTCATTTCATCTTAATTCATGAGTCAACCTTTATTATCTTTCAAACAACCTAACTGAGACTAAAACTCAATGGTTCTCAAATCAACACAACTATCACACAAGCACTTCAATTTGCCATTTTACAGAAATTTCGTCCGCGAGATTGGCACCCACATATACGTGCAATTTCAGGACTTTCACCCTGGACACATAGGCCAACTTAATTCAATGGAGTCCATCCCCTATCTCCTCCTAAACATGGAGTACATCCCATTTCTTCTCCCAAACATCTTACATATACAATGTATTAAAACATAGTCATATTTAATGACAACCAACAAGAGATTAGTTTCAATTCACGAATCCTCATGCAATTTCTACAACAATCATAGTTATCCTTCACCGATAGCCTAATACATATATTTTTAAATAGATATTCAATCTTTAGACAGATAATTTATTCAAATTCCCATAGGTATGAGGTAATACATATCTAGCTCCACCATTTATATTAACACCCATCCAATGTTACATTTACATTATCAATTTCACTTATTTATACAAAATAAATATTTGAAATATTTTAGGGCAAACTTCCCTCTTTCCCAAATATCAACTCAAATGCCAAAATTAACTATTGTGTCACAATATCATCTCATTTTCAAACCCCATAACCATTTATATCACATTCACTAGAAACCCTTCTTTTGATTTTATATCCCAAACCCTAGGTTTGTCCAAAGTACCCCAAATCCCATCATTGTTACACAACAACCAATAACTAAGTTAAAAACCATATGAAAGTGTAGAAAATCCCTACCTCAAAGAGAGAAGACAAGCCATGCAAGGATGAAACTTCAAAGATGCTCAAACCCAACTCCATTCAGATCAAAACGGAGATCTTGAGATGCACACTCTTTTTAACAAAGGAGAATGGGTGAAGAAATCACTAGAATTAGGTGAAAATGTAGAAAGAGAGAGTGTTTTAGAGAGAGGGTCTTAACTTTAGGGTTTAGGAAGAAAAGATCTGAAAAAGTAATGTAAAAAGTCATTTTCATGAACTGATATATGCAGAGTCCGCTCGAGTGAAAGAAGTGACGCTCGAGCGCCAAGACACAATGAAAGAGACGCACACTGCTCGAGCGCAAGAAGTGACACTCGAGCGTAGAAAACATACATCTAGTAGTTTTACAGATATTTGACCAACCGCTTGAGCGCAAGAAATTGCTGCTCGAGCTAAGCCCACTCAAGCGCAGAAAGACCCGTTCGAGCATAGAATACACTCTCCCAGTAGTTTTGTAGGCCTGCAAAAGTATTGAGAGTTTACAAAGCCCGCTCGAGCGCAAGAATTGCCGCTCGAGTAGAGGAGCAAAATTCTGGGCAACAAGAGTTTGGAAAACAAGCAACCAACCTGTTTTAAACACAACCACAACAATCCAAAAGACAAACTTCAGGGAAAACAAAGGGGAATAAAGGATGAACAACCACACTAAACCACGAAACCCAAGTCCAAAATACATTAAAGGTCGGGTCAAAACCGGAATCGCTATAATCTTCCCCCTTAAGGAATTTCGTCCCCAAAATTTCAAATCAAGTTAAAAGTCATTATTAAACTATTTAGAATAGTGATAATTTATCAATTTCAATGCCATGACCCATTCTCTGGTCATTCAATTTCATCAACTTGATACACAAGTTCCAATATTGAAAGTGCAGTTTGTATATTCCCAAAACATTTACAACATTCATGATAACCCAAGTTCCCAATATTTACACAAGAAGTACAATGTTTCCAAAAGTGATACAACACAAAATATTCCTATATTCTCAAAACATATACAATGCTGATATTGAATCCGTGTTCCCAAAACATAAACGACATATACAATGTTCTCATATTTCATTAACATAACAAAGTTCAATACTTATTCAAACATCGATGAACAAGTCCAGATACTTCTCATGGACCTCCAACTCACGCTCCCAAGTTGCTTTCTTAACCCCGTGATGTTTTCACAATACCTTAACCAAGGGAATTGTCTTGCCTTGCAAGACTTGGTCTCGGGTATCCAAGACTTTTACCAATCTCTCCTCGTATAAGGCATCCTCATCCACCTCTAAGTCCGTCCAATCCAACATGTGCAATAGATCCGACTATACTTCTGAAGCATACTAATATGAAACACGTCATGAACCCTGGAAAGTTATGGCGGTAACGCCATACGGTAAGCTACCTCCCCGATCTGCTCAAGGATCTCAAAAGGCCCAATAAATTGAGGGGACAACTTCCCACTCTTCCCAAATCTCATCAAACTCCGCCTAGATGATATATTCAAAAAGACATGATCTCCCACCTCAAAAGACAAAGGTCTCCTCCTACAATCGGCGTGACTTTTTTGGCGATGCTAAGCCATAACTAACCGCTTACAGATCAGTGCCACTTTCTCTGTCGTTTCCCGAACCAACTCCTACCCCAACAAAGGTGCATCACCCACTTCGATCCAATACACCGGAGATCTAAACGGTCGGCCATATAAGGCCTCAAATGGCACCATGCCAATACTCAATTGGAAGCTATTGTTATAGGCAAACTCCACTAAGGGTAGGTGTCTCTCCCACGACCCCTTGAAGTCAAGGACACAATCTCGAAGCATATTCTCAAGGATTTGAATAGTGCACTCGGACTGCTCGTCAATTTGAGGGTGATACGCGGTACTAAAGGTCAATTTAGTACCCAAGGCACTCTGTAAGCTCTGTCACAACGGAACTGTAAAACGTAGATCTCTAACCGAAACAATCGTCATAGGGACCCCATGCAATCTCATTATATCCCTGATGTAAAGGTCTCGACAAGATAGTCTACCAAATCACTCACACGCATAGGTAAAAAGTACGCCGACTTGGTCAACTAGTCAACTAGCACCCAAATGGCATCATTACCCCATTGAGTCCTTGGAAGGCCTACAACAAAATCCATCATAACATGCTCCCACTTCCACTTAGCTATAGGCAAGGGTTGTAACAAACCCATTGACCTCTGATGCTCGACCTTCACTTGTTGACAAGTAAGGCACCTCGATACAAACACGGCTACATCTTTCTTCATACCTCTCCACCAAAACTGGCGACTAAGATCGTGATAAATCTTTGTGCCTCCCGGATGCATCGTAAGGCATGAATGGTGAAACTCTTGGAGTACTTCCTCTCAGCAAGACTCCGGCACGAAAAGACAGTCATAATATCTAACACTCGAATCAGGATACACGTTCAAGCCCTTTTCCATCTTCTCACTGGAGATCTTCTCCCAGAGGGTTTCTACCTCAAGATCACCCTTCTGCGCTTCTAACACTTGGTTCACAAGTGAGGGTTGTGCAACTACCGTAAACAACGCTGCATTCTCAATGGACTCGCCAAGATGCAAGTCAAACTCACTAAGAGCACCCAGCATCTTCCATTCCCGGATAGCGATACAAGCTAGACTGCTAATAGATTTTCTACTCAAGGCATCGGCCACAACATTAGCCTTTCCCGAATGATAATGCAACTCAAAATCGTAATCCTCTATGAACTCCATCCATCTCCTTTGCCTCAAATTCAAGTCCTTCTATGTAAACAGATACTTCAGACTCTTGTGATCCAAAAACACCTCAAATTTTTCCTCATACAGATAATGCCTCAAAATCTTCAAGGCAAAGATCACCGCCGCTAACTCTAGGTCATGAGTAAGGTAGTTTCTCTCATATGTTTTTAGCTGCCGTGACCCATAGGCTACTACATTCCCCTCTTGCATTAATATGTAACCCAAACCTTCCCTTGAGGCATCACAATATACCGAATGACCAAATCCCTCTCCAGAATAATCAAAACTAGAGTATTAGTGAGTCTAACCTTAAGCTCTTGAAATGACTTTTCACAAGTCTCATCGCACACGAACTTGATCCCCTTCCTCGTCAATCTAGTCAACGGTGAGGCTAGCCTAGAGAAATCTTTCATAAATCGATGATAATACCCGGCCAATACTAAGAAATTACAAATCTCAAAAGCATTTTTAGGTTGTTCCCAATCTTGCACTGCCTCAATCTTGGATGAATCTACAGCCACCCTTTCCCGTGATACTACATAGCTAAAGAACTTAACTTCCCTCAGCCAGAATTTACACTTCCCAAACTTAGCATACAGCTTGTGGGCTCTAAGCAACTCAAATACCCCTCGCAAGTGTTCCTTGTGCTTCTCCTCAGAGAGTGAATAAATCAAAATTTCATCCACAAAGACGACCACAAAACGGTCTAGGAACTCCCGGAAGATCCGGTTTATCAAGTCCATAAATATAGTTGGGGCATTGGTTAGCCCAAAGGGCATCACAAGAAACTCGTAATGGTCATACCGCATACGGAATGCCGTCTTCGGAATGTCCTCCTCCCTTACTGTCAACTGTTGATAACCCGATTTCAAGTCTATCTTAGAGAAGCAACAAGTCCCCTTCAACTAATCAAACAAATCATCTATACGAGGCATTGGGTACTTGTTTTTAACAGTTACTCGGTTCAACTTCCGGTAATCAATACAAAGTCGTAACGCTCCATCTTTCTTTTTAGCAAAGAGAGTCGGTGCTCCCCAAGGTAAAGTACTAGGGTGAATAAAACCCTTATCTAATAACTCCTAGAGTTGAATCTTCAACTCAGCAGGCGCAAATCTATACGGTGCCATAGAAGTCGTACCAAGCACCAATTCTATAGAGAATTCAATCTCACGGTGAAGTGGCAAACCAGTAAGGTCCTCCGAAAAAACATTCAGGTATTCACAAACTACTCTTGGCAACTTGACTAAACTTCATCACACTCACCACTCAAGAAATTTGCTAGAAAACAGCTAAGTTCACTCCACCCACGCAGGTCATATACCGGTGATAAGAACCTATCCACCTGGTCCCCCAAGAAATGAAAACAATCACCACTCACGGTACATACAGTAACCCTCTGACGATAGCAATCTATAACAGGCCGGTATGACGACAGCCAGTCCATACCCAAAATAACATTGAAGCTAGACATGTCAATCAGCACAAATAAAAACGAAAGTCGGCGACCGGAGACCTCCATATCACAGCCCTGACACCCCTGCTTCAAGACAACCTGACCACCAATAGATGACTCTACATAGATTGGAGATGCTAACCAGGCTAACACTAACTCCGAAATTGATACAAATGCAAACGAATTAAATGAATGGGATGCACCCATATCAATCAACACATTAGCAACCGAATTGCAAAACAAGAAAGTACCTCTCACTACCGAAGGCGTTGGTACTAGATCTGGCACTGTAACAGTACACACACGCCCGGTGGGTCTCTGCTCAACCTGCTCACCCCTTGGAGCATATGCCTGATGCACTGACTGAGCCGAAGAGGCTCCCTGATTGGCCTTCGAGGCCTGTGCTGACTATGCAGGCTGGTGGCTCGTGTCTGCCGCGAACTAGATGCACCCGAAGTGCCACTCAATTGAGGTCAAAATCTCTTCATGTGCCCCGCTTGCCCACACTGATAACAAGTAAGCGGCTTCCCTCTCCCTTGACTCTAGCTCTGAAACTGAGCCGAAGATGGTATAGACCATTGCCCTCCCCCTCTCTGTGGGCAAGTTGGAGACTTATGGCCTAGCTGACGACACTTGTAACAAGTAACATCCCCCTGGCCACCTCTCCCAGAATCCGAACTCGATACTGGAAAAGTGGACCTCGAGTATGCTCCCTGGGATGACTAGGGATTTAAACCCCTCTGCCTCTTACTGTCCCCTTGATTATCCTGACTTCTCTTGGAGCCCTCATTCTCTCATCCTCCATCTACATAATGGTCTCAAGATGGGGCACTACCTCCACAAGGCGCCCATAATCTCTAATCATGGACTCGGCCACTCGGAACATGTGTCCGGTTCTCAACCTCTTCTCGAACTCCAGACAACGGCGCTCTTCAGACTCTACGAGTTCTGGTGCAAACCTCGACAAATTGGTGAATGTGGCCTCAAACTCGGCCACTGGTGTGTTCAACTGCACCAATTTAGAGGACTGGTCTCTCAACTTCTCCCTAACTGCGGAAGGCAAAAACTTATCCTGGAAGGCATTGACGAATGCCTCCCAAGTCACCCCAATGCGCCCACGCACATACTTCCATCTCTAACCTGCATCCCCTTTCAGCTAGAAGGATGCCAAAGTCACTCTCAACTGGTCGTCCTTGATGCCAAGCATCTCGAATGTTTTCACTATATGCTCTAGCCACTCATTTGCCTTCAGTGGCTCTTTGGAATCACCTAGAAACTCGTCCGAATTTGGCTGGAAAAACTCTCGCTTTAGAAAAGATAGCCCTGCTTCAACTACTTGGGCCTAGACTTGATTCTCAGCCTTGAGAATGTCCATGGATTCCCACAATGCTCCGGCCATTTCGCGGGCTAAGACGCCCATGGCCTGTTGACTAACTGGTTCAGCCACATTGGCTTGACCAACCCCTTTTCCTGTGCCGAAATTTCATTCGGTATAGGCATCTCATGCCTCTTAGACCTACCACACCTACCACCCCCATGTCCACGTCCTGATATCCTAATGAAGGTAACAAAAAGATTAGCATATTTACAAATGTGCCGAAACTAACTCACTCGTGTCGTAATACGATGGACAACAGTAATTCATTCTACGTAAGCACGTATTCACATAAACATATACGAATTTCATTTCCGAATAATGACCATCCCGCAGCGTTGCCAGAGTTTCAGTTAGAAATGGCAGTGATCAAGTGCCTTTCTAACAGGACTCCTAGAAACCCGGGGACTTGATCAGCATCCTATAAATTAAATCTCATACCATATAATCACATAAGCATGTTATCATATAAGCATACGATACATACTAACATCTCAGCTAAGCGAGACAAACCCATTTTGGTAATAACCACTTCATACGTACCCAAAATATTCAAACACGGTACGCTCTGATACTAAGTTGTAACGCCCCAAAATAATTACAATAACTCAACCCAATCACAATTAGCGCAAGACCACCTAATCGAAATAATAAACTTTCATTAATTTGAATTGATATGCAAAAGTGACACATGTGGTATACATTCATAAATAGTTCATCCTGAATCTACAACATGTGCAATAAGTAGTAAGGATTAATGAAAGCTAAATAGGTATTTAAATGTCCTAAAGGCTTACATCTTTCCAAGTCTTAGCTTGGTTACAACAAAAGTGAGACTAGCTCAATACAAATAAAGCCCTTGGCTATACAAAAGAATATACAACAAAAGTAAGCCCCTTGCTCCAAAGTTCCTCCAAGCTATTGCCTTGGTGGAGACATATCACCAACACCTGAAAATGGTTTTTCCCAAATAGGGTGAGCCAGAGCCTAGTAGAAACAATTTAACACAATATATGGATCTTAACAAAGATATAAGTACAATGTGCATATACGATGCCTGTAACAAAACATTCATATTCTACATGATTAAAGAGTGCCAAATTTCATAACTCAATCCATTTTCCTTTAATTCGTTCATGTTAGTTCATTTCATCTCAATTCATGAGTCGACCTTTATTATCTTTTAAACAACCCAACTGAGACTACAACTCAATGGTTCTCAAATCAACACAACTATCACACAAGCATTTCAATTTGCCATTTTACGAAAATTTCATCCGTGGGTTCGGCACCCGTGTATACGCGCGTTTCGGGACTTTCACCTTAGACACACAGGCCAACTTAATTCAATGGAGTGCATCTTCTATCTCCTCCCAAACATGGAGTATATCCCCTTTCTCCTCCCAAATATCATACATGTACAATGTATCAAAATATAGTCATATTCAATGACAATCAACAAGAGATTAGTTTCAATTTACCTAATCCTCATGCAATTTCTGCAACAATCATAGCTATCCTCCACCGAAAGCCCAATACAGATATTTCTAAACAGATATTAAGTCTTTAGACAGATAATTCATTCAAATTCCCATAGGTGTGAGGTAATACATATCTAACTCCACTATTTATATTAACATCCATCCAATTTCACATTTACAATATCAATTTCACTTATTTATACAAAATAAATATTTGAAATATTTTAGGGCAAACTTCTCTCTTTTCCAAATATTAACTCAAATGCCAAAATCAACTATTGTGTCACAATATCACCTCATTTTCAAACCCCATAACCATTTATATCACATTCACTAGAAACCCCTCTTTTAATTTTATATCCCAAACCCTAGGTTTGTCTAAAGCACCCCCAAATCCCACAATTGTTACACAACAACCAATAACTAAGTTAAAAACTATATGAAAGTGTAGAAAATCCCTGCCTCAAAGAGAGAAGATGAGCCAAGCAAGGATGAAACTTCAAAGATGCTTAAACCCAACTCTATTAAGATCGAAACGGAGATCTTGAGATCCTCACTCTTTTTAACAAAGGATAATGGGTGAAGAAATCACTAGAACTAGGTGAAAATGTAGAGAGAGAGTGTTTTAGAGAGAGAGAGGGTTTCAACTTTAGGGTTTAGGAAGAAAATATCTAAAAAAGTGATGTAAAAAGTCACTTTCACGAACTGATATACGCACAGTCCGCTCGAGCGCTAGAAGTGACGCTCGAGTGCCAAGACACAATGAAAGAGGCGCGCACCGCTCGAGCACAAGAAATGACGCTCGAGCGTAGAAAACACACATCTAGTAGTTTTACAGACATTTGACTAACCGCTCGACCGCAAGAAGTGGCCGTTCGAGCTGAGCCCACTCGTGGACAGAAAGACCCGCTTGAGTGTAGAATACACTCTCCCGTAGTTTTGAAGGCCTGTAAAAGTACTGAGAGTTTGCAAAGCCCGCTCGAGTGCAAGAAGTGCCACTCGAGCGGAGAAGCAAAATTCTGGGTAACAAGAGTTTGGTAAACAAGCAATCAACCTATCCCAAACACAACCACAACAATCCAAAAGACAAACTTAAGGGAAAACAAAGGGGAATGAGGGATGAACAAACACACTAAACCACGAAACCCGAGTTTGGAATACAATAAAGGTCGGGTCAAAACTGGATTCGCTATATTCTCTCCTCCTCTTTTTCACATTGTGTATAAAAGGAGACCATCCTCTTTGGTTGGAGTTTAGAAATTTTTGCTCTCATATTATAGTCGGTATGCTTCTATAATATATTCTTCCTATGCGAGAAAGTGCTACCATTGTCAGTTCGCCAGAGCTAAGCAGAAGGTGCCTCTGCGTTAGCGGGTTCTAAACCGTCGTATCTTGGAAGACAGAAGCCAGCATACCTCCAGCACCTCGGTTAGGCAACAAATCTGTTTAAAGGAGATTGTAGTATCACACAGTCTTCGGTTTGCTTCCTTGCCTTATTTTAATCTTTTTAGTTTGATATATATTTTTGTTCATCAAGTTGTTTAGTATCATGATTTCTTGATTGTAATTTAATTCATTAATATGAATCTGTTTATTTAATTTACACAATTTGTACAACAATCTTAAAACAGATTATATGAATCGTTGTTTACTGAGATTCGTGCTCAATCAAGAATTATCCACCAAACTACAGCACCCTATTCCCGTCAATCATAATCATTTCATATTTTGTAGATATTTGGCATGCACTAAAAAAGTGCACTTTTTTTGTGTGTGCATATATATATTTATTCGGGTCACATCAATCAACATCTATCATCATCTCTCTCTACTTTCTTCCAACTTTTTATACTTTTCTACACATTTTTATTTTTATTTTTATAAAAAGTCAAAAAGTGCACTTATTTAGAACATCCTAAACCACTCATTTCTCTCATAAAAGTCAAAAAAAACTAAACCAAATAAACTTTTTAATAGCTAAAAAGCTAAAAAGGCAACTAAAAAAGTCTATTGCCAAACGACGACATAATTTGGTAGGTGAAAAAAAAAAAAAAGTGATGCTTTAATGGTCATATATAGCAGCTGTCATTTTTATCTACAGGTGCCAAAATCTCCCTCCCTCCCTGGAAAACAGATAAATTTTTGCAAAACTGTCATTTTTGTAGAACCAAACACAGAAACTGTCATTTTGTCGGTCATCCGAATACACCAGTTTCTGTATTTGGTTCTGCCAAAATATCATCTAACCATTGAACCAACATTGCTATAATTCTACTATTTTTTACTATTCATTGTCAAGTTATAGCAATGACAACGCTATTATAGCATTTGCTATTGAAGATGCTCTTATGTTTTGATGATTTAAATTATTTAATTTATAAAAAAAATTATATATATTGTTTATAAAACATTTAAATTGATTTGATAATCATAATTAGTTTATTTTATTATACTTGTCAACAAGAAAGTAAATGACCTATTTTTAGAAATATACTTGATCTTTCTTTCTTTCGTTTTTTTTTTTTTAATTTTTTTTTAAGAAGCAAGATAAATTAAAGATGCTAATATTATCGCATTGATTTAAAAAAAATAAAAAATAAAAATAAAAATAAAAATAAAAATAAAAATCATGCATATGTATAAAAGATTTTACAAAATAAACGATTCAGATTATAAAAATAAGATTCGGATAACACCCTTCAATCTAATTTTTGGACTATAAGGAATATAATCCCATTTTAAAATGAGGTTGAATCCGAGGTTTTTTTTTTTTTTTTTTTTTTTTTTTTTGGGGGGGGGGGGGGGGTGGTGGGGTTATGATTTTAGTGTTTGAAAATTGAATGGTGAAATGACTGTTATATTACTTTCAACTTTTATAAAATTAAGTTATTTAAAAAAAATTATTTTAATAATAGACTCTTTTAAAACGAAAGGTGGGTTAGATATTTACACTATCTAATTAGGACTTAGTTTGTTTTTAATTTATTGGCGTTGTTTAGGCTGAAATACTTTGAACAAATTTTAAAAACTTTGATTATCTGAAAGTTAAAATAAAAATAAAAAATGACACTCTTAATTTATGATTGTTATCAACTAATAGCTTGAAAAAAAAAAAAAATGCCCATTGCGGAGTAATTAGTTTGAATTTGTGAACTCATTATGAATTGTATTAATATTTTTTAGGAAATTATAACCTAAAAATAATAATAAATTCTGAATTTTTAATTTTGTTAATTTAAACTATAATATTTTGATTTGTTTTCAATATAAACTATAAGGCTAATTATGCTAAGTAAAATTGACGAAAAAAAAAATTTAATCATTAAATTCAATATAGGTGTATATAAGATGTCTAAAATAGTATTTTTCGTTAAGTTTAATAACTAAAATATCATTTTTTCTGTCAATTTTACTTAACAAAAATAAACGATTGATTTAGATTGAATACAATTTAAATATTTTGATTTAACTTAATAAAATAAAAAATTCAGAATTTATTTTATTACAAGATTCAAATTCTAAGATTTTTTTTTTTTGTAATTTTCTCTTGATTTTTTCAAAGATTTATAAATAAAAAAGTGGGCCGGATATCTGTACTATTTAGTACTTGGATTGGATTGGGCTGTGTCACTGCTCATTTAAATGGACTAGGCTTTTTTGAGTCATTCGAACTAGGGGTGGACATCGATCGGGCCCGGCTGAGTTCGGGTCGGCTGACACTATATAATAAGAGATCGGTGTCTGTCTAAGTCCGGTTCGACCCAACCATCGGGCCTACATAGTCAATCCAAATCCAACCCTAAAAGCTATTATAAATTCCAAACCCGGTATATACTAAAGATACACATTGGAAATTGATAAACAACTAAAATAATTCACAACACTAAATAAAAATACACATTGTAAATTTGTCAATGACACTATCACTAATAAAATAGGAATAATGTTTGAGAGCTTTGACTTGAGAGCTCTAATGTAACTCTAATGATATGGAGAGTGTCCATGTGAAGGTGGGGCTCACACTCCTCTCTCTATCTCTCTCTACTCTCTCTCTTCCACCTCACTAGAGTTTCATTTAGAGTTCTAATATTAAAGGTATGTATCATTACAGATAAAAGAGTTATGCTAAGGACCCCAAATATTCTACAAAATCTCTCATATAAGTGTGAAACCCACATACATGGGGATTTGTGTGACTCCCACCAATATGAGAAGTTTGGTAGAATATTTAGAGTATATAACATTTCTCCTGATAAGTTAATTCTTGACAATGCAAAAGAAAGATTAAGGGAAATACTTCGGGTGACTGAAACTCGAAAGCAAAAGAAAACCCCTCATACACTGTCAGCACAGATTGACCAAACTAGTGATGAGATTAAAAGCATACAAAACGAATCTTCCTCAAGAATAGGTTAGTAATTGTCCATAAACAACAAAGTGCTTCAACATTAGAGATTAATTCCAATCAATCAACATTTTATATTTATTAAGATATTATATTATAATATAATATCTTAATAAATATCAAACCCATCCCATTAATTTTACGGGCCTATATGATTAGTATAGTCCAGTTTTATAGGTTAAAATATTATTTCCAAGCATAAAAAAATATGGATGGACTGAGCGGGTCAGCAAGCTGATGTCCACTCCTAATTTGGACTACTGTTCAGTCCTCCATTGTGAGCCCGCCATGTGTCTTATCCTTATAATCTTCTAGGTCGCTATGCATAAATTATACATAAAAACTATTTTTTTTTAATCATGCTATGCACGGGTTGTATTAGAATTTTTTTTTAAAAATTAAACGAGTAATATAAATAATTACAAATAATATCAATTAAAACTTAAGAAATTGTGAAAGTATAGAAAAACAATCATACAACAAAATTATAAAAGTTCTTCCAAGTTTAAAAATATATATATATATATATTTATCAAAACTGTAAAGAAATTAAAACCTATAAAAATTAGTTTATACAATTTATATTCTCAGTTAAAAAGAAAAACAAAAATTGATGAAGAATTGTACAAAACCTAGACAAATAATTTAAAATATTCAATACCTATTAACATATAATAAAAAAATTGCAAATCATTTTAAATATACATCAACCATAATTAAATTGAGTTTGCAAAATATTGTTTTCGTAGGTTCCAAATAATCTTTCTCTCTTGATATCACATATGCAAAGACTCATACCAACATAAACTTAAAGAAACTATTCATCAAATTTATAAAGGAATTAGGTTTCACAATACATGCAAATAGAAAATGTAAGTTAATTGTTATTACAGTTCATAGGATTGCATGCAAATAAGAAATAACAACTTAATTTAATATTGATACAAAATAACAATGATAAAAACACAATTTATTACACTATCTTTAAAAAAAAAAAAAAAAAAAACACGCACACACACACACAACTTATTACACCATTTTAGTGTATTTTCAATTTTTTTTTTTTCATTTTCAATATTTGATTTTTTCATTCTTGATATAAAAAATGAGTGAAAGCTTATAAACACTAACGTTTTGTACCAATTTCATTTCTTAATTCAATTCTTTTTTTAGAACTCTGAACATGGTTTAAAATTATTTGAATTTTTTTTTTGTTTTTTTGCTAAAATAGTTCCACAAATGCATTTTAGGCATTTTTTTTTATATTCTTTTGTATCTTAAATAATAGAAAATAATTTTTGAAATGATACCAAATGGATCCATCTTTTTTAATGTCTCTTTTTTGTAATTCTTATTTAATAATTTGAAGTTACAATTGCCCTATAAAATGTACAAAAATACCCAAAAATACACTATAAATTTTTATAAACTATTAAAATTTGATTTTGTGTATATATAATGAGTACTCTATAAAATATAAGAAAAATACCATTAACAGCTTACAAAATAGATATGGAAGTGACCTTAGCTTTATTGACTTGAATAATAGAAAATTTTATTAAAAAATGAGTAAAGAAACAAAATAATAACAATAATAATCAAGAACCTATAATATATGTGCATAGAATAAAAGAGAGAGAGAAGAGCACATGAATAGTGTATTTCGTTTACAAAGATCAAAATTATAAATAAAATAAAAAAAGAAAAGAGGAGACGATAATTACTTTAGTAATGAAATTCCCTACATACATTCTCATATATTTATATTCCACCAAATGAATAAGTACATATAAATAAAAGAGAAAGATTATAAATCAACATATTTATTAAATGTAGCCCTCAAAAACATACAAGACAATCATTCACAAATTGTCATAAACATAGGGGAAACATCATGTCTTCATTCATCAGAGTTTCCTTTACAAAAGATATTACATGCATGACATTTTCATAAACATTCATTTGAAACTATAGCATGTAACTCTAACTTCTAAACAACAAAAATAAGTGTCCAAAGGGCTTACAGCTTTCCAAGTTAACACTTGGTTACAACAAAAGAAGAATTCTAACTCTTTACATATAAAGCCCTTGACTTGAAATTTTACATTTAACACCAAACAAAATATGTAAAATGGAGTCTTCCACCCCTAAACCTCCCAAGCTATGTCCTTGGAGGTGGCATGTCCTCTGTACCTGAAAAATGGTGTCCCAAGTAGGGTGAGCCAAAGCCCAGTAGAGATATGTTAAACAGTATATGAGAATTAACTAAAACATTAGCATCCGATAAATGTTTAACACTTGAAACCAACTTACACCGTTTTCATAACCAATTACTTATCCAAATCAATTCATGGACATAGGTCATCATCATCTAAACAATTCAAAATGAGACTACAACTCATTTATCAATACTTCAATCATAAACATTTATTCATACACTTCCATTTCTTGCCATTTTACGGAACTACGTCCGAGGGAACCGGCACCCAAATATATATAAGATTTTGGGACTTTCACCCTGGACACTCCAGCCAACTTAATTATCAATGGAGTCCATCCCCTATCTCCTTCCAAACAATGGAGTACATCTCCTCTCTCCTCCCAAACAAAGATACATATACAATGTATTTAAACACGTTGTCATATACAATGACCAATTAAATCACCTATTCAATGTTTTAATCCAACCGTTATATTCAATGACATAATCCAATTGATTAGTTTCAATTCACCTAATCATCATGCAATTTCTACAACAATCATGGCTATCCTCCACCAATAGCCCAAAGTAGATATTTCTAAACAAATAAATAAATCTATCAACAAATAATTTATCAACTCTTCCCATAGGTGAGTGATTTACTAATCCAACTACACCATTTAATCACATGTTCCTTTAATTCCATAATTTCCATGTCAATCTCGTTATTATACAAAATAACTTATTTAATTCAAATTAGGGCAAGTCTCCCCATTTATCAAATATTATACCTAAGACCAAATTTCATAAATTCTTCTCAAGTCAAAACATGTTCAAGACCTCTCATGCCCATAAGGAACCCAAATAGAAAACCCCTCTTTTATATATATAGAAACCAACCAAAAAAATTCACCAAAAACCTTCCCAGATCACACCATTTATACAAGATGACAATATCTATGTTAAAACCCATATAGGAGAGTAGAATATCCCTACCTTAAGCTTAGAAAATGAAGAAGGAAGAAAAATCCAAAAGTCGACGGAGGAGAAACGACGTTTTGCTCCTATCAAAATGAAGCCCTCAACAAGCTCTACATTGTATCTCAACTGAGCAAGGTGAGAAGATCACTCTAGGTGAGTAGATCTAGAGATTTAAGTGAAAAAAGTTGAGTTTTAGAGAGAGAAGAGAGAGATCACAGTTTGAGAGGAAAAAAGGAAAGAAAATCATGAGAGAAAGAATGGTTTGGGCCTATTTATAGTAGTGAGGAAAAGCCCTAAGGTCAAATAAAATAATAGGCCCAAAAAAACCCCTAGATTGGGCCCATTCAGACCTCAAAAATCTGGAAAAAAAAAACACACAGGGGTCGACCCTTAGACAGGAGGGGGTCGACCCTATCTTCCAGCAACCAACACACAGACATAAGAGGGTCGACCCTCTCCCAGTCTGGTGTCTACCCTATCTTCTAGCAACTAACACACAGACATAAGAGGGTCGACCCTCTCCCAGTTTGGTGTCTACCCTATCTTCCAGCAACACTTCTAGAACTTCACCAACAGGTAAGGGTCGACCCTAGGAAGGCTAGTGTCGACCCTAGAATGGAATTTCTAAGTCTCCAAGGAACTTTTGACAAGAATAAGTGCGAACAATCAAACCCAACAAGTTTAAATCGGATTGCACTCCTCCAAAACCAACCCATAACAACACCAAAGATTCCTAAAATAGAACAAAGGGTTCAAATACACTTACCAAAAGCTTTAAAGGACACATGTGCTACAACCTCCCCACCTTAGGAAATTTCATCCCCGAAATTTTAAAGCAGGTATTTAAAGCCATGATTAAACCAATCCCAACAATAATAATCAATCAATTTCATCACCATGACCTATCTACCAGTCATTCCATCTCTTCACAAGAAAACAAATCCACAGCATATATTACCAATACGCGTATTTCGAGATTTAACACATTTCAACACATACATCTCGTGTTTCCAAACATAGGCAATGCTTATGACAAATTTACATTTCCAAAGCTTAAATAACATATGCAATGTTCAAATTTAACTTGTGTCTCCGTAACATACTCCACATTCACAATGTATTACAATCTCAAAACATATACAATGTTCTTATAGTTCATCAACAAAATAACGTTTTCAACATATACTCAAACATTAACAAATAGGTTCGGATATTTCTCTCGGACCTCCAATTTTCGTTCCCAAGTTGCTTCATCAACTCCGTGATGTTTCCATAATACTTTGACCAAGGAAATCGTCTTGCCTCGCAAGACTTGGTCCCGTCTATCCAAGACCCTCACCGGTCTCCCCTCATACGAGGCATCCTTATCTACCTCTAAGTCGGTCCAATCTGACACATGCGATGGGTCCGGCTTATACTTCCGAAGCATACTAATATGAAACACGTCATGCACTCCGAAAAGTTGCGGAGGCAACACCAAACGATATGCAACCTCCCCAATCCACTCAAGGATCTCAAAAGGGCCAACAAACCGAGGGAATAACTTCCCACTCTTCCCAAACCCCGTCTAGGTGATATTTTCAAAAAGACATGATTGCCCACCTCAAAAGACAAAGTCTCCTCCTACAGTCGGCATAACTCTTTTGGCGACTCTGGGCTGTAACCAACCTCTTACGAATAAGTGTCACTTTCTCTGTCGTTTCCCGAACCAACTCTGGACCCAACAGAGGTGCATCACCCACCTCGGCCCAACACACTGGAGATCTACACTGTTGACCATATAAGGCCTCAAATGGTGTCATACCAATACTTGATTGGAAACTATTATTGTGGGCAAACTTCACTAAGGGTAGGTGTCTTTCCCACGATCCCTCAAAGTCAAGGACATAGCCTCAAAGCATATCCTCAAGTATCTGAATGGTGCACTCGAATTGCCCGTCAGTTTGAGGATGATAAGTCGTGCTAAAAGTCAATCTGGTGCCCAAGGCACTCTACAAACTCTGCCACAACCGAGCAGTGAAACGTGGTCTCTATCTGAGACAATCGGCACTGGGACCCCGTGCAACCTCACTATGTCCCGAATATACAAGTCAGCAAGGTAGTCTACCGAATCTCTTACGCGCATAGGAATAAAGTGTGCCGACTTAGTCAACCGGTCCATTACCACCCAAATGGCATCACTACCCCATCGACTCCTCGGAAGACCCACGACCAAATCCATCGTGACGTGCTCCCATTTCCACTCGGCTATAGGCAAGGGTCGTAACAAACCTGCAGGCCTCTAATGCTCAGCTTTCACTTGCTGACAAGTAAGGCATTTCGAAACAAACACTGCCATATCCTTCTTCATACCCCTCCACCATAACCGGTGACTCAGATCATGATACATCTTTGTGCCTCTCGGATGCACTGCAAGGCGTGAATGGTGAAACTCTCGGAGTGCTTCCTCTCGGCAAGACTCCGACACAAACAAGCGGTCTCGGTACCTCACACTCAGGTCGGGATATACAGTCAAACCCTTCTCTACCTTTCCACTGGAGATCTTCTCCTAGAGGGATTCTACCTCGAAATCACCCTTTTGCGCTTCTAATACTCGGTTCACAAGTGTAGTTTGTGCAACTACTGAAAACAAAGTGTAGATACCCCATTTTTGACCGTCCTCAAGACTTGGTTGTGCTTGCAGGTACACCCAACAACTAGTTCGATTGCTCGCCGAGTACTCAACTGCCGCGGCGAAACGTCACAGGTTTGAGCTTTCCAAACCCTATATCCTTCCTGCCCCATTTTTGGACCTTGTATTGGCCCTTTCTACATGCTTTGTGGAAGGCACTGCCGGCCCCTTTTTGGCCCTGCCGGCCATGCCTTTGCCACTACCGGTCATTAATGATGCCTGACGGCCATCAATAAGCCACTGCCAGCCACCACTGATGGCCGGCAGACCCCCTGTCTCAGCAGGTTTCACGCCAGATCTTTTGAGCCAGCTGGTTTTCACTCCTCTCCCCTCCATACATGTGTATGGAGGGATGAAGCTCTTGCCAAGCTTGTTTAACAAGCTTCTTCTTGTATCCTTTTATATAAGGAAGGAGTCTTCTTCTATATCAGAGGTTGAAGAAAGTTTTGAAGGAGTTATCTCTCTCTCTCTATATATATATATATATATATTGCATAGAACAGTGCTCTAAAGTCCATTTTTCTTGCACTTTTGCACTACAGCACATAGAGATACACCACCATCTTTGAGCTGAGGTTCTTGAGGGGTTTACTTGAGCTCTAAAACTTAGTTTTTGGTCCCTGAGATTGCAGGTTTCAAAGTTGGTCTTCAAGGATGAGTTTCTTCCCCTTTTTAGCATTTATTTGTACCTCATTTTGGCCATCCTTTCATATTGTTTTAGGCCTTGATTTAAACTGAAAAAAGTTCTGTATTTAAGTGCTTTTGAAGTTTGTTTAAGGTCTTTTTAGTGTTAGGGGTGTACAACCCTCTTATATGCTTTGTTTGGCCTTGTTTTGAGCCATGCTTTAAGGCCTTTGAGCTAGGCTTTGTTTGGCCTTTTAGCCACTGAAATCCAGTGGATTTTCAATGGTAGGCATGTGGTTTTGAGGTCTCAAATCAGAGGGGGTGGCCCCCTCTCTTCTTGTTTTTGTTTGCTTGTATTATTGGCCTATCAAATGAGCATGTATCCTTTACTTTTGAGGCTTGGTTCAGGCCTTTTTTTGTGACTTTTAGGACTTTCCTTGACTCTATCTATGGATGGTTTGGTCATATTTTGCATGCTTCTTGTATGTGTAGTGTAATCCCATTTGTGGCTCATCAAAGTAGCATGTTTGCCTAGCTTATGTTGAGTCCATTTCAGTATATTTTTGGTGATGTTTTGCCATGACATAACTCTGTCTAAAGTGGGTTTGGTCATCTTTTGCATGCTCCATATACTTGTAGAACAAATCTTACTTACTAGCTTTATGTGCATGATGTTTTGACTCATCATTTCAACATGTTTTGGCTTTGTTCCAGCATGATTTTATTCTTATTTTGGGCTGTTCTAGGACTGTTTTGGGCTGTCATGGTCATATCACTCATGTTTTGTATAGCTATAGTGTAAATGCTTTGGCTAGCCTTGGGTTTTGAGGCCCCTACCATGCCATGCATGTGATGTTTCCATGCTTTGCCATCATCTTGAATGTTATTTCAGTCCATGAAATGTGGTCATACACCTACATTTGACATGCTTTCAATGTCTTAGAGAGTTTGTGTTTTATGCCTCATGAATGGATCATTGTGCATGCCTCTATACTTTTGCATCATGCCTCATGCTCTTCATGCTAGCTTGTTTTGGCTTACCTCCATACATGTTTTAGTCTCATTTTAACATGTTATAGGACTATTTTGGGTTGCCTTTGCCATATGCTCCATGCTTTGTATAGTTGTAGTCCAATTGGCCTTGCTAGCTTTATGTTTTAATGACTCATGCATGCTATCTTTGAGCTATTTAGATGATTTGGAATCGTTTAATACTTCATTTCAGAGCTTTTAGCATTTCCATATTAGCACTTCATTTACTCTTTAAGCGTCTTTGAGTGTCGTGCATTATTGTCTTATTTGTGGCCTAGCTTGTATGCTTGCATACCTTGACCTTTGAGCCTTTATCTCAGCATGTTTAGGTCTTTGTTTAGACCTATTTAACCTTTGTCCATGTTTGGTTCAATCATTTGTGCCATGTATTGCATGCCCTTTGTGTAGTCCCTTTGATGGCTTTGTGCCTTAGGTCTTGCATGCCTTACTTGTGTTGTTTGAATGATTTGGTATCATTTCACACTTGATTTCAGAGCCTTTAGTGTTGTCACACTTCCATGTTTATCGCTTCTTTATCATGATTGAGGTTTGTGTTTTGAGGTCTAGTTGTTAAGCCATTTGTAGACACCCCATTTTTGACCGTCCTCAAGACTTGGACGTCACCGCTTGAACACTCGGTGATTATCCATGTTTGTGTTTGTTTGGAGTTCCTGGAGTTCTCGGCTACGCGCCTTGTCTCAGGATCTCCGAACTCGATTGTTTTGTGTCTGGTTTTGCACCAAACACTTGTGTTTTGCCTTGGAGGGGCAGGGAATGCCTTGTGAGGTATCCCCACACACCACCGGCACTAGCTAGAGGTCACCGGCTGGTTTTTGTTGCCACCGGCAATATATATTGCCGGTCGGCACTCTTTGTTGCCGGTCGGCAGTCATTTTTGTCAAAATGACATTTTTGGCTAGCCGACTACTGTTCATCTGCTTTTTGAGATATTTTAAGGCAGCTGTCTTGCATTGGCTTCCCCTCCATACACGTGTATGGAGGGATGGACCTCTTGTTAGCTTACTTGACAAGCTTTACAAGTTTGGCTCCTCTATAAGAGGAGCCCTTCCCCCTTGGCTTTAGGGTTGGCTTTTTAGTGAGAAAACAACTCAGAGCAAGCTCTGGTTTTAGGGTTTGAGTTCCATTCATATCCTATCTCTATATCTCCCTTGTGTGTGTTCTAGGTGCTTTGTGTCTTACTATTGCACACAAACACCTAGTCTTTCACTTTTTCTTGGTTTCTTCAAGGACCAGAGCTTGTTCTTGAGGTCCTTGGTTGGATTTGAGCTCAAAGAAGCAACAATATCAACATTTGTGAAGAAGGTCAACAAGGGTAAGAAACTAGTCCTTTTTCCCCCATTTTTGCATCCTATTTCTACCTATCTTAGAGCTGTTTTTGTGCTTAGTGTTTAATACAAAAAAGTTCTTTTTTAGGCCTCTTGATAGTTTATTAAGGTGTTTTGTGGTTTGGGGAAGTTTGACCCCTTAGGCCTTGAAAGGCCTCATTTTGTGCTATTTTGTGCAAGTTTCGAGACTTTGGTGTTTGGGCCTCTCTTGAGGGATTTCAGTGGTGGAGATGGTGCCTTGAAGTCTCCAAAAGGGAGGGCCACCCCCTCTCCTTGTTGTCCTTGAAAGGGACCATTTTTGGTCTCTTAAGGAAGTCTTTGTTCAAGTGTGTGTTGAGCATGCCATGGCTGTATTTTATGCTTATATTGCCATGTTATAACTTTGTATTAAGTTGGTTTTGGCACTCCATGCATGTTTAGTATAGTTGCCATGTAATGCCTCCTTATCCCTTAACATGCCTTAGGTTGTGTGCCTTTGTTTTAGCATGTTTTAGGCTTAGATTTGTGAAGTTCTTATGCTTATTTTGCCATGCTTTAGGTCTGTCCATAGTTGTTTGGATCGATTTTGGCATGCTTAGTATAGCTCCTTTGCATTTGTGGCTTGCCGGGCTTATACGCCTCAAGTATGTGAATGTGTAGCTTGTGTTGCTTGCATCATTTTGGTGGTTTGGAACCATCCAACATGTAATTTCAGTCCCTTTGGCATGCTCATATGCTTGCCTTAGTTGCTTTTGTTGCTTTGAAGCATGTGTTGTATGCCCTATGTTTTGACCATTGTGCATGCCTTTGAATTTGAGCCACTTAGATGCCATCTAAGTAGTCCTTTGGGCTTGATTTTGTGTGCTAAAACTCTGATTTTAGTTGTTTAAGTCTTGCCATGTTTGTTATGCTAAGTGTTCAAGCTCTCTTGCCTTAAGTACTTGGGCCATTTGCATGCTTTGTTGCTTCATTTGGTTGGTTTGGCACCTTCTACATGATTTCAGAGCTTTTTGCATGCTAATTGTCTTTTGTTTGCCCTTTTAAATGTGTTTAAAAGTTGCCCCATTATGCTTAAGTATTGGACCATGAATGCTTGCATGTGTGTGTGCATTTTGGCCTTCACTTCCTTGGTTTTGGCCACTGATTTTAGGCCTATTTAGAGTTGCCTAATCATGTTTAAGTCCTCTTTTATTTGGTTTGCATGCTTGCCTTGCATGCTTGCTTGTATGTTTGTATAAGTGCCTTGCATTGTCCATATTGCATGCTAGCCAACATGTCTAGGATTGCATTGCATTGTGCATGCTTGGCCTCTTGAAGTGAGTGTGATAGAGGTTAGGACCCTTTGGTTTGTTGTTTGCATTGCATTTTTTGACATGAAGTGCACACTTGGTTCTTTGGGCCATCATGCATGGAAATGCGTGATTGGTGGCCCGAGAATCGAGGCACATCCTCCTTTGAGTCACAACATGATAAGGGAATGTGTTTGGTGCATACATTGCTTGAATTGCTGCCATGCAAGTTTTGCCCTCTGCTGCTGTGAGTTGCAGGTTCTGCAGGAACTTATTGCCGGCCGGCAGTATTTAGTGCCGACCGGCAGTCAATCAGCCGATGGATTCATTTTGTGCCGGTGACCACAAATTCACTGCCGGTGATCATTCTACTTGGCCGGTGATGATTCCCAGTATCCAGAGAGGCATCCTTGGACTTTGGCAATTTTCAGAAGGGCAAAGCAGGGAAAACAGAGGCAGGCTAGGCATGGCAGTGCAATTCCGAGCGGAATCCGAGCGCGCATGCATTGAGCCCTCGCCCGAGGCGGTTTACTGTTTTTCTTAGATAGTTAATTTGTTAATTAATTAGGCAATTTGTAATATTTAATTAGCTTGCGTAGTTAATTAATTTGTATATTCTTTTGGTCCTCCGAGCGAGGGCAAATCTGTAATAAGTGTGCGTGAGTGGTGTGTATGTCTTCCAACCCCCACTTCTTTCTTCCCTTTTATTTACCTGCTTACGATGGTAGATTAGGGCACGTTTATTTTAGCATACCTTATGCAATGCATGCGTGCATCCATGCATTTGTTGACATGCACCGGGCTCGGTACATCACGCAACCGCATTGTATTTCAATTTCCAAATTGAATACTTGTTACATGTAGCATTTCACATGCCATTAGGGTTAGCCGAGCCTATCTCTAAATGCATCTCTGTATGTTGCATTAGCCACTTAAATGAACTAGGGCATGCATGTTGCTAACTAGTTATTGTTGTTTTGGCACGGAGTACGATGTAAGTATTTGCTTTAGCATCTCGCATGCGTGTGAATGTTAACATGACAGTAGTTACCATGTGGCTAATGCTTATATGAGATAAACTGTTTGAATGCCTGTGGGTGGAGGTTGGATTGCTTGAGTTGGAAAAACTCGTTGAAATCCGTGTTTTAGCCTACTTGCGAGTAGCAAATTCCAAAGCTTTTCAAAACGAACGGATATGCAATGCTTATTTCCAAATTAGGCAATCTAGTCTATACTTGTTTGCTGTGCGCATAACATAGTAATTCTAGGCTAATAACCGGAATAAGAACACATAACGTTTTCAAAATCGGATATCACGGTTAGTAGAGGCCGGTCTTCGGACCGGGCGAAAGGGGGTGCTCATAGCTGACCTTCCCCGATCGTACCCAAGCTCCCGAGCCAAGACATTTGGTGATGACGGACACGTGGCCTTCGGCACCGAGTCAGGGTTTCCTAAATTTCCCGTTTTAAAAATATTTAGGTGGCGACTCTGTATCTGGCAAAGCAGTCCATGTTTGGCACTTCTTTTCAAAAATCTGTTTTTTTCAAAACGATTTGCCAGAGTTGGACTCTTTGGTTCAGATTACGAACCGCAACAAACAAAACGGGGAGTCCGAACTGTAGAGTGAGGCCCCGGGCGTTACAGTTTCTGGCGACTCTGCTGGGAGTTTAGAGAGCTTGACTCGAACTCGTGATATCCTGTTTTGACTACACTTATGTGTGTTCTTTGCATTGCATGTGCATTGGTGCGCCTAGGACACCGTGTTGGCCATCTGCTATTCCTGAGCGGTTTGCTGGAGGCTTGTCTTGTCAAGGCATGACCATAAGGCTGACCGGTTGCGGGCTCTGCCAGTATGGGAACACAAACCCCGGTTTTACCGGGCACCCTTTTTGACCATTCGACCTAGTGCATATTCGGATCCATAGTGACCATTCCAAACTAGGACAGGTTGCTTACCCACGATTAGGTTGTTTGAAACCGCTGTGTGCGTAGTGAAACCCTAGCTCCTGACAAAATAGGACAGGGAAACCCTACCCCAACATAGGGGTGTATTGGCTCTCTTTTACCTGCTATGTGCTTTTAGAGTGTATCTCTGCAGGGAACGCATATCAGTTTGCAAAGTTTGAGCATCAGGCCCGAGGGCACTAGTATCAGTGTTGAGAATCAGTTATGTCTGCGGGTATCAGTTCAGTTTTGAACAGTGATTCTGGGGAACAGTGATCAGTAGTAGAGTGCAGTTGTTCGGCTACACCCGTGTTTGATCTGTTTGGGGCTGAAATACTGCTTGTTTTCCGTTTCAGTTCAGAGATTCAGAGAATTGATCCAGAACAGTTAGTGTCTTCTCCTTGCTGAGGCAGGACTTAGCATGACGCAGAATTCAGAAGAGATCGTGGTCATGACGGCCGCGTTGGATCAAGGAATCACCCTACACAGTGAGACTACTGTTGACATGCCGCATCCACCCAGATCGCCGGCCGCACCCACATTTGGGCCCCTCAACTATATCAGGCTCGCGAGCCTACTACATTTGAACTAATGGGAATGATAGGTGATCTTCAAAGATCCGTGGCGGATCTCGCCTATGGAATGTCTGTTTCGCCACCAGCCGCACCATAGCCGGGAGCTTTGTACCCCAGGAGCCCCCGCTGTTGGGCCGGATTGTTATTGAACTTAGTCAACCGGAAGATGGCCTCCAGTTACAACAATGACATGTCAACACCAACTCAAATCCTAGATCAGGCTGAGGCCGAGACAAAGGTAAATGAAGGCAGATGCCGACCCTATCGAACAACTGCTGTGGGCAGTAGGGCTTTGAAAGCCGGGGGATGAACAAGCAACAGATATCTGCAGTTGTGACAAAAGCTGTGGAGGATGCTTTCCCCACTCCGCCTGAGGGCAGTTCCAGTCAATCAGAGAACCGGGACAGGCCCCGTCATGCCAAAACAGTTCTTCCCCCCCAACCTTGCATCCGGAAAGGATCAGAAATCCAAGGCCGCCCCGCCGATCCGTTCGCTAGTGCATCTAGCAAGAGTGCTCAGGCTCCAAAGTACCTGCCTCGAGGGCGCAGGGTTTCCATCCTCTACATGCCTTTGTCTAGGCACTTTTGATTTGGCCAAAAAGGGGCATCTTACACCTCTGAGCCAGCCTCGACCCCTCCCGAAGAATCTCCCTGCTACGCATGATCCTGCTCAGTACTGTGCGTACCACCAGCAGACAGGCCACCCTACTGACAATTGCTTTCGCCTCCGTCATGAGGTGCAGGATTTGATTGACAACGAGGTTATCCTCCCCCTACCTCGCAAGTCAGTCACTACAGAGTTCTTGGATTTTGAGGACACATACTGCGAGTATGTAATCAGAAGGTGAACCGCCTGCGGGCAGTGCCTGGCGCATTTTTGGATGTGGCGTTTGGCACGCATTTTTGGGCATCTGTTAATTTTGTAAATTCTGACTTGGGTGTCGAGTCAGTCTTTTGTTTTGTCTTGAGTCTGTCTCTCTTATTGAGTCAGTCTTTTTGCTTACAGGGTCTGTCTTGTTGTAATGAGTCAGTCCCTCTTGTATAGATACCAGGTGATTCCGGGGTTGTTGCCTCGAACGCCGTTTTGTAATTATCCTTTTGTTTTTCCTTTTGAGTCTGTCTCGGTTGAGGAGCCAGTTCAACAAATCTGAATGAAACAGCCGTGGCTATCACATTCCGTACTTGTTGCTATTTGAGTCAGCCGTGCCAGAGGATGTGAATGGAACGACAGTACATACGCCTACTCTCTTGTGCCTTAAACATCGTTGTAATGACCTAAGCTTTTCATAAAACCCTTTTCGAACACTGCGGTGATGAAAACGAAGAGGAAGGAATTCCTCGGGTTTTGTAAAATTTTGATCATTTTGAGAGAAAGAAGGACTAAGCTAAGCTTTTAATGAATGAAATCATGCTGTCAGCGTGAGTACTGAGAAGGACCCTGGTTTGATCCAGACTGGTTCCACACTATCTTCACGCGAGCGATTTGTCGCTTTCTTAAAAACTTTCAAAACAAAATGTTTTGCGCGTCTTGTGAAGACTGTGTGGAATCGCTCTTGAGATTGTGCAGCCCAGGATCGCTCTCAGCCTCAAGATTCAATTTTCTGTTGCAAACTGGAATCCGTTCAAAACGTTCAACAGTGCCATGAAACGCCTGTGTGGCCCATTTTGAGGCAGCCCTCGAGCAAGAGGCATCAAAGTCAGATCAAGGAGATCAGATCCCACCGGCAAGGCTCGTGAAGCAGCCGTGATGAACTTTTCTGCAAATCAACACAACAGCATATCTCCTGGACAGAAAGGCTTCAATCTCAAAACCATTTGGCATGGGCTTGCTACACTTTTACCCTTTGAGAGGCTCGCTGGGCCGAAAACCCGGAAGGGCGACCCAGGCAAAAGTTAGAGCAAAGAAAAAAAAAAGAAAAAAGAAAAATACAAAAGAAGCAAAAAAAAAGAAAGAAAAAACAAAAGAAAAAAGAAAAGAAAGAAAAAAAAAAAAATAAAGCAAAAGAAAAGAAAAAGAAAAAAAAGAAGAAAAACATAGCTCGCAAGGTCGAAAACCCGCATTGGGCGCCTTGGCAAAAGTTAGAGCCTAAACAGTGAAGGTTAAAATACCCGAGTGTACCTTAACCGGAACTACGTAAGGCTTGATTCCCATGTTTGGGATACGTAGGCAACTTCATCTTGAAGTCCAGCCCCCAACGCTTCCATAGCGTCTCAGTCCATGTCATGGTTTTGATCACTTTGCCTCCTCCGAATCCAATGTCTCGATTGCAGCAACCGGAACTAGTGACCAACTTCCTCTTGAAGTCCAACCACCAACACCTTCCAGGTGACTGTGTCCATATATTGATTCAAACCGTCTTCGTCTCCTCCGCGTCCGAGGGTCCGATCGTCATCAACAAGGACTGGCTTACAGATGCCGCGGCATCATCCAAACAAGGGGCAACTTTCCGTTGCCATACATTGCCATAAGTTGCCCTGAGTTGTCCAAACCAGGGCAACTTTCCATGCCGTATTCCCCTTTTAAGCCAGGCAATTTTCCATTGCCTCCGATCCGGGCATATCTCGAGGGTAAGTTCGCGCTCGTTGAGCGTTGACTTTGCAAAATAGTTTTTAAAAATTTTTACTGAGGTTGACTATTTCTCGAAAACTATTTCACTTTTCAAAATGACCATGTTTGGACCCAAAAGGAGAATTTTCAGTGCTCACAGCCTGATTCGCATGATTTCAAATCAAAAATCGAATAAGTGTGTTAATCCGACTCTCATTCTTGATCAGCTGTTTAGAAAAACAAAAATGGTCAAAGTGACGAACTAGGGCACAATTGAGTCAGGTCTTCTGTCTTTCCCCCGTCAACATACTCACCGGAAAGGCACTCTATCCACCGGAGAATAGCCGCGAGCAACAGTGCCGACGTGAACCTGCGACTTCCTATTCATCCATTAATCACCCTGGGGAGGATAAAAAATGAGAAATAAAGAATCAGAGGTGTAAGGAGAAAAAGAAGTGAAAGGGTTTTTGAGAGAAAAACCGAGCCTGAGGGCCGAGTGAGGTGAGAATCACAAATCAGAAATGGTGGAAGTACCCAGAAGAACTGGCTCCCGAGATTCGAGGTCTCTCCTGTGTAAACATGTCCGTGTGTCGTGTCTTTTGATTTGTCGGTCTCAATTTTTGGCTTTGAGTCTTTTCCGAGTGTGTCTCATGTGTTCAGGTCGCGTGCCTTTCTTTTTGTTTGAGTCCCTCCGCTGTGTTTTGTGGTAGGCTCGATACCCCGGTTGAAGCCCTTCTTATTTCAAAAAAAAATCGTTTGTGCTCAGAATGCTGTGCCATTCTCTACATTCGTGCGAAGCAAGAAAGGAAAGGGAAAATTTGGGACATCCGAGTGTGTTTCAACTACAACCGTGTCAGCTTTTGGGTCCGTCTTGTCAGATTGGGACTGTTCGTTCAGGGTTTTGCGTGTGCGGAATGAACCGAGTGCTGTGTTATGGGCTGTATGCAGATCAATCCCCAGTAGAGTATGGCTGTATTATTCAGTTTGAGTAGGTTTGTATGAGTTGTTTGCTGTTAGTTGGTTGGTTATCCGATTATCATAGTGCAAGTGCTCAATTACAAGTATTCACTTTTCAGACAACAGATTAAGATCATTTACATTTGAGGTGTAATATGATGCAATACAGTGCAAGGTATGGAATATACACAAATGTAAACACTCTTTTCAGACAAAAAGTTTGTTTCATTTCATATCATCTTTCCAAGTACATAAATTTTGGAAACAAAATCTGCCCGGCAGTACAAAGTACCCTAACTACTGACAAAAGGGGAAAAATGCAAAAAGAGAAGAAAAACAGTAAAAATCTGTATCAAATGTCAAAATGGCTCCGGGGCCGTCAATCTGTCCTGGTCCTCTTCCTGGACGAGGGTCCAAGAGCGTCATCAACAGGGGCACCGCTGGGGGCATCGCCGTCCGAGTTCGAGTCCGAGCCATCACTGGTCTCCTCCGCCTCTGTCTCTGCCTCAGACTCATCATCCAGAACTGGAGCCGCGAGCTGCTCCCGACATGAGTACGCCCCCCTCTAGGATATGCTCTGCCATCCCGAGTAAAGGAGGTCCAGCTGGAACGCCGCCCACCGGAGGAATCTGGAAGGGAGGCTGAAAAAGCATGAAAGGCAAATTCATCAGAATACTGTGAGCAGTAAATCAGTATAGAATACAGTGTGGGAATACAGTGTGTGCATGCCGTGAGCAGTAAATCAGTACAGAATGCAGTGTATGAGTACAGTGTATGTATGCTGTGAACAGTAAGTTAGTGCAGGGTACAGTGTGTGAGTACAGTGTATCAGATGCCGTGAGCAGTTTATCAGATGTTGTGTTGTGCATCAGATTATGTAAAGCAGTTTGTCTATGGTTTGAGGCCGTAGTCAGAAAGAACATACCGGAATGCTGTAGAGGGCTAGAAGGTCGAATGTCCGCTGTAGCATCCCCATCATGGAGGCATTCATCTCCAATGACTTCCGGGTGTACTCAGAAGACGCCTGCAAAAGTATCAGATGCATCAATATTCTGTGGAATATCAAATAAACTGAAATGAAATAACAGTGCAAGATGAAGAATGCAGTAATACATACCGGAGGCAAGTCGGGGACACCGACAAACTCGTGGTCAGCTGGTGGAGGAGCAAAGGGGATCTGATAGGTCGCCCCACCCTGTCCTCGGAAAGAAAATAGCGGGCAGAGCAGGCCAACCGGTCCCTCGCCCTCGCTGAACTCCACCCCTGCCACGGACTCGAGCCCTCCTCGGCGCTCCCCCTCCAGCTCCTGCTCCAGCCGCTGCGCTGGTCCCTCTCTCTCTACTCGGGGCCGCCGCTCAGAGGTCGCATAATGAAGGTCCGGACGTACTCCGAGTAATCGCCCTCGCCTCTGAAGTCGTCTGCCTCCCAGCCAATGGTGTAGTCCGCCATCAGCTCAGCAGTGAACCTCTCAGTATCCCGCATGTGCTCAGGAGGGTGCACCGGGACTATCTGCTCAGGTAGGCCTAGGGTCTGACGCAAGAAACGCTCACCCAGGTACCAAGCCCGACAGACCGGGCCCTCGAGCAGAATCCGGTAACGTGAGGTCTCATCGGCACCGGCAAACCGATCCCTCATCATCACTGGCAGTGGAGCCCACGGCCGCCAGGTGATCTGAAATAAAATACAGTTTGTTATCTACGGATATCGCAAATATGCAGTGGAAAGGCGAAGCTTAAATGAACTGCAAGTAAAACATACCTCTGCAGGGGTGATGGTGTCGAAGTAGCGGCGGAAGAAGCCGAATGTCTCCCGTGGCCTCCGGGTGCATCTCCCGTCAAAGCGGCGTGAAAAAGGGACGACCAGAGGGGTCTCTGCATCAGGTACAGGAGCGAGCCTAGGAAAGTAGGCGTAAACCCACAACTGCAAGATAAATACCAGTGCATTTATCAGATAGAGCAGAGTACAGAATAAAAGGCAGAAATAGCAGAGCCGTGTGTTGTGCAGTGTATTGTGCAGAGTGTACAGTGTGAGCAGTGTACAGTCAGTGTGAAGCAGAGTATGTGTGTGCCGTGTGTACAGTATACAGCAAGTGTAAAGCAGACTACAGTGTGTGCAGTGTGCAGAGTACAGAAAATAAAGAACGAAAATGAAAGGCAGAAAAAGAAATGTACCTCCCAAGCACGCCAGTAACCCCCGAGCAACTGTCCACTGCCGCGGGAGGCTGAGCTCATATATCCATAAAGGGTGGCCAGAGCGGCACCACCCCAGTCATAATGCAAAATGTCTCTGACATCCACCAGTGCACTGAGAAGGCAGAGAGGCACTGTGTTCGCCCGATTGCGAAGATGGTCGTCCCAAATAGGAACATGAGGAAGCCGCGGGCATATCTCTCTACAGCCTCTGGGGTCATCGGAGCTGCATCAACGAGGAGGGGCTGGACCCGGAACTGCACCTCGAACCAGGAGTACCGGACGAAGCCGGGACGCGCGAGAGGCGGTGCCGCGCCAAGCAAGTAGACCTGAGCTGCGGTCCACTCATCCATGTCTATGTCAAAGGGGATCGGATCACCCCCTACCCCGAGCCGGTGAGCATCGAGAAATCGTAAGGGGTCATCGTCATGTCCCTGGTCACAGACAAGTGAAACGAATCGGTGTATCCCACACACTCTCCACCAGAGCGGCGAGGAGAGGTCTGCATGTCGTGAGCTGGGAGAGTCCCCTGCAGAATGCGCCAAAACCAGCCTGGTCTACGATTGCGGCGGACTGCATCAGAACTCAGCGTACCACGCACAGCGACGGTATTCCCATACCCGCGGATGGCATGGGAATCCCCTGTTTTCAAACAATGGTTATGAAAATATAAAATGTACAGTTTTGAAGAAACAGTGATTCAGTGCAAATGTGGCATGCGTGCAAGTTTTTCAGATTCAAACAGATACCGGGTGCCGGTGTGCTTATAGTGAACTACAACATATGATGTGTCAACGTGTTTGGGTGGTTTCAGTCAAATATGGCATGCGTGCAAGTTTTTTTCAGATTCAAACAGATACCGGGTGCCGTGTGCTTACAGTGAACTACAACATATGATGTTCAACGTGTTTGGGTGGTTCAGTGCAAATGTGGCATGCGTGCATATTTTCATATTTAAACAGGTATCGGTATCGGTGTTTGCAGTGAAGTACGGTGTGCCGTGGTTTTGAGTGGTTCAAGGCTAAGTGCATGTGTGCGCGTGTGAGTCTTAAACAGATAATCGGTTGCAAACGTGTTTGTGATCAATTACAACTTACAGTATCTCAGTGTATCGGAACTAAGCAATTAAAGAATGCAACCAGCTATGACAATTGGCAGTTAAACATTCTACATTGCAGAAAGTAAAGCAGAGAAAGAAAGTTACCTCGGAAGCGCCGGAGGAAAGGTGGGAGACAGGCTCGCGTAGCAGCAGCTCAGGGTCCAACGCCATGTCGAAACTCCTGAACTGGCGCAGTCCATCAGGTGGTAGACGTGAATCGCCGGCCGGTAGGTCGCCGGGTCAACGGGCGCTCGCTCAATGGAGAGCTCGACCTCGGATCCATCTCGTGATCCGAGGGAGTCCCACCACGTGGAATGTCGTCGGGCATATCAAGAATGATGAGAGAATGGTCGAGGGATGAAAATTGGGTCGGAATACGAAGAGTCAACTGAAAGTCAACCCCCGGGAGGGTGAAAAATGGCCGGAAAGGCCGGGATGTGAAAAGGCAACGGAAATGAAGAGAAAATCGAGGGAACAAGTCCCAAAAGGTGAAAATAGCAAAGGAGCGTCGAAACGAAGTTTCAATCGGTCCAAAATGTTCGAAACGCGATGAACTTCGCGAATCGAACGACGAAAAAGGCGCGAGAACGCGAAGAAATGAGGAAATGAGGAGAGAAAGAGGCTCTAGAGAGAGAGAAAGATGGTTTTCGGCGGAAGGGAGATAAGAAAATAGGGTTTAGAAACCCTATTTTAAAACACCCGAAGCGAAAAGTCGAATCTGCCCCGATTCAGCAACTTTTTGCCGGTCGGCAACATTTTGTGCCGGCCGGCATAACATTGTGCCGATGGAAGTATTTTGTAGCCGGTGGACAGCCGGTGGCTTCCCCTCCCGGCCGGTGGTGTTCCCACAGCCTTGTTTAGGCCATATGAGTAGTTTTTGGTCTTCATATCTCAAGAAAGTGTATCTCCGATGCTCAACCGGCCTCCGTTTTGACCTCGGACCGTGTCTTCTGTGCGTAGCACTCAAATTCATGCAATGTTGTATCCTTTTGTATCCTTTTGCCTTTTACAAGATTCAAAAGTCGCCCCTCGTGCGTTGCATGCATTCATCATGTTGTCCGGTGCGTTATGTCGCGCCGTCATGTACACCCCTCATGCATTGTCATGCATTTTATTACAAGCGTTGTCATGCATTGTCATGCACCTCAATACATGCGTCGCCTCGCACATCATTCGTGTTGTCGTTGCCTTGCACATCATTCGTGTTGTCGTGCATCTCCTTGTTTTGCATTATCACGCATTTCAAAAAGAAAAAGCGCGCGGTGTCGCGCACTCGAGTTCATTTGCATTGTTTTGCATTTCGTATGGCATGCGTGTCACACTTGCATTATTTTACGTCTCCGTATGGCATGCGTGTCACACTTGCATTATTTTACATCTCCGTGAGGCACGCGTACCTCACTTGCATCATTTTACATCTCCATGCCCCACACCGGTCTGGCGAGACCTTAAACACGCACGGTCTAGGAGACCTTAAATCCTTGGAAGGTGCAAGACCTTCGGTGCATTGGTGTGCATGGCTCACTTGCATTGTCATGCATTTGTCACGAGCATTGTCGTGCACTTCAAAGATGTGCGTTGTCACGCATTTTAGTTCATTCGCCTTGACATGCATCTTTCGATCTACATTTCGGTTCAAACCTTGGGGTACGCGTGCCTCAAATCCTTGAGGCATGCGTGTCTCATTTGCATTTCGTTTTCCTTCCTTGAGACATGCATGTCTCACTTGCATTTCATTTTCCATTCCTTTGAGGCACGCGGTCTCATGTGCATTGTCTTGCACCTTTGAGGCATGCGTGTCTCATTTACATATCATTTTCCATTCCTTCATGGCATGCGTGTCTCACTTGCATTATACATCGCATCGTTTTGTTCGCTCTTTGGTCTGGCGAGACCTTAAACACGCACGGTCTAGGAGACCTTAAATCCTCAGGAGGTGCAAGACCTTCGGTGCATTAAGGTGCACACCTCATTGCATTTGGCATGCATCTCAAAAGTCGCGTGTTGGCGCGCATTTCAAAAACATCATGCATCAGTCGCATTCAAAAAAAAAAAAGAAAACATGCATTGTCATGCATTGCATCCCGGTCTAGGAGACCTTAAATCCTCTGAAGGTGCAATTCCTTTGGTGTTTTCGTGCCCGAACGACTTCCGGTGGTCTGGTAAAGCCACTAGCCTGTGTTTGCGGTGAGTTCCTAGGAGACCAATGGGACGGTGAAAACTAGAGTTTGAACGGCTCATGCCTAGAACGCAGAGGTTCGGGATTTCCGAGACTAAAGTCTGGTTTAAATACCCAGAGTGTATCCTCGGCTTGAAATCTGTATGAAAGCCTCATAGGTTGAGGCAGCGTGTCTACGCCTCAGTTCTGGATACTGAACCAACCTAGTATATCGCCCTGTTGGAGAATAGGGAAAACTGCAATCGCAGCCATTGCATCATACTGCATTCATGCATCATTATAATACGCATATGTCATGCATCATTGTAAAAAAGCTGCATATGTCATGCATCATGTAAATAAATCCATGCATATGTCATGCATTCAAAAAAAAAACAAAAAAAAAAAACCATGCATATGTCATGCATTTCGTTTAATATGGTCATATGTCATGCATTTTCTGTAAACATCCATCCTATATTGCATTTTAGTTGCTACATCCATGCATCCCCCCCATTTATGGCTTGCGCCTTTCCTTGTTGAGCTTGGTCTAGTATGTGTCCATACTTTTCACGTCAAAGCACAGTTCTGCACGCTTACAGTTCTGTGATTAGATGCGGCTTGTATCGTGCATCCCCTTCCTAAGCAAGATTTGTTTGGCTGCATGCCATATCCACTGTATATATTGCATTTAGTGTAATCGTTGCATCCGGCTTTAGATCATTATTCTTTCCCCAGCGGGTCGTTACCCCACTTATGTCATTCCATCCAATACTCGTTCTTGTCCTCTACATCACTCATAGTTCAGACATCGTTCTATGGTAGACGGACTTTTACTTCCATCAATCTATTTGACATATGTGTAGTTTCGAACCGCTCATGATTGAATCATGATTCAATTGCTCGCATTTAGTTTGCATAGTTTCAATTGCATTGCATTATCATTGCATTGTTATACTAGTTTTGTATATATTGCATATCATTTTGCATTTCATCATTGCATTGTCATGCATATTGACAACAACATTTACCTGTTAAGTTTTCTTTCTTTTCAGGCACGATATTGTATGTACGGCTCATTTGAGGCCGTACAAACCAGACGAGTCGCCAGGTATTGTATCCTCGAGTGAGACGTACAGAAATTGCATAATTCTCTTACATCCTTTCGCATTTAGTGTCTGGTGTTATGCTAGCTATAACTGTTGCATGCGCTTCATTACAGCTCTCTTTGCATGATCATAAGTTATCTCGCTTCTTGCATTTTCAGTTGCATTTGCCCCTGCCTTCGGCGCATACCTTGTGTCTGCATGTTTGTCCAAGTCTTCGACCTTGTCAAAAATGGGTCGTCTCTGGCTTTGACATTCACTCCGTCATTGTTATGACTTCGAGTCTGTCAAAGAGGGGCAACTGTAGACACCCCATTTTGACCGCCTCAAGACTTGACGTCACCGCTGAACACTCGGTGATTATCCATGTTTGTGTTTGTTTGGAGTTCCGGAGTTCTCGGCTACGCGCCTTGTCTTAGATCTCCGAACTCGATGTTTTTGTGTCTGGTTTGCACCAAACACTGTGTTTTCCTTGGAGGGGCAGGGAATGCCTTGTGAGATCCCACACCACCACCGACACTAGCTAAAGGTCACCGCTGGTTTTTGTTGCACCGCATATATATGCCGGTCGGCACTCTTTCGTTCCAGTCGGCAGTCATTTTTGTCAAAATGACATTTTTGGCTAGCGACTATGTTCATCTGCTTTTTGAGATATTTAAGGCAGCTTCTTGCATTGGCTTCCCTCCATACACGTGTATGGAAGATGCGACCTCTTTTAGCTTACTTGACAAGCTTTACAAGTTTGGCTCCTCTATAAGAGGAGCCCTTCCCCTTGGCTTTAGGGTTGGCTTTTTTTAGTGAGAAAACAACTCAGAGCAAGCTCTGGTTTTAGGGTTTGAGTTCCATTCATATCCTATCTCTATATCTCCCTTGTGTGTGTTTCTAGGTGCTTTGTGTCTTACTATTGCACACAAACAACCTAGTCTTTCACTTTTTCTTGGTTTCTTCAAGGACCAGATCTTGTTCTTGAGGCCTTGTTGGATTTGAGCTCAAAAAGCAACAATATCAACATTTGTGAAGAAGGTCAACAAGGGTAAGAAACTAGTCCTTTTTCCCCCATTTTTGCATCCTATTTCTACCTATCTTAGAGCTGTTTGTGCTTAGTGTTAATACAAAAAAGTTCTGTTTTTAGGTCCTCTTGATAGTTTATTAAGGGTGTTTTGTGGTTTGGGGAATTTTGACCCCTCTTAGGCCTTGTAAGGCCTCATTTTGTGCTATTTTGTGCAAGTTTCGAGACTTCGGTGTTTGGGCCTCTTCACAGTGGTGGAGATGGTGCCTTGAAGTCTCCAAAAGGGAAGGGCCACCCCCTCTCCTTGTTGTCCTTGAAAGGGACCATTTTTGGTCTCTTAAGGACGTCTTTGTTCAAGTGTGTGTTGAGCATGCCATGGCTGTATTTTATGCTTATATTGCCATGTTATAACTTTATATTAAGTTGGTTTTGGCACTCCATGCATGTTTAGTATAGTTGCCATGTAATGCCTCCTTAATCCCTTAACATGCCTTAGGTTGTGCCTTTGTTTTAGCATGTTTTAGGCTTAGATTTGTGAAGTTCTTATGCTTATTTTGCCATGCTTTAGGTCTGTCCATAGTTGTTTGGATCGATTTTGGCATGCTTAGTATAGCTCCTTTGCATTTGCGGCTTGTCGGGCTTATACGCCTCAAGTATGTGAATGTGTAGCTTGTGTTGCTTGCATCATTTTGGTGGTTTGGAACCATCCAACATGTAATTTCAGTCCCTTTGGCATGCTCATATGCTTGCCTTGGTTGCTTCTTTGTTGCTTTGAAAGCATGTGTTGTATGCTCTATGTTTTGACCATTGTGCATGCCTTTGAATTTGAGCCACTTAGATGCCATCTAAGTAGTCCTTTGGGCTTGATTTTGTGTGCTAAAACTCTGATTTTAGTTGTTTAATGAATGCCATGTTTGTTATGCTAAACGTGCTTCAAAGCTTCATTACCTTGCCTTAGGTACTCGGCCATACTTGCATGCTTATGTTCGCTTCATTTGGCTTGGTTGGCACCACATTCTAGCATGAATTTCAGAGCTTGTGTTGCATGCTAATCGTCTTTTGTTTGCCCTTTTAAATGTGTTAAAAGTTGCCCCATTATGCCTCAAGTAATTGGACCATGAATGCTTGCATGTGTGTGTGCATTTTGGCCTTCACTTCCTTCTTTTAGCCATTGATTTTAGGCCTATTTAGAGTTGCCTAATTCATGTTTAAATCCCTCTTTTATTTGGTTTGCATGCTTGCCTTGCATGCTTGCTTGTATGTTTGTATAAGTGCCTTGCATTGTCCATATTACATGCTAGCCAACATGTCTAGGATTGCATTGCATTGTGCATGCTTGGCCTCTTGAAGTGAGTGTGATAGAGGTTAGGACCCTTTGGTTTGATTGTTTTCATTACATTTGATTTGACATGGAAGTGCACACTTGGTTCTTTGGGCCATCATGCGTGGAAATGCGTGATTGGTGGCCCGAGAATCGGGGCACATCCTCCTTTGAATCACAAACATGATAAGGGATGTGTTTGGTGCATACATTGCTTGAATTGGGCTGACATGCAAGTTTTGCCCTCTGCTGCTGTGAGTTGCAGGTTCTGCAGGAACTTATTGCCGGCCGGCAATATTTAGTGCCGACCGGCAGTCAATAGACAGCCGATGGATTCATTTTGTGCCGGTGACCACAAATTCACTGTCGGTGATCATTCTACTTGGCCGGTGATGATTCCCAGTATCCAGAGAGGCATCCTTGGGACTTTGGCAATTTTCAGAAGGGCAAAGCAGGGAAAACAGAGGCAGGTTAGGCATGGCAGTGCAATTCCGAGCGGAATCCGAGCGCGCATGCATTGAGCCCTCGCCCCGAGGTGGTTTACTGTTTTTCTTAGCATAGTTAATTTGTTAATTAATTAGGCAATTTGTAATATTTAAATTAGCTTGCGTAGTTTAATTAATCTGTATATTCTTTCGGTCTCTCCGTGTGAGAGCAAATCTGTAATAAGTGTGCGTGAGTGGTGTGTATGTCTTTCCCACCCCCTTCTTTCTTCTTCCCTTCTATTTACCTGCTTACGATGGTAGATTAGGGCACGTTTATTTTAGCATACCTTATGCAATGCATGCGTGCATCCATACATTTGTTGGCATGCACCGGGCTCGGTACATCACGCTAACCGCATTGTATTTCTATTTCCAAATTGATACTTGTTACATGTAGCATTTCACATGTCATGCTTAGGATAGCCGAGCCTGCTCTAAAATGCATCTCTGTATGTGTTGCATTAGCCACTTAACATGACTAGGGCATGCATGTGTGCTAACTAGTTTGTTTTTTGGCACGGAGTACGATGTAAGTTTTTTTTTACGCTTTGCATCTCTCGCATGCGTGTGAATGTTAACATGACAGTAGGCTTACCATGTGGCTAAATGCTTATATGAGATAAACTGTTTGAATGCCTGTGGGTGGAGTTGGATTGCTTGAGTTGGAAAAACTCGTTGAAATCCGTGTTTTAGCCTACTCGCGAGTAGCAAATTCCGAAACGCTTTCAAAACAAACGGGATATGCAATGTTCATTTCCAAATTAGCAATCTAGTTCTTACTTGTTTGCTGTGCGCATAACATAGTAATTCTAGCTAATAATTGGTATAAGAACACATAACGTTTTCAAAATTGGATATCCGTTAGTAGAGGCCGGTCTTCGGACCGGGCGAAAGGGGGTGCTCATAGCTGACCTTCCCCGATCGTACCCAAGCTCCCGAGCCAAGACATTTGGTGATGACGGACACGTGCCTTCGGCACCGGTCAGGGTTTCCTAAATTTCCCATTTTAAAAATATTTAGGTGGCGACTCTGTATCTGGCAAAGCAGTCCATGTTTGGCACTACTTTTCAAAAATCTGTTTTTTCTTTAAAACGATTTGCCAGAGTTGGACTCTTTGGTTCAGATTACGAACCGCAACAAAACAAAACAGGGGAGTCCGAACTGTAGAGTGAGGCCCCAAGGGCGCGTCTACACCATTGCATTGTGCATGCCTATATATGCTTTCATGACTTAGATTTGATGCATTTTGGCCACTGATTTGGGCATAGTTGAGGTCTGCCCATTTCGGTTTAAGTCCACCCTTGCATGTTGTTGCATGCTTGTCTTGCATATTGTTGTATGCTTGCTTCATCCTTGCATGTTGTTGCATGCTTGTCTCGCATATTGTTGTATGCTTGCTCCATCTTTGCATGTTGTCGCATGCTAGTTCCATTACATGTTGTTGCATGTTTATTACACTGCATTTTGCATGCTTAAGTCATATTGCATGATTACATGTTCGAGTTAGCATTGTGTATGCCATCCTTGCATTGCATTGTTGTTTGGATTAAGTGTTAATCCGAGCACGAGAAACGAGGGACGTTTCATACTTCAAGTGATGAAACGTGTCTCAATTCTTGGTCACCGACGCTCTTGATTATCCATGATAGAGTTCTAGGCACTTATGTGTTTTATTTGTGCATTCATTTCGCATTGATTTGCACAAGTTGGATCTTTGGCCATCATGCATCGGGATGCGTGATTGATGGTCTTGGATCCGACTATGCCTCTCCCTTGATGTTTTGAGGTGATATGGGGTGGCATAGTGCATACATACCCTCAAGAGACCCTCCATTTTCTCTATTTTGTGCTCTGCTGCAGCTTGGTGTCATAGCACATTAGTGGCTGGCAGTGCCCTACAGATGGCCGACAGTCCTTCATTCTTGGCCGGCAGTGTACCATCTTTGGCCGACAGGTGGTCAGCAGCACCTCTCCATGGCCGGCAGGCCACTGATGCACTCCCCAGACTGGTTTTGGTAAGTTCCAGCAGCAAGTTCTCAAGGACACCCTGCAAACAGAGCCTTTCGAGAGCAACTGGAGAGCTTACCAGGACAGGAACCGAGCATGCATGTTCACCTTCTTCAACTTGCCGAGCAGCATTGTTTAATTGCTTACTTGTTAGTTAGCATTTTGGTTTTGTAATTTAATTAGTTAATTTGTTAATTAATTGAGTTTTGTAATAATTAGTTGTAGCTAGTTATTCATTCGTTATGTAATAATTAATTAGCTTGTTAGTTAGTTAATTAGTTGGCATGTATTATTTATTCGGACCCTCCGTCGAGAGGGCGAATTTTGTAATAAGTGTGCGTGCGTGTGTGCATGTCTTCCAACCCCACGTCTTTCTCCCTTTTACTTACCTGCTTTTGATGGTTAGTGTAGGGTCATTTTCAATTAGCATACTTATGCTTGCATGTTTGCATCATTCATCTACATTGCATGCACCGGACTCGGTGCATCATACTAATTGCATCGTATTTCAACTCCAAGTTGAATACATGTATCAATTATCGCATCTCATATGTCATCTTAGAATAGCCGAGCCTATTTCTAGTTGCATTTTGCATGTGTTGCATTAGCCATCTTAACATGAACTAGGATCATGCATTGATTACTAACTAGTTTCTATTTTGGCTCGGAGTACACTGTAAGTGTTTATGCTTTAGCATCCCTGCATGTGTGTTAATGTTACCATGAAAGCATGCTTGCCATGAGGCTATTCGCTTATATGATATAAACTACCTGAATGCCTGTGGGTGGAGGTTAGATTGCGTGAATTGGAACAATTCATTGAAATCTTCGATTTAGCCTACTTGCGAGTAGCAAACCTCAACCCGTTTTCAAACAAACAAATATACAATGTTTTGTTCCAAATTAGGCGATCTAGTCTATACTTTTGTGTTGTGCGCATCACATAGTAAGATTAGCTAATTAATCAAAATAAGAGCACACATGTTTTCAAAAACAAGATATCATGTTTAGTAGTGGCCGATCTTTGATCGGGCGAGCGGGGGTGCTCATAGATGACCTTCCCCAATCGTACCCAAGTTCCCGAGTCGAGGCAACTTTGGTGATGACGGACACATGGCCTTAGGCAACGAGTTAGGGTTTCCTAAATTCCCTCAAAAATAAAATATTTAGGTGGCGACTTGTATCTGGCAAAGCAGTCCATGTTTGGTACTTCTTTACAAAAAATCAGTTTTCCAAAACGATTTGCCGAATTTGGACTCTTTGGTGATTTATCAATCTCACATCGCACATTGTGAGATCAGATTAAGAATCGTGACAATTTGAGTCCGAACTGTAGCATGAGGCCCCCCGATGGCGTGCCTACACAAATCTGCAGACTCAACAGACTCGCCCAGACGCAAGTCAAACTTGCCAAGAGCACCCAACATCTCCCATTCCCGGATAGCTATACAAGCCACGCTACTGATAGACTTCCTACTTAGGGCATCGGCCACCACATTGCCCTTTCCCGGATGATAGTGCAACTCGAAATCATAATCTTCTATGAACTACATCCACCTTCTCTGCCTCAAATTCAAGTCCTTCTGTGTAAACAGATACTTCAGACTCTTATAATCAAAAAATACCTTAAACCTCTCACCGTACAAATAGTGCCTCTAAATCTTTAAGGCAAATATCACAGCTGCTAACTCTAGATCATGAGTAGGGTAATTCCTCTCATGTGTTTTCAACTGCCGTGAGCCATAGGCTATTACTTTTCCCTCTTGCATCAGTACACAGCCCAAACCCTCTCGTGAGGCATCACAATACACTGAATAGCCCAAACCCCTCTCCGGAATAATCAAGACTGGAAAGGTGGTAAGTCTAGCCTTAAGCTCCTGGAATGACTTTTCACAAGTCTCACTCCACACAAATATGACCGCTTTTCGCGTCAATCTAGTCAAAGGCGAAGCTAGTCTGGAGAAATCTTTCACAAATCGACGGTAATACCCGGCCAACCCCAAGAAACTACGGATCTTGAAAACATTCTTAGGTTGTGCCCAATCTTGGATGAGTCTACACTCACCCCTTCCCCGGAAGCCACATGGCCTAAGAACCTAACTTCTCTTAGCTAGAATTCACACTTCCCAAACTTGGCATACAACTTATGGGCTCTAAGAAACTCAAGCACCACTCGCAGGTATTCCTTGTGCTCCTTTTCAGAAGGCAAATAAATTAGGATGTCGTCCACAAAGACGACTACAAAGTGATCTAAGAACTCTCAGAAAATCCGATTCATCAAATCCATGAACACAGCTGGAGCATTGGTAAGCCCAAAAGGCATCACCAGAAACTCATAATGGCCATACCGAGTACGGAATGCCATCTTTGGGATATCCTCCACCCTGACTCTCAACTGATGGTAGCCCGATCTCAAATCTATCTTAAATTATTTACATACTGTGCGCATCACATAGTAAAGTTAGATTAATAACCGGAATATGAACACATGTGTTTATAAAACAACATATCATGTTTAGCAGAGGCTGATCCTTTGATCCGGCGAGCGGGAGTGCTCATTTCAGGACCTTCCCCTCTCGTATCCAAGTTCCGAGCTGAAGCAACTTTGGTGATGACGGATACGTGGCCTTTGGCACGAGTCAGGGTTTTCTAAATTTTCCAAAAATAAAATATTTAGGTGGCGATTCTGTAATCTGGCAAAGCAGTCCAGTTTGGCATTATTTAATTTAAAAATATGATTTTCCAAAATGATTTGCCGGATTGGACTCTTTTGTGTTTATCAGTGTAGACACTCCATTTTTGACCGTCCTCAAGACTTGGACGTCATCATTTGAACACTCGATGATCATCCATGTTCGTGTTCGTTTTGAGTTCTCGGAGGTCTTGGCCGCGCGCCTTGCCTCAAGATCTCTCAACTTGATTGTTTTGTGCTTGATTGTGGACCAAGGACTTGTGTTTTTGCTTCTAAGGGAAGAGGGTGGCTTGTTGGCCATCCCCTCAACCCATCGGCCAAGGCATGAAGCCATCGACCCCTTTATATTGTCATCGGCCAAAAGTTTTGGCCGATTGGCACTATATTTGGTCGGTCGGCCCCTCATGTTGGTCAATCGGCCATTTTTTGTGGCTGAACCCTGTTCATCTACTTTATGTAAAAGCTGGCACGCACAATTCCCCCCCTCCATACCGTGTATGGAGGGATTTGAGCCTTGCTTAGCTTCTCCAAGAACCTTTGCAAAATTGGATTTCTATTAAAGGAGAGCCTCCTCTCCCTTTCCAGGGGTTCCAAAAATCTGATATACAAGTTATATATATATATCTCTCTCTATATCTCCCTCTCCCTAGATTTGTGTGTGTGTTTGAGCTCAAAAGGGTGTTTTGTTCTTACTATTGCACACAAACACCTAGCATTACACCATCCTTGAGTTGCTGAGGTGCTAAGGAGTTGGTTTTGGAGTTCTTGGGCTATTTTTGATCCAAGAAGATTGCTGGAGTTGTGTTCTTGAAGTTGTTCTTAAAGGGTGAGTCAACTTGCTTTTGATACCCCATTTTGGCTTAAGCTTTTAGACTTACTTGCATATTGTTTTAAGCTTATCTCTAAACTACAAAAAGTTATGATTTTATATGCTTGTTTTAGTTGCTTTAGGTCACTTTTTGGTTGGGGGTTGTCTATCCCCTCTTAGGCCTTGTTTGGCCCTATTTTGTGCCTTTCTTCTTGAGCTTTGGTATCATCTCATTTTGACCTTCCCACCACTAAATCCAGAGGATTTTTAGTGGTGGGGAAGTGGTTTTGAGGTCTTGAATAGGAGAGGGACATCCCCCTCTCCTTATGTCTCATAGGCTTGTTTGATGGCTCATAATGTTAGCATGTTTACTTAGCATGTCTTGGTTTTATTTCAGCACTTTTTAGTGACTTTTAGGACCTACCTTAACTCTATTCCATGTTGGTTTGATAGCATCTTGCATGCTTCACATACTTGTAGAGTAATCTTGCATGTTTGCATAACATGCATCTTGTGTTTGGACCATCATGCTTGCATATTTTGGCTCAACTCAAAGGGGCTTTTAGTCATGTTTTACCATGTTTAAGCTCTGTTTGGTGTTGTTTGGATCATGTGTGCAATTCTTTGTATAGCCACCATGCATTTTAGCTTGTAAGCTTTGTGCCTTGAGTTCATTAGCATGTGTTACTTGAAGTATTTTCATGATTTGGCATCATGTGAAATGTGATTTCAGTCCATGTTTCATGGTCACACACTTGCATTATCACCTATTCCATGCTTTGGATAGTTTGTGTTTTATGCCTTAAGAATAGGTCATTGTGCATGCCACCATGCTTAGGCCTCTGGGATGCCATCTCAGTGGGTATTTGGGTTTATTTTGACATATCATAGCTCTGATTTTCCTTGGTTGAGTCATGCCATGTTTGGTTGTAATAGGTGTAGTGCAATTCCCCCTTTTGGCCTTGTATGCGTCTTGTTTTGTGCTCACCTTTCTAGCATGTTTTGGCCACATCCCATGCATGTTCTAGCCTTGTTTTGGCCTGCCTTGGGACTGTTTTGGGTCACCTTGGTCCTTTGGGGCTTGGTTGATATGGCCATGGTGCAAGTCCCTTGGCTAGCTTCAAACTTTAAGTCCATTAGCATGCCTTGCTTGTGTTATGTGTTTGATTTGGCATCACTCTTAACATGATTTCAGAGCTTATGATGTCACATACTATCATGATTGTCACCCCTCGCTCATGTTTGGGTGTTGTGACCTTATGCCTTAACTCTTGGACCATCGCATGTACATGTTTGCCTCGCATTTCATGTCACTGATTCATCACTTTGGCCACTGTTTTGGTATGGCTGAGGCCTATCCATCTTCAGTATAAGTCCATGGATCATGCGGTTTGTGTATTGTTGCATGCCTATCACATTGTATGTTTGCATATCTAGGATGCATGGTAGTATTACATACTTACTGCATACTATGTTGTTTACATGTTAGGTTGCATTGCATTGCATTTTTCATGCTCGTGTTACATCGCCTTGCATTTCCATGTTGCATTGTACTTGGTTGCATGCTTTGCATTGTGTTTGGTTTAGGGTGTCAAACCAAACACGAGGAGCGAGGAACGTTCGTACTTGAAGTGACGAAACGTGCCTCAATCCTTAGTCGCTGACGCTCTTGATCCAACATGATAGAGCGTGAGGCCTTCATGTGTTTTGTGCATTCATTCCATATTGATTTGCACACTTGGCTTCTTTGGCCATCATGCATAGAAATGCGTGATTGATGGCCAAGGGTCGAGAACTATACTCCCTTGAGCCCATCACATGATAGGGAGGGTGGTCGTGCATACATTGTCTTGTAAATGCATTGCCATGCTCTGTTTGTCCTCTGCTGCAACAAAACAGTATTCTGCAGAAAGAGATGGCCGGTCGGCCATCTTCAGTGCCGGTCGGCTACAAATTTATGGCCAAGAGCCCCATTATTGGTCGATGACCAGTTCCCCTTGGCCGATGGCCTTTCCACTTGGCCGATGGCCTCTCACAGCACCCAAAAGGTGATTCAGAAGCATCCTTGAGACTTGTGCAGTTTTTAGAGGTGCAGAGCAATGTAAACAGAGGCAGCATGAGCATGGCGATAGATTTCCGAGCGGAGCCGAGCTTGCATGCACTTGTCCCTCTTCCGAGGCCTCTTTACTGCTTTAGTAGCTTAATTAATTTGTTTAATTAGTTAAGTGTTGTGTAATAATTAATTAGCTAGTTAGTTAGTTAATTAGTCAATTCGTATTATTTATTCGACCCTCCGTTGAGAGGCGAATTTTGTAATAAGTGTGCGTGAGTGTATGAATGTCTTCCAATCTCACGTCTTTCTCCCTTTTACTTACCTGCTTTTGATGGTTAGTTCTAGGTCATGTTTTAATTAGCATACTTATGATCGCATGTTTGCATTCATTCATCTGTCTTGCATGCACCAGGCTCGGCACATCATACAAACTGCATTGTATCTCAATTCCTATTTGAATACATGTATCAAGTTGCATCTCATATGCCATCTTTAGAATAGCCGAGCCTATCTCTAGTTGCATTTTGCATGTGCTGCATTAGCCATCTTAACATGAACTAGGATCATGCATTGATTACTAACTAGTTGCTGTTTTGGCTCGGAGTACTAGGTAAGCTTTTATGCTTTAGCATCTTGCATGTGTGTTACTGATTGCCATGACAGCATGCTTGCCATGAGGCTAACTGCTTAAGTGTTTAACTGCCTGAATGCCTGTGGGTGGAGGTTAATTACTTGAATTGGAACAATTCATTGAAATCTTTGATTTAGCCTACTTGCGAGTAGCAAACTTCAAACCGTTTTCAAACAAACGAATATGCAATGTTTTGTTCCAAATTAGGCGATCTAGTCTATACTTATGTGCTGTATGCATCACATAGTAATTCTAGGTTCAATAACCGGAATAAGAACATATGTGTTTTCAAAAATAAGATATCATGTTTAGTAGTGGCCGATCTTTGATTAGGCGAGCGGGGGTGCTCATTGCATGACGTTCCCCAATCGTACCCAAGTTCCCGAGCCGAGGCAACTTTGGTGATGACGGACACATGGCCTTAGGCACGAGTCAGGGTTTCCTAAATTTCCCAAAATAAAATATTTAGGTGGCGACTATGTATCTAGCAAAGTAGTCCATGTTTGGCACTTCTTTACAAAAATCAGTTTTCCAAAACGATTTGCCGGATTTGGACTCTTTGGTGATTTATCAATCTCATATCGCACATTGTGAGATCAAATTAAGAACCATGACATTTGAGTCCGAACTATGGTAGCATGAGGCCCTCGGGGCGCGTCCACAGTTTCTGGCGACTCTGTTGGGGAGTTAGAGAACTTGACTCGAACTCATGATATCTTGTTTTGATTACACTTATGTGTTTCTTTGCATTACATTTGCATTGGTGCGCCTAGAACACCATGTTTGCCGTATGCTATTCCTGAACGGTTTGCCAGAGGCTTGCTTTGAGAAGCGTGCCATAAGGCTGACCGGTCGCGGGCTCTGCCACGACGGGAACACAAACCTCGGTTTTCACCGAGGCACCCTTTTTGACCATTCGGCCTAGTGCATATCGGAATCCATAGTGACTATTCCAAGCTAGGACAGGTTGCTTACCCGATTGTAGGTTGTTTGAAACCGCTACGTGCGTAGAGAAACCCTAGTTCCTGACAAGATAGGACAGGCCCTACCCCTCCATAGGGGTGTTTTGGCTCTCATTTACTTGCTATGTGCTTTTAAAGTGTGTCTCTACAGGAATGCGCATATCAGTTTGCAAGTCTGTGTATCAGGCCTGCGGGCATCAGTATTTTGAGAATCAGTTATATCTGCGGGTATCAGATTCAGATTTGGGGCAGTAATTTGGGAACAGTGATCAGTGGTTGAGAACAGTTCTTTCAGCTTGTGTTTGCCAACTGTGTGTTGCCTTTATTTAAGCTGTTATGTTGTCCGTTTTTCTGTTCATTATTTCCTTATTATGCTTTATTTATCTTTTTGTAAGGTAGTTTAGCACAATTGCATCCGACCAGGCAGATATTCCCCGAGCACTCTGGGTTAGAGGTCGTAGACTTAATCGATCCAGGGATTTGATAGACGGACAAGCAGTGTTCCTTTCTTTACCCCCGGTTACTAGACGGAGATAAAAAAAGGCGCAGTGTATCAGTACAGCAGTTGCCAGATCAGTGGTCTACCCCACCAGTGAACAGTCAGGCTGAGGTCTCAGTTTCCACTACAGGGATAGATATACCGTTTATTCAGTTAGATCAGCACAATATGGCAGGTTTAGAAGAGATGATGCGTCAGCTTCAAGAAAGTATGAAAACTATGCAGCAGGACGCTGCCTGTCAAGCAGAATTTGCCAAACAATAGGCCAAGGTCATGACCCAACAGGCAGAGTTAATCACCAGGCTACAACAGCAAACTGGAGCATCTGCTTCACACCAAGTTCCCCCCCACCAAGAGTTCCTATACTCGGGGAGGCAGCTAACGTCCAGGATGATACGAACATTCCAACGGGGCCAGCTCCGCCCCCGGTTTTACCCCAGCTATCCAAAACACCCACCAACCTACCGGATTCTCCCTTTGAGTTCGAAATGGACCCCACAGCACTAAAAGTGAGCAAGTTGGAGAAGCTGTTCAAGAAGTCCCAAGGAGCTCACTCCATTTCGGATATAGAGGATGGGTACACCGACTCGGCCGTGACTCTGCCAAATCGGTTCAAAATGCCGCACATAGATCGTTTCGACGGGTCCGGAGATCCTATGGTGCATTTGCGGCTGTTTTCAGACATCTTAAGGCCAATGGGCCTCTCCAGACTGCAGAAGCTTTCCTTGTTTGGCCAGACCCTGTCGGGTGTAACGGCCATTTGGTATGCAAAACTGGAAGATTCCGTTAAGAGGAGTTGGGAGGAAATGGCTGAGGCCTTCATAGCCTAATACTCCTATAATACACAGATCGAGGTCACAACTCGTGATCTCGAGACAACCAGGCAAGAGCCGAAGGAGAGCTTCTCCGATTTTGTGACCCACTGGAGGGCTAAGGCCTCGATGATGACCATTAGGCCTGTTGACAAAGATCAGATTCGGATGGTTGTGCGCAACCTCCAACCGAAGCTCATACAGAAGATGATCGTTCTCCCCCTCCCCACCTTTGCAGATTTACATGAGATAGGGGTACAGATCGAGGACGCTATGAAACAGGGTCTGATTAACCAAGACAGAGAGTAGCCCAAGAGGGCATTCAACCGCAGTACAAATGCAGGCACAAGCAGTGCTGCAGCTGGCAGAACTTCAGACGTGAGTATGGTCACCACCACCACCACCCCAAGAACCCTTACTGCTACACCATTCACCAGTGCGTCCGGAAGTGGCTTGCAAACAACCAAATTCGCACCCCGAGCCCAAAGAACCTTCACCCCACTATACATGCCCCCGTCCAAAGCTCTGGGGGTTTTGATAAGGAAGGGACACTTGAAGCCCCTAGAGCCGCGGCCACTACCAGACAAACTCCCCGCTTCCCATAACCCAGCCAAGTACTGTGCTTTTTACCACCAGCATGGTCATGACACCAACCAGTACTTTAGATTGCTTCATGAGATTCAGGATCTCATTGACAATAGCGTGATCATGCCTTCGGAGAAACCGAATGTCACAACCAACCCTCTCCCACCACATAACCAAGCTCCACCTCCCAAACGCATCAATATGATCCAAACTGGGGTTGTGTCATACGACCTTGGCATATATATCACCTCTTCCCACCTACCCAAGCCAGAGGTGTTCGTTCCTGACAGCATTGACTTATGCATATTGGACACCTCCCAAACCCAACCAGAAGCGGTGGTGGTGACTATCGAAGATAGAATTGGGTTGACTGTGGAAACAAATAAGAATGATTGTACAGAACCTGAGGGATCTGCGAACTTCATATACAACCCGAGTGGTTACATTATATCAGCAGGCCAGGCTAGGCCGAATGTGAAATTGCCAATGGGAGTAGAGATTTGTGTAGTACGGGAGGATAGACCTAATCAAGGGCTAGATGACCTAGCGGATCTGGAAGAAGACCTTGCGAATATGCAGTTCTTTGAGGAGCAAGACTCAGGGGACGTAGCAGTCAATTGGTTTGATGGGTCAGCAGAGTCTACTGGGTGGCTTGATGATCAGCCGGATGTTGTTAAACAACCTCAGCTAGAACAAGGGGAATCAGAAACCAGAACGTCAACAGTGGCCGGAAGGGCCGGGAGTCAATTTGCATCACCGGAGAGCGCCGGTGCTAAGAATTTCGCTCGGGATCCGCGCAATTTGAATATAGGAGATATTGAACAGCAAGCAGCGCTGAAGCAGTCTGAGCGGGAAAGGATCGAGGATTCTGAGAGGGCCAGAAAGGCCAAGGCCCCTGCGGGAACAGAACATGCTGCGTGCACAAGAACAGAATGTGTTGTGGGCACGGGAACGTAAGGTGCTGTGGGCACAGGAATAGTTGTAACGGAGCCGGACAGATGTCTGTCGGCTACCGATGGCATGTGGTGGGAAGATGACAACCTATGTCTTGCCCACACAGACAAAGACTGGGGACAAAGCCAGCCGGATGATACCTGGTATGTGGGAGAGGTTGACCACATGACTAGGAGCGGGCGGTATTTCAAACCCCCGCACTTAGATCAACCAGAAGCGTCCGGGAAGGACAAGGAGGTGAAAAAACAGAAAGAAAAGGTACTCGAAGAAGAGGCTGTGCTGAAACAGTTGAAGAAGATACAGGCAGACATCTCCATCTGGGAACTGCTTATGGTTTCGAAAGTTCATAGACAGGCTGTCCTTTCTGCGATGGACAAAGCCAAACTCTCAATAGATACCACGCCTGAGCAGCTGGTAGGACTGGTCTTTCCGAGAGGAGCTTCCCCGACGTTGACCTTTTCTGGCAAGGAACTGCCGCCTGAGGGCGCGAATCATAACAAACCCCTCTACATCTCTGTGGAGTGTAGAGACAAGTGGATACTGGTGGTTCTTGTCAACACGGGATCCGCCGTTAACGTGTGCCTGTCGCGGACGGCATATGCAATCGGGTTGAATCCCGTGGACTTCGTGCCAACTGCCCAGGTGATAAGGGCGTACGACAATACAAGCAGAGAAGTGATGGGGACTATGCAGATTCAGACCCAGGTTGGCCCAAGACAACACAATGTTGACTTTCATGTCTTGGACATTCCCGTAACCTTCAATCTAATCCTAGGGTGGCCGTGGTTGCACCAGGTGAAGGCAGTCTCTTCCACCCTGCATCAGATGTTGAAATACCCCCACGGGAAGGGGGTGGCTATTGTTTTCGGGAATTCGTCAATCCATCCCTCGCCACAGGTCTCTACACCGGTTTTGGAAATCGAGCATGGCACGGAGGATGTGTTCCTATCAGGATTTACCCTAGCCGAGGACCGGGTGGTACAGAACATCTTAGCTATTGATGAGGGGTTGTATGTCAGCACACAGTCAGTGTACCTCATGAACAAACTTCAGCATATCCCTGGGATGGGATTAGGGAAAAGTGGCCGGAAGGGCATTACAATATCGGCCGAAGTGCCGCACAATCCGCATACCTTTGGCTTAGGTTATTTGCCCACCAAAGAGGACTGGGTGAGAAAAGGCAAAGAAATGGCCGGAGAGCCAGAGCCAAACAGGTGGGAAAGCATTTTGAGTTGATGCATCGGCCTATCTAGGGCACCCTGAACGGACGCTTTGTCTGGGAGGGGGAAGACTTTCCATTCTGCGGCTTCCCAGAGCCATGGCTGAACGCAGAGAAGAGGCGTTTGCCGAGGTTTGAAATCTTCTTCGACTTATAGTTATTCGGGGATGATGTTGCCGAGGAGCAGGCAGACCCACCAACTGAGGTTGAGCAGTGTAAGGAAGTGGGTTCCGAGAGCACCGAGATTGAAATGGGGGTAGCACTGGCTTGTCTACTTTCAGATCCTCCGATCGTACATGAGTGCTTGGAAAATGACCTCTCAGTGTCTATGATCAGGAATGAAACGGCTGCGAGCCCGCCTTCGAACATTTTGGATGCATCCATCGCACCCTCCCTCGTCTGGCAGTACGAGGAGGGATTCTTATCGAGCAGCACCGGGTCAGGTAGTGAGCTGGAATCTGATTCCACCGAGTCTAGTGAGTCGGAATCAGGTTCCAGCTCGTCTGAGTCTGAGTCCGAGTCCAGTATTCCTGGGAGTGACAACTCATATGCCATAGTCCTGTCTAGGTCGTCTTTTTCTTTCTCTTTTGAGTCTGCTGTAACAGAGGAATCAGACGGACTGGATGAAGTGATTAATGAGAATTGTGCGGCTGTGGCCTTCGATTACTTTTCTGTGCCTTTGATTTATTGTATTAATCAAGACTTTCAAAATTTCGATGAAAACAACGAGGAAGAAATTCCTCCGGTTTTGAAATATTTGCTAGAACAAGAGCAGGAGAGGTTTGTAAAACCCTTGGTTGATGAAATCACCCAAATTAATGTTGGTACTGAGAAGGACCCGCGGCTGGTCCAGATCGGGTCCACGTTGTCTTCGGAGGAGCACGAGCGCTTAGTCGCTTTATTAAAAGATTTCAAAGATGTTTTCGCGTGGTCCTATCAAGATATACAGTACCAGATCCCTCTTGACCTAGAGGCCTGACCCATTAAGCAAAAACTCCGAAGAATCTGCCCGGACTGGGCTATCAAGATCAAAGAAGAGGTCACCAAGCAAATTGACGTAAGGTTCCTGTTGGTATCTGAATACCCAACTTGGTTGGCCAACATAGTTCCAGTGCCGAAAAAGGATGGCAGAATTCAGGTATGTGTGGATTTCAGGGATTTGAACAAAGCCAGTCCGAAGGACGACTTTCCTCTGCTGCATATCGACGAGTTAGTGGACTTTACTACTGGGCATGCATTGCTCTCATTTATGGATGGCTTTTCAGGCTACAACCAGATTGTAATTGCACCCGAAGACCAGGAGAAGACTGCTTTTCCCACCCCGTGGGGAACCTATTGTTATAGGGTGATGCCGTTTGGGCTGAAGAATGCTGGAGCTACGTATCAACGGGCTACGACCACAATATTGCATGACATGATCCACAAAGAGGTTGAAGTGTATGTGGACGACATGATTGTCAAGTCCAAAGAAAGAGAGGGCCACTACACCGCCTTGCAAAAATTCTTTCAAAGGATCAGAGAATTCCGGTTGCGGCTGAATCCTAAAAAATGTACATTCAGTGTTACAGTAGGGAAAATCCTGGGGTTCTTGATCACACAGAGAGGTATCGAAGTCGACCCTTCCATAATCAAGGCCATCTTAGAAATGCCACCACCAAGGACTCAAAAGGAGGTACGAGGCTTTCCGGGTAAAGTACAATTCATATAACGGTTTATCGCGAAATTAACCTTGACTTGTGAACCACTCTTTGGTCTCCTGAAGAAAGGAACAAAGTTCCAATGGGACGGCCGATGCCAAGCTGCTTTTGAACAGATCAAACAATATTTACAGAACCCACCTGTGTTGTCACCACTTGAGCCGGGGAAACCGTTGATCTTGTATCTTTCAGTGACTGAAACTACAATGGGCTGCATGCTTGCACAAGAGTCTGAGGACAAGGTGGAGAGAGCTATCTACTACCTGAGCAAGAAAATGCTGGATTACGAGACCCGCTACACTCCGCTGGAGAAGGCTTGTCTGGCCTTGGTATGGGCTACCAGGAAGCTGCGACACTACCTGTTAGCTCACTCTGTAATGTTGGTTTCGAGATTAGATCCCATCAAATATCTCTTCGAGAAACCGGCACTTATGGGTAGGCTAGCTCATTGGTTGCTTCTGCTTTCCGAATTCGATCTGAAATATGTGACGCGCAAGTCAGTGAAAGGGAGAGTGGTAGTGGAGTTCCTAGCCGATCACCCTGTGGAAGGGGATGAAGAAATTGAGTACTTATTCCCAGACGAGGCTATCTTGCATGTCGAAGACGAAACTTGGACGATGTACTTTGACGGAGCGTCAAACCAATACGGGTATGGGATAGGGGTGTTGCTGATAGCACCCGACAATTCCCGTGTCCCTCTAGCATTCAAACTCCGTTTCAAAGTATCGAACAATGAAGCAGAATATGAGGCATGCATTGCTAGTTTAGAAGCTACCCTAGAACTAGGGGCAAAACGGTTGGACGTCATCGGGGACTCAAACCTTGTTGTATCTTAGGCTAAAGGAGATTGGAAAGTCAAAGAAGAAAAGATAAGAATCTATCACCAGACCTTGGACGTGCTGATTCCTCGGTTTGAGAAGCTGAACTTCACTCATCTGTTAAGAGAGAACAACAGGTTCGCAGATTCATTAGTAACTTTATCATCCATGATAAACATCCCTTTTAGAGTCCGGATGCGTCCGATCATCATTGACCAGAAATTTGTGCTGGCCTACGAGCTGATTGCTGTTATAGAAGAATTTCAAGATGAGAACCCCTGGTATTACGATGTTTGGAATTTCTTGGAGAAAGAGGCGTATCCACCAAGGGCAAATGCCAAAGATAAGAGGGAAATTACAAGAATGGCTGCTCAGGTCATCGTCTGCGGGGGTAAACTATACAAGAGAGGTCATCTGGGGATGCATAAACTGTGTGTTAATGCTGAAGAGTCCAAGCGCCTGATGGAGGCCATCCATAGAGGAGAGTGCGGAGCGCACATGAACAGGGTGATGCTAGCTCGGAAAATCCTTAGACAGGGTTATTACTGGTCCACCATGGAGGAGGATTGTATTGGCTTTGTCCGGCGATGCCACAAATGTCAAATCCATGCAAACCGCATGAACATTCCGCCGTCGAAGCTGTACAACATGACTTCACCATGGCCATTTTCAGTCTGGGGGATTGATGTAATTGGGGCTGTCACTCCGAAGGGGTCCAATGGGCATGAGTTCATTCTGGTCGCGATAGACTATTTCACAAAGTGGGTTGAGGCCCAATCTTATGCAGTGTTGAAGGCTTCACATGTTGCTAAGTTCATCAGGAACAACATCATCTGTCGCTACGGGGTCCCGAACGAGATCATTTCAGATAGTGGTTCCCACTTCAAGAAGGAAGTGATCGACTTATTGGACAAATACAACGTGGCTTTTCATAAGTCATCTACATATCGGCCGCAGACCAACGGAGCAGTTGAGGCCGCCAACAAGAACATCAAGCACATTCTGCAGAAGATGGTGGAAACCTACCGGGACTGGCCAGATAAGTTGCCATTTGCTCTGTGGGGCTACCGGACTTCAATTCGAACTTCTACTGAAGTGACTTCGTATTCCTTGGTCTATGGGATGGAGGCTGTTTTGCCTATCGAAGTTGAGGTTCCGTCATTGCGAATACTGGCTGAGTGTCAAATAGCCGAGGCAGATTGGCAGCAGAGCAGGTTCGAAGAACTTATGCTCTTTGACGAGAGGAGGCTGAAAGCACTGTGCCATGTTCAGGGTTATCAACGAAGAATTGCCAGGGCTTTCAACAAGAAGGTTAAGTCCAGGAATTTGAAGGAAGGGGATCTTGTGCTCAAAGACAACCGAGCTCCCATCCACGACCCTAGGGGCAAGTTCAGACCCAATTGGACTGGTCCTTACATCATTAAGTCTATCTGGTCGAGTGGAGCTGTCGTTCTGATGGACCTAGATGGCCTAGAGTTCTCACAGCCGATCAACATGGACAAGTTGAAGAAATATTTTCCCTGAGAGACTCGCTAGGCCAAAAACCCGAAAGGGCGACCTAGGCAAAAGTTAGAGCATGAAAATTTTGAGATTATAAAAACTGAGCTCGCAAGGTTGAAAACTCGCAAAGGGCGGCCTTGGCAAAAGTTAGAGCGCAAAAGGAGAGCGTAAATACTCGAGTGAACCTGAGCCAAACTACGTAAGGCTTGATTCCCATCTTTGGGATACGTAGGCAACTTCATTCTGAAGTCCAGCCATAAACACTTCCCCGATCAACTTTGTCCATGTGATCATGTCTGGTCATCTTCGTCTATTCTGCATTCAAGAGCTCGGTTGTGATCTCCAGTGCAATGCTATTCAGACTAGGGGCAACTTTCCAGTTGCTAGGATCCGGGGTTGTGCATCTCAGTGACAGATCTCAGGCGTGTCCAGTTCTGATCCATATCGAAAATTGTTTTGAAAAGTTTTAATAAAAGTTGATTTTGCTCAAATTAATCTTTTTACAACTTAGACCGTTTTTGGACCAACGGAAAATTTTTAGTACCCACAACCTTCAATTTCATTGATTCAATACAGAATTTCCTGCTCTTGAATACAAATTGAAGTTGCTTTCTATTACATTCATAGAGAAAACTTGAAAGTACTGATTAAAGCAAATAAATTCGGGCATAGTCAGGTGTTCCTGCGTCCCCTCCCAGAGCTGGTCGTAGCCTCTGATGCCAAAGTGGGCCCTTCCTGTGCCTCTTCATTGAGCCAATCTATGCACTCATCAGAGAGGGTGCAGCTGAAAGTAGAAGCGGGGGCTAGAAGCTCTCTCGTCCTCCATGCTGTGGCATACCGAGCCAGCTGTGCGCCTCGGACTGGAAATGCAGCAGGATACTCTATCCCCTCTGTTGGGCAAGTCTGATCATGGCCGAATTGGCGCCGGAACCGGAACGGAAAATAGAACACGTAGTGTGTCAGGCCAATCAACTAGATCCCGGACTGGTGGGTCATGCTGTAACTCATTGCCGGAAGATTGAGCCAAGGGCAACGCCAAGCAATACGGTCTGCGGACGAACTGCACATCTAGTTACACCACCATCCCTCATCAGGGGCGTCAACTAGACTTCGTCGGAAGAAATAGCTGTGAGCTGAGTATGCTGGGCATGAGTCCACCACTCTCAACTTATCCATCAACCATACCTGGGAAGGGATGAAAAATGAGAGATTAAAGAATAGAGAGGTGTACGTTGAGAGAAAAAGTGAGAAAAGGGTTTTGAGAGAAAAACCGAGCCTGAGGGCCGAGTGATGTGAGAAACATATGTGAGATAGGGTGGGAAACATTACCTGCAGTAGTAGTGGACTCCCCACGAATCTAGTCGTCTCCCGGCGATGAAAAGCGTCCAAACCCATCAATGTTTCGGCCAGTGTCATGGCAATGCAGCTTTTGCCTTCTTTCAAACCCTCGGCAACTTCAATCAAGCGAGTGCTAAACCCACCAGAGCCCGGGGCAAGCAAGAAATAGGACAACATGCACAAGCAAAGCTCATGACGCCGATAACCCTACCAATGATGATTGCCGCGATCACCGGCATCAGAAAACTGACGGGTCAAGCTCAGAATGTCCAGCTCTTTGTCGTGAATCAATGACCGAGCGTCATGCAAAGTAAGCCCGCACATCCGCCCTAGGGTTTGGACGTAGCCAAAACAGAATTGAGGCAAGATTTCTTCATCACGCTCGGATTCCATTAAAGCTTGCAAGTCCTCGAAAGTGGAACACATGTCTTGCCCACCAAAGCTAAAAACATGTGTCACCAGATTCCAAAACCTTGCCGCGGCATGAAGGAACGGAAAATGCAGCAGGGTGCGACTCAACGTGAATAGTACATTTATGCCGAAGCCCTGGAAATTCAGCTTTTCCGAGCCATCTAAATTGCCAATCCAATTTGTGAGATTTTGGACAAGAAATGCTTCCGTTTGGTGCAAAAGCAGTGTTGAAATGAAGAAAACTACGAAGCTAGGGCTTTTGTAGAAGATAAGGTGTTGAGTGGAAAACAGGTGTCAACATTCTGGAGGCTCTCACCATTTTTGGCCGATCGGCCAAAAAGAGTGCCGACCGACCACCATTTTGGCCGATCGGCTAGTAATGATGGCCGATGGCCATTTCTTATGGCCGATGGCCTCTCCCTTTGGCCGATGGCCTTCCCTCTTATCCTCAGAGCTGTCTATTTGCTGAGGATGCTAAGAGCTTGTAATTGGCTCCACTTCAAGTGCCTTTCGACGATGATTTTGCGAAGTCGCGCCTGTGTTACTTTAATTTGTTTATCGAGTTGTTGTACTTTGTTTATCGAGTTGTATTATGTGTTCTTTAGTCCTTGTCTTGCTTATCGAGTTGTATTTACGTTTGGTTAGCTTGGCAAGCTCTTTGTTTTGCTTATCGAGTTGTTTTGTTGTTAGTTGGTTCACTACCTGATCAATGCAATTCGAGTGTGTGGTTTTCAAAACAAAGTTCAATCTCATTTACATTTATTATGTAATGCGATGCGATGCATAGAATATACAAATGCAACACTTTTTCAACAAAAAGCTTGTTTCATTCCATCATCTTTTCAAGTACATAGTTTTGAAGAAAATAAAACCTGTCTGCGGCAGTACAATGTGCTCAAACTACCAGTAAAAAGAAAAGTAAAACAAAAAGGGAAAGCAACAAAATGTCTGAATAGCTAAAAAGAAGAAAAACAGCAAATGTCTAGATCAGCATCAGCCATCTCAAGCATGGGAGTCTGTCCTCGTCCTCTTCCTGGATGAAGGTCCAGTAGCGTCACCGCCAGCCTCACCATCCGAGCCCGAGCCCGAGCCATCTCCAGTCTCATTCTCAGACGACTCTACCTTTGCCTCAGACTCATCGTCGTCTGGAATCGGTGCCCGTGAGCTGCTCCCAACATGAGTACGCCCGGCTTTGGTCCGGGGGCGTACTGTGATCCCTCGCCCTACTTTCCCTCCTCCTCGGGCAGGTGCAGATGGTCCTACTGAAACACCCCCTGCAGCCGGTACCTGGAATGGGACCTGACAAGAACAGTTGGCATACGCATCAGTTATACTATGCAAAGTCAAGTGTGAATGTCCAATGCAGTGTATGAGTATAGTGTATGAATGCTGCGAGCAGTGTGCGAATGTCCAATGCAGTGTATGAGTACAATGTATGAATGCCGCAAACAGTAGGTGAGTTACGGTGTATCAGTGTCGTGAGTGTTGTGTGTCAAGTGTCGTATCGACAATGTGGAACATCGGATCAGTATGGAACAGATTATGCAAAGTTTGAAACTGCGGTTGAAAGAACTTACTAGGATACCATAGATGGTCAGCAGGTCGATGCTCCGCTGCAGCATCCCCATCACCGAGGTAGTCAGCTCCAGAGACTAACGGGTGTACTCGATCGAAGCCTGCAAAAGTGTTGAAGTAATTAGTATTCTACAGGATATCAAATGAATTGAAATGACTGTACAGAATGCAAAATATAGCAGTACATACCGAGGCCGAACCGTAAACTCCGATAAGCTCATGATCAGCCGGAGGAGGAGCGATGGGTATCTAGTAAGTCTCCCCACACTGTTCTCGGCATGTCATCATCGTGGGCAGCTCGGGCCATCCAGCTCCCTGTCCTCTCCGAGACCCACTCCTCCTGCGGGCCTGAGGTGCCCTCGATGCTCTGGCTCCTGCTGCTGGTGCTGCTGGCCTCTCTCTCTCGACTCGGCGAGCACCGGTCAGAGACGGCATCAGATAGGTCTGAATGAATCGATGTAATCGCCATCATCTCTAAAGCGCTTATAGCTCCAGCCAATCGTGCAGTCCATCATCTCCTCTAAGGTGTACCTCTCAGTGTGCCTCGTGTGGGTAGGAGGAGGTGCTGGAACTATCTGCTCTGACACGCCCAAGGTTTGCCGCAAGAAGCGCTCTCCAAAGTACCAAGCGCGGCAGACCGGTCCCTCTAACAAGACCCTGAATCGGGCAGTCTCTCGAGCACCGGCATACCGCTCCCGAACTACGTCAGGCAACAGAGCCCAGGGCTGCCAGGTGATCTGCAAATAATACACAGTTTGTTATCTACTGTTATTGAGAGTACAATATAAAGCGAAGCTTAAATAAACTGTAATGTTTGACATACCTCGGCCGCGGTGATGGTGTCAAAGTAGTGGCGGAAGAACATGAAGGACTCCCGTGGCCTCCGCTCGCATCTCACATCGAAGCGGTGGAAAAACGGAACCATGGGGGGCATCTCCTCATCTGGCACTGGGGCGAGCCTAGGAAAGTAGGCATACACCCACAACTACAGAATGTAACAGAGCAAATATGAGTATGCTTATTAGATAAAGCAGTATACAGATAAAGCAGAGTGCAGTGTGTGCAGTGTATTGTGCATTGAGTGCAGTGTACAACCAGTGTAAAGCAGATTGCGTGTGCGCAGTATGTGTGAGGTACAGATAATGAAAAACAGAATTGAAAAGACAGAAAAGGGAACATGTACCTCCCAGGCTCGCCAGTAGCCTCGAAGCAACTGCCCGCTGCGGCGGGAGGATGAGCTCATATACCCGTAAAGGGTGGCCAAGCCCGCGCCACCCCAGTCGTAGCCGCGGATCTGCGTCACGTCCACAAGTGCACTCAGTCGGTGAATGGCGACAGTGTTCGCCTGGTCGGCGAAGAGCGTGGTCCCCAGTAGGAACATAATGAGGCCACGAGCATACTGCTGCTCCTCCTCCCGAGTAGTAAGCGCCTGGATCCGGAAATGATCCTCGAACCATGAGTACCTCACAAACCCTGGTCGGGCAAGAGGTGGTTGAGTGCCAAGCAAGTATAGCTGAGCGGCGTCCCACTTGTCCATATCTGTATCGAAGAGGATCGGATCACCCCCTACTCCGATGCCTGTGAGCATGGAGAAGTCAAAGGGAGTTATCGTCATCTCCAGTGGCAGAAAGGTAGAAGGAGTCGATGGTGTCCCACCACCTCTCCACCAAAGCAGCAAGAAGGGGCCTGCTCGCAGTGAGGTACGAGAGTCCCATGCAGAAAGTGCCGAAGCCGGCCTGGTCGACAATGTGGCGAACCGCATCGGGTAGCTCCATATACCATCCTCGAGCGACGACATTCCCATACCCCCGGAAGGCATGGGAATATCCCTATATTCAAAGACAAACAGATGCGAAGCAGTGTCAGATGTACAGTGTTTAAATGCCTTCAGAACAAGGGAAAATACAGTGTGGGTGCATATATTCGAGTTTACACAGATATTAGGTGGGCTAAGCATACGATGTAACAGTCTGTTTAGGTCATTCAGCTGAAAATGCAGTGTGTGTGCATGTGTTTTGGTGCGCTCAGAATTGATGAAAATGCAGTGTGGATGCATATGTTCGAGTTTACACAGATATTAGGTGGGCTAAGCATACGATGTAACAATCTGTTTGGGTCATTCAGTTGAAAATGCAGTGTGTGTGCATGTGTTTGGGTGCGCTCAGAATTGATGAAAATGCAGTACGGGTGCATGTGTTCAGATTTAAACAGATATCGGGTGTGGGTGTGCTCACAGTAAACTACAGCAAGTGATGTATCAGGGTGTCTGAGTTAAGCAATTAAAAAATAGAATTGACTATCGCAGTTATATGTTCTACATTGCAGAAAATGAAACAAAGGAAAAATATACCTCAGCGGCGCCGTAAGACGAATGTGACTCTGGCTCGCACAACAAAAGCTCCAGTGGCGCGCCCCGCGCATAGCTCCTGAAGTGGCGGATGCCATCGGGAGGCAACACGTGTATCGTCGGCCTGTAAGTCGCCGGATCAAATGACCGGATGCGGAGAGGTAGGAGCTCGACCTCGGGGTCCAAGTCCATCTCCGGGGGAGTCCCACCACGTGGAATGTCGTCTGCCATCTCAAAGGGAGCGTGAAAATGGCCGAGAATGTGAAAAACGGGCAGGAATGCGAAAGGTCAACCCAAAAGTCAACCCCGAGAGGATGAAAAATAGGAGAAAAGGTCGGAGTGTGGAAAAGGCACGAAAACCAAGTAAACTTAGGGGGAAACGAACCCCAAGTACTGGAAACCAAGAAAGAAACACCGAAAACCGAGTTTTGTTCGGTTTAAAGTGTGCGAAACGAGAAGGGTTTCGCGAATCGAACAACGAAAAAGGCTCAAAAACAAGAGAAAAACGAAGATCGAAGGCGGGAAAATCACCTAGAGAGAAAAAGGAAGGATTTTCGAGCTTGGAGAAGTGAAAATATGGGGTTTGGAACCCCATATTTAAAGACCCGTGGCCAAAGGACAAAACTGCCCCCGAAACTGCCATTTTTGGCCGATTGGCCAAATTGTTAGCCGGTCGGCTAAATATTTGGCCGATAACCTCATTTGATGGCCGATGGCCTCCCCTTGTGGTCAATGCACCTCCCACACCCTTGTTTGGGTCAGTTATGTTGTTTGGAGCCTTCATCCCTCAAGACAATGCAAGAAAGTGCACTTTTGAAGCTTAACCGGCCTCCGCATTGACCTCGAACCGTGTCTTTCATGTGCGATGCTCGGTACGCGCAAGGTGTATCCTTTTTGTATCCTTTTGTATCTTGCGAGATTTGAAAATTGCTTTAAATATGTCGCATTACAATGTTTTGTCATGTTTGTCATAAGCGCATGGGTTATACACTGTTTCACTTTTGCATTGAACATGCCTTGTCTTATTTTAAAGTTGCGTCTTAACATCGTGCATAACATGCCTTTACCATGCTTATGTTGAATATGTGCCTCTGTTTATTGTCGCATTGTCATGCATTTTCATTACGTGCGTTGTCTCGCATGTTTCATTTGCATTGTCATGCATTTTCATTACATGCGTTGTCTCACATGTTTCATTTGCATTATCCTGCATTTTCACTACATGCGTTGTCTCGCATGTTTCATTTGCATGTTTCATTTGCATTGTCTTGCATTTTCACTACATGCGTTGTCTCGCATGTTTCATTTGCATTAACTTGCGTTGTCTCGCTCGTTAATTGCATTGTTTTGCATACCCTTCATATAACTTGCGTTGTCTCACTCGTTAGTTGCATTGTTTTGCATACCCTTTCTATAACTTGCATTGTCTCGCTTGTTATTTGCGTTGTTTCGCACCCTATAACTTGCGTTGTTTCACACCCTATAATTCGCGTTGTCTCGCTCGTTACTTGCGTTGTTTCGCACCCTCAAACTTGCATTGTCTCGCTCGTTACTTGCGTTGTTTCGCACGTTTTCTTGCATTGTTATGCATACCTACATGCGTTGTTTCGCACATAGTTATAACATGCGTTGTTTCGCACGTTCTCTTGCATTGTTATGCACACCTACATGCGTTGTTTCGTACATAGCTATAACATGCGTTGTTTCGCACGTTCTCTTGCATTGTTATGCACACCTACATGCGTTGTTTCGCACATAGTTATAACATGCGTTGTTTCGCACGTTCTCTTGCATTGTTATGCACACCTACATGCGTTGTTTCGCACATAGCTATAACATGCGTTGTTTCGCACGTTTTCTTACATTGTTATGCACACCTACATGCGTTGTTTCGCACATAGCTATAACATGCGTTGTTTCGCACATACCTCTCTAACTTGCATTGTTTCACACGTTCTACTTGCATTGTCATGCACACTTCGCTTGCGTTGTCACGCACTCATCACTTGCATTGCTTTGCATGTTTCTAACAATATTGTACCCGTTAAGTCTCTTTCTTTTACAGGCACGATATTGTATGTACGGTTCATTTGAAGCTGACGCGACCAGACAAACCGGACAGTATTGTATTCTCCGCGTAAGACGTAGTGAGAATTGTATAATTCTCTTACATCCTTTCTGCATGAAATGTAGTTTGATTCTTATTTGCTTGCTTAAACTGTTGCATGTTATGCTTCGTTACAGCTCTCTTTGCATGATCATAAGTTATGTTCGACATTGTGCATGTCATTTGCATTTTGCCCCCGCCTGCGGCCACATATCTGTGTTATCCTGTATGCTTGTCTAAGTCTTCGGCCTTGTCGAAAATGGGTCGTCTCTGAAATTTGACATTCACTCCCGTCATCTTATGACTTTCGAGTTCTGTCAAAGAGGGGCAACTGTAGACACCCCATTTTTGACCGTCCTCAAGACCTGGACGTCATCGTTTGAACACTCGATGATCATCCATGTTCGTGTTCGTTTTGAGTTCTCGGAGGTCTTGGCCGCGCGCCTTGCCTCAAGATCTCTCAACTTGACTGTTTTGTGCTTGATTGTGGACCAAGGACTTGTGTTTTTGCTTCTAAGGGAAGAGGGTGGCTTGTTGGCCATCCCCTCAACCCATCGGCCCCTTTTTATTGCCATTGGCCAAAAGTTTTGGCCGATCGGCACTATATTTGGTCGGTCGGCCCCTCATGTTGGTCAATCGGTCATTTTTTGTGGCTGAACCCTATTCATCTACTTTATGTAGATATTTTGTGCCAGCTGGCACGCACAATTCCCTCCCTCCATACACGTGTATGGAGGGATTTGAGCCTTGCTTAGCTTCTCCAAGAAGCTTTGCAAAATTGGATTTCTATAAAAGGAGAGCCTCCTCTCCCTTTCCAGGGGTTCCAAAAATCTGATATACAAGTTATATATATATATCTCTCTCTCTATATCTCCCTCTCCCTAGATTTGTGTGTGTGTTTGAGCTCAAAAGAGTGTTTTGTTCTTACTATTACACACAAACACCTAGCATTACACCATCCTTGAGTTGCTGAGGTGCTAAGGAGTTGGTTTTGGAGTTCTTGGGCTATTTTTGATCCAAGAAGATTGCTGGAGTTGTGTTCTTGAAGTTGTTCTTCAAGGGTGAGTCAACTTGCTTTTGATACCCCATTTTGGCTTAAGCTTTTAGACTAACTTGCATATTGTTTTAAGCTTATCTCTAAACTACAAAAAGTTATGATTTTATATGCTTGTTTTAGTTGCTTAAGGTCACTTTTTGGTTGGGGGTTGTCTACCCCCTCTTAGGCCTTGTTTGGCCCTATTTTGTGCCTTTCTTCTTGAGCTTTGGTATCATCTCATTTTGACCTTCCCACCACTGAAATCCAGAGGATTTTTAGTGGTGGGGAAGTGGTTTTGAGGTCTTGAATAGGAGAGGGACATCCCCCCTCTCCTTATGTCTCATAGGCTTGTGTTGATGGCTCATAATGTTAGCATGTTTACTTAGCATGTCTTGGTTTTATTTCAGCACTTTTTAGTGACTTTTAGGACCTGCCTTAACTCTATTCCATGTTGGTTTGATAGCATCTTGCATGCTTCACATACTTGTAGAGTAATCTTGCATGTTTGCATAACATGCATCTTGTGTTTGGACCATCATGCTTGCATATTTTGGCTCAACTCAAAGGAGCTTTTAGTCATGTTTTACCATGTTTAAGCTCTGTTTGGTGTTGTTTAGATCACGTGTGCAATGCTTTGTATAGCCACCATGCATTTTAGCTTGTAAGCTTTGTGCCTTGAGTTCATTAGCACGTGTTACTTGAAGTATTTTCATGATTTGGCATCATGTGGAATGTGATTTCAGTCCATGTTTCATGGTCACACACTTGCATTTATCACATATTCCATGCTTTGGATAGTTTGTGTTTTATGCCTTAAGAATAGGTCATTGTGCATGCCACCATGCTTAGGCCTCTAGGATGCCATCTCAGTGGGTATTTGGGTTTATTTTGACATATCATAGCTCTGATTTTCCTTGGTTGAGTCATGCCATGTTTGGTTGTAATAGGTGTAGTGCAATTCCCCCCTTTTGGCCTTGTATGCGTCTTGTTTTGTGCTCACCTTTCTAGCACGTTTTGGCCACATCCCATGCATGTTCTAGCCTTGTTTTGGCCTGCCTTGGGACTGTTTTGGGTCACCTTGGTCCTTTGGGGCTTGGTTGATATGGCCATGGTGCAAGTCCCTTGGCTAGCTTCGAACTTTAAGTCCATTAGCATGCCTTGCTTATGTTATGTGTTTGATTTGGCATCACTCTTAACATGATTTCAGAGCTTATGATGTCACCATACTATCATGATTGTCACCCCTCGCTCATGTTTGGGTGTTGTGACCTTATGCCTTAACTCTTGGACCATCGCATGTGCATGTTTGTCTTGCATTTCATGTCACCGATTCATCACTTTGGCCACTGTTTTGGTATGGATGAGGCCTATCTGTAACACCCCTCGTCACTGATTACTGATAAACTACCGATTACTACGAAACTGAGACTGATTATGATAAGTAATTGAACTAATTAAAATACTGGACTGACTGACTGGAATCTGAAACTGAATGATTAAGTATATCTGTCATATTTCATTTCTATCTGTTGCCTGTTTGACTATCTGTTCATATTTTTATGTTTGAACTGCAAATTAAAAGCCTTATCGGCGGCCGAACCAGAAATTGATTGATGTTTTAGGACCATCATAATTTATGTGATTTTATGGCATATTTAGTTAAAAAGTGATTTAGTATGATTAAATTAGATTAAAATAAGTTAAATTGCATTGTTGCACTTATTTACATTTTTGCCACATTAGTGGCCCACTCAATATAACATAATTGAGCCTTATTACACTTGCACAACACATTTCATCAGCCTTGTTGAGTGTCCTCGCCGACCAAGAGTGAGAGATAGGAGAGTTGTGCTTTCAACATAGAGAATTGGCTTGAATCTTGAAGAAATTGAAGGTTGATTGCATAATTGTGCTTTCATTCTTGTAATTGAGGACCTAAGGTAGTATAATCACTCTCTTGTTTATGAATTGAGCTTGTTCTTGCATGATTCATGTCAAAATTAGGGGATTGAGTCTAGAACTAGCTTAAGTTGTGAGTTGGAGCTTGAATCTTGCATGCATGTTTACATTGTTGAGTTTGGAGGTTTGATTTCATGAAAATCTTGCATGCATGTTCATGTTTGTGTTAAAGTCCATGAATTCATCTTGTCTTTGAAGATATTGACTCATTAGAGCATGGAATTGAAGCCTTGAAATTGATTAAACCCATGCATGTTACATTGAAGCCATGTTCATGAAAATTGGTTTGAATTTGGATTTAATTGAACTACCTTTGAGCCTTGATTTTAACAAATTAAGCTTTGAATCATGTCATACTATGTATTTACAAGTGTTTTCAGGAAATGGGCCCAAAGGAATCGAATTTGATTCAGTTGAAGTTGAATTTGAGCTTGAGGTTCAAATCTGGGAATTCCAGATTTTGAACTCACGCTCGAGCGGGGTGACTGGCGCTCGAGCGTGAAAATCGTGCTCCCAGCACTTTGCGTTGTTTTGAAGTCCGCTCGAGCGGAATAATTGACGTTCGAGCGGGACATTGTGTCTTACGCTCGAGCGGGTGTCGAGCGCCCAATCGAGCGTGAATTTCACCTATCCAGCACTTTTGACTGTTTTGTAGTACGCTCGAGCGGGTAAGTCTACGCTCGAGCGGAAACCTTTGTCTGCATGTCCGCTCGAGCGGAGTAACCTACGCTCGAGCGGGAACCCTATTTTCTGAAAATTCTGAAAATGCTTTTAAAGTGCATCTTTGCATCCTCATTTCATCCTAGGCATTCTTAGGCCTAGTTTAAGGCATCTTAATGAGGATATAGATGTAGAACCACACCAAGGCAAATTAGAGATTAAGTTATTATTTTTCCCAACTGTGTAGCTTAGTGTGTGTTCAATCTGTAACTGTGTAGGGTTGGCACCTGGGGACGCGCTCTAGCCTAATTGTAGCCCAGAACTCTGTGAGTAACAATTGTGTAAAAATATGTTCAATTGAGAATGTTTTCTGACTGTTTAATTGAACTGTTTTCTGAATCGATACTGTTAACTGAATGAATGTATGTCCTATATTCTGAACTGTATTGTGGCATCCTTAGCACCTACTGTTTACTGTTACTGTTACAGAGATCTCTGTCGGTTCCCTTGTTGGAACCACTACTGTTTACTGATTGATGGCCATCACTGACTGTTCGGTTTTTCGAGACCTACTGTTTACTGTACTACTATGCTAATGGATGTACCACATATGACTGAATGACTGAATGACGGATATATTGATTAATGAACTATTTTTCATTACTGTAAGGACATTCATTCTTAACCCCTTTACGCATTATGTTATTCACTGGGCTTTAGCTCACTGTTTATATATATATGTAGGTGTTCAGACACCAGACCGGAGCTAGGAGCGTGGGTTAGACTCCCCTTTTTGTCAAGCCAACTATTGTGCCTCACTGCGAGGTTCCGAGCCTGTCAAGCTATAGCTTAGGGGTGTTTTAATTTCCCCCGTCTGCCTCTGTATCTGTTTTGTAATCTGTATAGCACTGCACTGTACTGTTTTAATAGGGATCAAGTCCCTGTCCTGACTGATTGTGAATGTTGTACACACTGTTCTGCATTGTTTGTTTATATGTATGAAAAGTCTTTTTGCATACAGACTGTCCCAGCTCATTGGATATTGTTTATTTACTGTTTTGGCTTCCGCCATGCCCCTGTACTCTGTATTACTGTCTTACTGTTAAGCAGGCCTTCGGTAATCTCGGATTACTGGCCGGTTACAGTACTAAACCCATAGGGGCGGGTTTGGGTCGTGACACTATCCATCTTCAGTATAAGTCCATGGATCATGCGGTTTGTGTATTGTTGCATGCCTATCACATTGTATGTTTGCATATCTAGGATGCATGGTAGTATTACATACTTACTGCATACTATGTTGTTTACATGTTAGGTTGCATTGCATTGCATTTTTCATGCTCGTGTTACATCGCCTTGCATTTCCATGTTGCATTGTACTTGGTTGCATGCATTGCATTGTGTTTGGTTTAGGGTGTCAAACCAAACACGAGGAGCGAGGAACGTTCGTACTTGAAGTGACGAAACGTGCCTCAATCCTTAGTCACCGACGCTCTTGATCCAACATGATAGAGCGTGAGGCCTTCATGTGTTTTGTGCATTCATTCCATATTAATTTGCACACTTGGCTTTTTTGGCCATCATGCATAGAAATGCGTGATTGATGGCCCGAGGGTCGAGAACTATACTCCCTTGAGCCCATCACATGATAGGGAGGGTGGTCGTGCATACATTGTCTTGTAAATGCATTACCATGCTCTGTTTGTCCTCTGCTGCAGCAAAACAGTATTCTGAAGGAAGAGATGGCCGGTCGGCCATCTTCAGTGCCGGTCGGCTACAAATTTATGGCCGAGAGCCCCATTATTGGTCGATAACCAGTTCCCCTTGGCCGATGGCCTTTCCACTTGGCCGATGGCCTCTCACAGCACCCAAAAGGTGATTCAGAAGCATCCTTGAGACTTGTGCAGTTTTCAGAGGTGCAGAGCAGTGTAAACAGAGGCAACATGGGCATGGCGATAGATTTCCGAGCGGAGCCGAGCACGCATCCATTTGTCCCTCTTCCCGAGGCCTTTTTACTGCTTTAGTAGCTTAATTAATTTGTTTAATTAGTTAAGTATTGTGTAATAATTAATTAGCTAGTTAGTTAGTTAATTGGTCAATTCGTATTATTTATTCGGACCCTCCGTCGAGAGGGCGAATTTTGTAATAAGTGTGCGTGAGTATGTGAATGTCTTCCAATCTCATGTCTTTCTCCCTTTTACTTACCTACTTTCGATGGTTAGTTCTAGGTCATGTTTTAATTAGCAACTTATGCTCGCATGTTTGCATTCATTCATCTGTCTTGCATGCACCAGGCTCAGCGTATCATACAAACTGCATTGTATCTCAATTCCTATTTGAATACATGTATCAAGTTGCATCTCATATGCCATCTTAGAATAGCCGAGCCTATCTCTAGTTGCATTTTGCATGTGCTGCATTAGCCATCTTAACATGAACTAGGATCATGCATTGATTACTAACTAGTTGTTATTTTGGCTCGGAGTACTAGGTAAGCTTTTATGCTTTAGCATCTTGCATGTGTGTTACTGATTGCCATGACAGCATGCTTGCCATGACAGCATGCTTGCCATGAGGCTAACTGCTTAAGTGTTTAACTACCTGAATGCCTGTGGGTGGAGGTTAGATTACTTGAATTGGAACAATTCATTGAAATCTTCGATTTAGCCTACTTGCGAGTAGCAAACTTCAAACCATTTTCAAACAAACGAATATGCAATGTTTTGTTCCAAATTAAGCGATCTAGTCTATACTTGTGTGCTGTATGCATCACATAGTAATTCTAGGTTCAATAACTGAAATAAGAACACATGTGTTTTCAAAAACAAGATATCATGTTTAGTAGTGGCCGATCTTTGATCGGGCGAGCGGGGGTGCTCATTGCATGACCTTCCCCAATCGTACCCAAGTTCCCGAGCCGAGGCAACTTTGGTGATGACGGACACATGGCCTTAGGCACGAGTCAGGGTTTCTGAAATTTCCCAAAATAAAATATTTAGGTGGCGACTCTGTATCTGACAAAGCAGTCCATGTTTGGCACTTCTTTACAAAAATCAGTTTTCCAAAATGATTTGCCGAATTTGGACTCTTTGATGATTTATCAATCTCACATCGCACATTGTGAGATCAGATTAAGAACCGTGACATTTGAGTCCGAACTGTGGTAGCGTGAGGCCCTCAGGGCGCGTCCACAATCAGTCTCACATTGCACTTTGTGAAATTAGATTCAGAACCGTGACAGGAGTCTGAACTGTAGGACCAATTCGCGCCTCTCCGAAAGGGGGGCGCGCGAAGAAAGTCGAGTCTACAGGTACTGGAAAGGTAGACCTCGAATGCGCTCCCTGGGACTGCTGAGGGTTAGAACCCCTCTGCCTCTTGCTATCCCCCTGACTCCTCCTAGAGCCCCTCATTCTCTCCTCCTCAGCATGCATAATAGTCTCAAGATGGGCTGCAGCCTCCACAAGGCGCCCATACTCCCTAATCATGGAACCGGCCACTCGAAACATGAGTTGGTCCTCAATTTCTTCTCGAACTCCAAACACCTGCGCTCCTCGGTCGCCACCAACTCTGGTGCTATAACGCCCCAACCCTTCAGACGTCATCGATATTGTCCACTTTGGGCCACGCCCGCACGGATTTGTTCTTCCCAGTGGGTCACCCATCCTAGAACTACTCCAGCCTAAGCACGCTTAACTGGGGAGTTCTAATAGGGATTTCACCACCCGGGAAAAGGCCTCGATGTTATATAAGGGTCTAGGTTTTTACTTTTATAGCCCAGAAACTCCCCCTCCATTCCCGATGTGGAATACTAGGGCCTTACAATCACCCCCCTTTAGGGCTGCACGTCCCCGTGCAGTAGCCTGCCAGCTCACAAGCCCGCCCACATGTACCGAGAGACGCTAGGGGCCCACACTCGGTACTCCGGAAAGTCGACTCTGATACCATTTGTAACGCCCCAACCCTTCACACGTCATCAATATTGTCCGCTTTGGGCCACGCCCATACAGATTTGTTCTTCCCAGTGGGTCACCCATCCTAGAACTACTCCAGCCTAAGCACGCTCAACTAGGGAGTTCTAATAGAGATTTCACCACTCGGGAAAAGGCCTCGATGTTATATAAGGGTCTAGGGTTTTACTTTTATAGCCCAGAAACTCCCCCTCCATTCCCGATGTGGGACACCAGGGCCTTACAGGTGCAAACCTCGACAAACTGGTGAATGTAGCCTCAAACTTGGCCACTAGTGTGTTCAGCTGCTTGAGCTGACAAAACTGGTCCCTCAACTTTTCCCTAACAATGGGAGGTAAAAACTTCTTCTGGAAGGCGTCAACAAAAGCCTCCTAAGTTCCTCCAATACGTCCCCGCACAAACTTCCACCACTGACCCGCGTCTTCCTTCAACTGGAAGGACGCTAAGGTCACCTTCAAACCTCCGTCTTCAATGCCAAGCATCTCAAGCGTCTTCGTCATCTACTTCAACCACTCGTCAGCCTTCAGTGGCTCCTCAGGATCTCCCAAAAACTCGTCTGGATTTGACCGGAAGAACTCCCTCTTCAGAAAAGAAGGCCCTACTTCAGCTACTTGGGCCTGGACTTGATTCTCAGCCCTGAGAATGTCCATAGATTCCCTCAATGCTCCGGACATTTCGCGAGCTAGAGCACCCATGGCCTACTGACCAACCGGTTTGGCCACATTGGCCTAACCAACTCCCTCCTCCTGCACCGGAATCTCATTCGATATAGGTATCTCTTGCCTCCTAGGACTACCACCACGACCTCGTCCTGACATCCTAATAAAGGTGATAGAAGAAATTAGCACATTTACAAATGTGCTGAAGCTATCTCACACGCGTCCTAATGCAATGGACAACTGTAATTCATTCCACATAAGCACATAATCACATAAACACTTACGAATTTCATTTTCAGATAATGACCGTCCCGTGGCGTTGCTAGAGTTCCAGTTAGAAATGGCAGTGATCAAGTGCCTTTCCATAAGACTTCCAAAAACCCATGGACCCGATCTATATCCTAGAAACTAAATCTCATACCCATATAATCACATAAGCATGTAATCACATAAACACTCAATATCATACATAAGTCTCTAACAAGCGAGACAAACCCATTATGGTACTAACCACTTCCAACGTACCCAAAGTATTCAAACCCGGTAGGATCTGATACCAAGTTGTAACACCCTCAAAAAAATACAAGACAACCATTCACAAATTGTCATAAACATAGGGGAAACATCATGTCTTCATTCATTAGAGTTTCCTTTACAAAAGACATTACATGGATTACATTTTCATAAACATTCATCTTGAAACTATAGCATGTAACTCTAACTTCTTAACAACAAAAATAAGTGCCCAAAGGGCTAACGGCTCTCCAAGTTAACACTTGGTTACAACAAAAGAACAGTTTTAACTCTTTACATATAAAGCCCTTGGCTTGAAATTTTACATTTAACACCAAACAAAATATGTAAAATGGAGTCTTCCACCCCTAAACCTCCCAAGCTATGTCCTTGGAGGTGGCATGTCCTCTGTACTTGAAAAATGGTGTCCCAAGTAGGATGACCCAAAGCCCAATAGAGATATGCTAAACAGTATATGAGAATTAACTAAAACATTAGCATTTGATAAATGTTTAACACTTGAAACCAACTTACACCTTTTTCATAACCAATCAACATTGACATCCATACTTCCATTCACTTACATTTACTTATCCAAATCAATTCATGGACATAGGTCATCATCATCTAAACAATTCAAAATGATACTACAACTCATTTATCAATACTTCAATCATAAACATTTATTCATACATTTCCATTTCTTGCCATTTTACGGAACTACGTCCGAGGGAACCAGCACCCAAATATATATAAGATTTCGGGACTTTCACCCTGGACACTCCAGCCAGCTTAATTATCAATGGAGTCCATCCCCTATCTCCTTCCAAACAATGGAGTACATCCTCTATCTCTTCCCAAACAAAGATACATATACAATGTATTTAAACACGTTGTCATATACAATGACTAATTAAATCACATATTCAATGTTTTAATCCAACCGTCATATTCAATGACATAATCCAATTGATTAGTTTTAATTCACTTAATCATCGTGCAATTTCTATAACAATCATGGCTATCCTCCACCGATAGCCCAAAGCAGATATTTCTAAACAGATAAATAAATCTATCAACAGATAATTTATCAACTCTTCCCATAGGTGAGTGATTTATTAATTCAACTACACCATTTAATCACATGTTCCTTCAATTCCATAATTTCCAAGTCAATCTCGTTATTTATACAAAATAACTTATTTAATTCAAATTAGGGCAAATCTCCCCCTTTATCAAATATTATACCTAAGACCAAATTTCATCAATTCTTCTTAAGTCAAAACATGTTCAAGACCTTTCATGCCCATAAGGAACCCAAATAGAAAACCCCTCTTTTATATATATAGAAACCAACCAAAAAAATTCACCAAAAACCTTCCCAAATCACACCGTTTTTACAAGATGACAATATCTATGTTAAAACTCATGTAGAAGAGTAGAATATCCCTACCTCAAGCTTAGAAAATGAAGAAGGAAGAAAAACCCAAAAGTCAACGGAGGAGAAATGGCGTTTTGCTTCGATCAAAATGAAGCCCTCAACAAGCTCTACAATGTATCTCAAAGGAGCAAGGTGAGAAGATCACCTTAGGTGAGTAGATCTAGAGATTTAAGTGAAAAAGTTGAGTTTTAGAGAGAGAAGAAAGAAATCACAGTTTGAGAGGAAAAAGGGAAAGAAAATCATGAGAGAAAGAACGGTTTGGGCCTATTTATAGTAGTGAGGAAAAGCCCTAAGGTCAAATAAAATAATAGGCCCAAAAACCCCCTTAGATTGGGTCCATTCGGACCTCAAAAATCTGAAAAAAACACGCAGGAGTCAACCGTTAGACAGGAGGGGGTCGACCCTATCTTCCAGCAACCAACACACAAACATAAGAGGGTCGACCCTTTCCCAGTCTGGTGTCTATCCTATCTTCCAGCAACACTTCCAGAACTTCACCAACAGGTAAGGGTCGACCCTAGGAAGGCTGGTGTCGACCCTAGAATGGAATTTCTAAGTCTCCAAGGAACTTTTAACAAGAATAAGTGCGAACAACCAAACCCAACAAGTTTAAATCGGATTGTACTCCTCCAAAACCAACCCATAACAACACCAAAGATTCCTAAAATAGAATAAAGGGTTCAAATACACTTACCAAAAGCTTTAAAGGACACAAGTGCTACAACCTCTCCACCTTAGGAAATTTCGTCCCCGAAATTTTAAAGCAGGTATTTAAAGCCATGATTAAACCAATCCCAATAATAATAATCAATCAATTTCATCACCATGAGCCATCTACCGGTCATTCCATCTCTTCACAAGAGAACAAATCCACAACATATATTACCAATATGCGTATTCCGAGATTTAGCACATTTCAACACATACATCTCGTGTTTCCAAACATATTCAACGCTTATGACAAGTTTACATTTCCAAAGCTTAAATAACATATGCAATGTTCAAATTTAACTTGTGTCTCCGTAACATACTCAACATTCACAATGTATTACAATCTCAAAACATATACAATGTTCTTATAGTTCATCAACAAAACAAAGTTTTCAACATATACTCAAACATTAACAAATAGGTCCGGATATTTCTCCAAGACCTCCAATTCTCGTTCCCAAGTTGCTTCCTCAACTCCGTGATGTTTCCACAATACTTTGACCAAGGAAATCATCTTGCCTCGCAAGACTTGGTCCCGTCTATCCAAGACCTTCACCGGTCTCTCCTCATACGAGACATCCTCATCTACCTCTAAGTCGGTCCAATCCAACACATGCGATGGGTCCGGCTCATACTTCCGAAGCATACTAATATGAAACACGTCATGTACTCCGAAAAGTTACAGAGGCAATGCCAAACAATATGCAACCTCTCCAATCCGCTCAAGGATCTCAAAAGGGCCAATAAACCGAGGGGATAATTTCCCACTCTTTCCAAACCTCATCAAACCCTGTCTAGGTGATATTTTCAAAAAGACATGATCGCCCATCTCAAAAGACAAAGGTCTCCTCCTACGGTCAACATAACTCTTTTGGCGACTCTGGGCTGTAACCAACCTCTTACGAATAAGTGTCACTTTCTCCGTCATTTCCCGAACCAACTCTGGACCCAACAGAGGTGCATCACCCACCTCGGCCCAACACATTAGAGATCTACACGGTCGGCCATACAAGGCCTCAAACGGTGCTATACCTATACTTGATTGGAAACTGTTATTGTAGGCAAACTCCACTAAGGGTAGGTGTCTCTCCCACGATCCCATAAAGTCAAGGACACAGCCTCGAAGCATATCCTCAAGTATCTAAATGGTGTGCTCAGACTGCCCGTCAGTCTGAGGATAATAAGTCGTGCTAAAAGTCAATCTAGTGCCCAAGGCACTCTGCAAATTCTGCCACAACCGGGCAGTGAAACGCGGTCTCTATCTGAGACAATCAACATTGGGACCCCGTGCAACCTCACTATGTCCCGAATATAAAAGTCAGCAAGGTAGTCTACCGAATCTCTTACACGCATAGGAATAAAGTGCGCCGACTTAGTCAACCGGTCCACTACCACCCAAATAGCATCACTACCCCATCGAGTCCTCGGAAAACCCACGACAAAATCCATCGTGACGTGCTCCTATTTCCACTCGGCTATAGGCAAGGATCGTAACAAACCCGCAAGCCTCTAATGCTCAGCCTTCACTTGCTGACAAGTAAGGCATTTCGATACAAACACTGCCATATCCTTCTTCATACCCCTCCACCATAACCGGCGACTCAGATCATGATACATCTTTGTGCCTCTCGGATGCACCGCAATGCGTGAATGGTGAAACTCTCGTAGTGCTTCCTCTCGGCAAGACTCCGACACAAACAAGCGGTCTCGGTACCTCACACTCAGGTCGGGATATATAGTCAAATCCTTCTCTACCTTCCCACTGGAGATCTTCTCCCGGAGGGATTCTACCTCGAAGTCACTCTTCTGCGCTTCTAATACTCGGTTCACAAGTGTAGTTTGTGCAACTACTGAAAACAAAGCTGCAGACAAAACAGACTCGCCCAAACGCAAGTCAAACTCGCCAAGAGCACTCAACATCTCCCATTCTCGGATAGCTATACAAGCCACGCTACTGATCGACTTCCTACTTAGGGCATCGGCCACCACATTGCCCTTTCCCGGATGATAGTGCAACTCGAAATCATAATCTTCTATGAACTCCATCCACCTTCTCTGCCTCAAATTCAAGTCCTTCTGTGTAAACAGATACTTCAGACTCTTATGATCAGAAAATACCTCAAACCTCTCACCGTACAGATAGTGCCTCCAAATCTTTAAGGCAAATATCATAGCTGCTAACTCTAGATCATGAGTAGGGCAATTCCTCTCGTGTGTTTTCAACTGTCGCGAGCCATAGGCTACTACTTTCCCCTCTTGCATCAGTACACAACCCAAACCCTCTCGTGAGGCATCACAATACACTGAATAGCCCAAACCCCTCTCCGGAATAATCAAGACTGGAGCGGTGGTAAGTCTAACCTTAAGCTCTTCGAATGACTTTTCACAAGTCTCACTCTACACAAATTTGAACCCTTTCCTCGTCAATCTAGTCAAAGGCAAAGCTAGTCTAGAGAAATCTTTCACAAATCGATGGTAATACCCAGCCAACCCCAAGAAACTACGGATCTCGAAAACATTCTTAGGTTGTGCCCAATCTTGCACTGCCTCAATCTTGGATGAGTCTATAGTCACCCCTTCCTCGAAACCACATGGCTTAAGAACCTAACTTCTCTTAGCCAGAATTCACACTTCTCAAACTTGGCATACAGCTTATGGGCTCTAAGCAACTCAAGCACCACATAGGTGTTCCTCGTGTTCCTCCTCAGAAGGCGAATAAATCAGGATGTCGTCCACAAAGACGACTACAAAGCGATCTAAGAACTCTCGGAAAATCCGGTCATCAAATCCATGAACATAGCTGGGGTATTGGTAAGCCCAAAAGGCATCACCAGAAACTCATAATGGCCATACCAAGTACGGAATGCCGTCTTCAGGATATCCTCCTCCCTGACTCTTAACTGATGGTAGCCCGATCTCAAATCTATCTTAGAGAAACAACGGGATCCCTTCAACTGATCAAACATATCATCTATACGAGGCATAGGGTATTTGTTCTTAACCGTAATCCGGTTCAATTTTCAATAATCAATACAAAGTCTCAAGGTCCCATCTTTCTTCTTAGCAAAAAGGGTCGGTGCTCCCCAAGGCGAAGTACTAAGGCGAATAAAACCCTTATCTAGTAACTCTTGGAGTACTTATCTAGTAACCCTTATCTAGTAATTTAATTCATTCAATAGTACTTACAATTATTAACCTATTTGGCATCAATTGATATTTTTCAATTTATCAATAGTATCATAAAATCATGATTCACCAAACAAAGTAGTTGATTTCAACAACCAAAAAGCCTATTTACCTTATTACGATTGAAAGAAAGTATCATGTGCCATTTACTAACCGTTTTAGAAGATGATCAGCAAACTGTCCCCAATGGCCCACAATCTTACTTCTTCTCCTTTTTTATTTTTTATTTTTTGAGAAATTGTAGATCAACTTAGTTGATTTAAAAAAAATTACAATTATATGGGGTGTCTCTTTATTATGTGTGCACCAGTTTCAATGAGTATAAAATAATGTGTCCATAACTAACAAAATTTTCAAATGCCTGTTTCAAAATTTTAAAATTTAATTATTCTTGAGTACATCCATCATTATACAAAATTATCCTTAGCTATGATACATAACTCCTGCTACCATTATCACCTCCAAGTGCTTTTACCACCCTCTTCTGCAGCCACCCATCCCCTTTTCTACCCCACCCAGCCCCTCTCCTACCTTCTTTGTCACCCTAAACGGCAAAAACTATATTTACAGCCCAAGTTTTTAAATTTTGACCTATATTTCTTAGATACATGATTATATATTTATATTTTTTACTATTATATACTTTTGTTTAGTGGTCGCTGAAATTCCTTTTGATTGTCACTAACAACTATTTTATTTTTTCTTGGGGTCAAAAATACTATAGTGAAGCCTCATTTTTTTAATGTTATCAATTACCACCTTAAATTTTAGTCTCCAAAAGGCAAAAAAAAGAAAAAAAGGTATGTGTCAAATAATTGTCAACAAAGAAATTTTTTTTTATAAAAAAAGAAGCATGATTTTGGGAGTTGGGGGTGAGCCCACCATGCCCCTCTTTTGGTCTGTTATTCAATCACCAGAAGAACGTTCCAAAATCAATAATTGCTACAATGATTAAAATAATAATAATATAATTTTTTCGTATTTATGTTAGAGCATTTACAATAGCCACTAAATGGTTCATTAAATTTAAAATTTATTATTTTAAAATTTGAAATTTAATGAAAAACTCATTTTTTATTATTTCAATTCAGTACCAAATCTTTTATCAAATTTAAAATTTGATGAAAAACTCACTTTTTATTATTTCAACTCAGTACCAAATCTTTCATCAAATTCAAAATTTCTTAAATCTTCATCCAATTGAGGATGGATGTGTCTTTCATCAAATCACTGTTCATATTTGTTAGATTTTCACCACCAGATATCTCGGGTGGCGACCTTAAGGCAAAAATTTATGAAAAAATTACACTGGCCGGTCAACCGGCCGAACATCCGCCTAGACGTCCGCCCGGTTGACCAGTGTTTTGATGAAGTCTTAAAAACCTCCATTGAAGCACTTTATATCAAATGAAACTTTTACTCAACTTTTTACTCAAATTTGATGAAAAAAAGATGAACGGTCGGAAATGCCCTTACACATTATATATTTTGAATAGATAATGTTTGAGATTTTTTTTTATTATTAACTTGTATATATTTTTTGTAGACACCCATTTTGGAATCAATTTTGATGATCTGAACCGTTCACTTTTTAGACTCATGAGTAGAATTTTCACGCAAAAAATCAAAATGATTGGACATTAGTAGATATATATTTGAATCATATTTGTTTTTAAAAAATGAACGACAATTATAATTTCAAGAATAACCATCCATTTTTTGTAATATAAATTTGATTCAAACATATAACTATCGATATCTGATCATATTGATTTTTTGTATGAATATTCTACTCAACGAGTCCTAGAAAGTGAACGGTTTAGATCATCAAAACAAAACCTATGGTAGGCTTTACGGGTCTCTCAAGTTCTCTCATGTTAAGCTATCTACCTGAGAGAATCTCAACCAAAAAAAATAAAAATAAAAAATACAACTAAAATGAAAGATGAGAGACAAAAGATTAAGAAAATACATACTAGAGATTAAAATAAAACAAAATACATATTTTAAGAAAAAAAGAATACTACAAATTGCATACTTGAAAACTTAAAAATATGTCTCATCCACGTAGGGTTGCAAACGAGCCGAGTTAAGCCGAGTTTTAGTATGTTTAGGCTTATTTATTAAGATTTTAACGAACTCGAGCTCGAACTCAATAAAAATTTAACGAATCGAGTTCGAGCTGAGTTGGCTTAGGCTTGACTCAAGCTCAAGCCTGTTTACGAGCTTGTTCATGAGCTTTAACGAGCTAAAAAATTTATAAATTCATATTTGTGTATGAGACAAAAGTTATAATTAAAATTTTGATTATACAATTATATATACAATATACATAAACATTCTAAAAACAAATTAATACTTTATCAAAATAATAATATCTACTACCACTATAAATGTACTATCTATAGTTAACTATTATTTACATTTATATTTTTTAAATATATAAATAATAAATTTATCTTATTTTTTATACATATTTTTACATTATTTAATAAATAAATATTAAATATTAAATATTAAATGAGCTAGCTATCGAGTCGAGCTTTAAAATATTTAGACTTGTTTATTAAAAACTTAACAAATTCGAGCTTGAGGTCGAACGCCAAAAAAAATTAACAAACTGAGTTCAAACAAGTTTTCAACGAGCCGAGTTCGAGCCTGTTCACGAACGATTTTATTAATTTGCAGTCCTACATCTACATATTGATTTTGGACGCACTAACATCAAGAATTAAAATGTAAAAAATTACATAAAATTAAAGATGATTAAAATTTTGGATAAATTACAAATACACCTCCTGAAATTTGATTAAAATACGAATCATTCCCTGTAGCTTTGGAAATTATATTCCATCCATTGAGGTTTCTAATTTCGTAACAAATTACCCTTTTATTAATAAATCATGAAGTCAATTAACAGTTTTTAATAATGTTAGAATTATATTTCAATTAATGATTTAGGTAATTTTATTATTGTATTAAGGCCTGTTTGTTTTCAGAGGTAGAATGGAGGGGATTTATAGTGAGGGGATTGATAGTGAGGGGATTAAGTAAATTGTATTTATTTTGATGATAGTTGTTAGTGTAGAAATTGTTAAATTTTTTTTATATAAAATAATAAAACAAATAAAAAAACATAAAAATTAAACAATAATATTTTTAAAAAAATTCCCAATATGTAAAAAAAAAAAAAAAAATTCTAATCCCCTCACTATTTTTCTAATACCACCTCCACCTCCTCCACCTCAATCTCCCTTCCAACCTCCATCTCCATCCCCTCCTCCATCCTAATCTCTTCCCCAACTCTACAAATAAACACAACATTAAATAACCCCACCTCCATCCTAATTCCCTCTCATCCATTACACCCCAAAACAAACGGGACCCTAGAGAGCAATTATGAATTTTATTTTTTTAGTTAATTCTGTTAAATAAAAAATTATGACAATGAGGTATTTGTAATTTTCAAAATCATAGGGGCAATCTGTACTTTAAGCAAACCTCAGGTGTGTATTTATAATTTAGGAAAAATTAGTCTAAGGTACCTCTCCCAATTTTAGTAATGGAAGAGATCCACAATATTATATTATGATGTCTAAGGTCCCTCAACTTCCACACCAACATATCACAGAGAAAATTAACTCTCTCAAGTCAATCCTTATGTCGAAGTGACACTCGACCTCCAAGACGATGACACGATCGTGCTCCGCAGTGTGGAACCGGCAACGATCCTCAACATCGACCGAGAGTTCGCCTTCTTCGGAGGAGCGGACACTCCGCCCGCTTCGGCGTCAGCGTCGGCGTCGGCGTCCGCCTCTGGTTCGCGGTCTCCGACAATGAGGCGAAGTTCGTCGAATCGTCTCCTTCAGTTCTTGCAAGAGTTGAAACACAGAGGCGGTTGCAAAAGCGAAGCATTTCTCTCAGGAGTTGAAGGCGGAGCTGAAGCGGTTCTCGTGGAGTCACGGTCATGTATTGCGTTCAGCGATTCAAAACGTTCTCGTAGTAGGAGGTAGCAACGGTCTGGACTCTGCTTTGGCCACTCGAGCTCTTCGTCAACAGAGAGCTCGTCTCAATCGCACCCGTTCTGGTGCCAAAAAAGCTCTAAAAGGACTCAGATTCATCCATGGAAGCTGATTGTGTTTTGGTGTTGTCTGGAATCAGCAGAAGCAGAAGCAGAAGCAGAAGCAGAAGCAGATTTGATAGCATCAACAAAAATGGAACCCTAATCCCTCCTGCAGATGGATTCCCAAAGGGAATCAGAGTAAGTGAAAGACCTGAATCTGTTGCAAGCCATGGCAAAAGAGAGGATTGAATCTATGGGTAAGAGTATGAGGATTGAAAAGAGATGGTCTTGAGCTATGTTGGTTATGGGTGACCAAAGTCCATAGCTATTGCTGTTTTCTGCCATGGAAGCTGTGTGTGTGTTTCTTGGTTTTTTTTTAGGCTTCTCCGTTGGAGTTGAAATTTTTAGCTCTGGTTCTGAGGGCAGAGCAAGAGTGAGTTCTCTTTCCTCTCAAATTCTTTTCCCTCTTTCACAATTTTTGGTTGTTTTTATTGGCACAATGGTAGAATTATCTGGTTAAATTGTTTTGTCCGTTTATCAAATTTTTTCCCCAATGAAAGGAATTGTCATATTGTGACGTGAAACTGTCAATCAATCTATTTCTCAATTAAAATCATCTATAGTATTTAGATGATCATGTTAACCATTTTGTTTCTTGTTTTGCCCATTTTGTGTGTTTCTTGTTTTGTTCATTTTGTTTTCTATCACAATTTTCTCTGGGTTGTAAAGGGAAATTTATCTGGTTTTGAGAAAATTTCTCTGGGTTGAAGTGAGTCTAGAGAAATTCTTTCCTGGTCTAGAGAAATTCTCTGGATTTCTCTAGTTTAAACTCAATTTGTTTAATTTTCTCTGCCTTTAATTGAGTAAAATTGGTGAAGTCATATGTATGTATTTATACTATTTGTTTGTTTGTTTTGTTTGTTTGGTACGCTTAGTGAAATTTACTGAGACAACTCAGTGAAATTTCAATAAAACAAACTCAGAGAAATTTGTTCTCTGGAGAGAAATTCTCTCAGAGGTCCAGAGAAATTCTAAAGAGAAATTTCTCTAGATGAGAATTTCTCTGGAGAGAAATTTCTCTGGAGCAATTTTCTCTGTGACGTGGATTTTCTCTGGACTAATTTTTTCTGGACCAATTTTTCTCTGGATCAACTTGAGGGACCTTAGACATTATGAAAATATTAGATATCCTTTATGCTATAAAATCTTAATACGAGGAACCTTAAAAAAAAAAATCCTATAATTTATCCTACATTTTTTTAGTGAATTTAAAATAAAAATAATAATAAACTTTACACTTCAGGTTCTACTCTATTAAATGGACTAAAAAAGTAATTTTTTTTTTTGGGCTAAAAAAAAGTCTACTAAAGACCAATTTTTCTTTTTAATTTTGTTTCTCTATTAATAAACTATTTTTTTTGTTTTGATTTTTTTCAAAATCTTACTGCTTTTCAGATCCTTCTAGTTAAATAGTCAAAAAAATAAAATATTTTGACACAAAATTTGTTAAAAAAAGAAAAAAATGTGATTTTTTATGAAAATTATTATTTAGGTGTTTATTAAAAAATAATTACATATTAATGAAAAAAGTTGCAATATTAATTATTAATATTTATTACTTTTACGTAAATATTTTTTAGTAACACCATGTCAATAATATTTTTTTTCTTTACCCAAAGACTTGTATTAATTTTCTTTACAATTACGATAAATCAATATTAATAAATTACAAATACATTTATTGAGATTTGTTTAAAATACGATTTACAATTTCAAAAATTACATTCTGTTTTTTAAAATTTTTAATTTCATAATAAATGATCATTTTTATTAATAAAATAGCAACTCAACAGTTTTTAATAATATCATAAATTTATTTTAATTAATAAATAAAATAATTTTATCAATATATAAGAAAGTAATCAACAAAATTATTTTTTCAGTTAATTTTATTTAATAAAGAAGTTTTTTGATGTTTCTAACAACATACCATTCATATTTGGGGTTTTTTTTTTAGGGTCTCTGGTATTAAGATTTTATAGCATAAAGGACACCAAATATTTTCATAATGTCTAAGGTCTCTCAAGTTGATCCAGAGAAAATTGGTCCAGAGAAAATTAGTCCAGAGAAAATTCACATCACATAGAAAATTGGTTCAGAGAAATTCTAAGAAGAATTTCCCTGGATTTTCCAGAGAAATTTTGAAAATTTCTTTGATTTGAGAAAGGAAAGGAAAATTAGAAAATTGATCCAGAGAAAATTTCAAATACCTGCACTTACACCCATTGTGGTTCAAGGTAAAGCAATATTGTCAGTTATTTCCCCTGGTCACTACCCTCTCCAATATCAGCAACAACCCACCTTCTCTCTCTCTTAAGTCTCAGCTTCCTCACCACCTTTCTGCATCTCCCTCTCTTTTCCAAGGTCTTCAATGCCTACCCCTTCTCTCTCCATATATATATATATTATATATAGTTTTGTGATTTGTTTGAATTTTTCTTTCAAAACACTATGGGCAGTAGAGCGGTGCATTGGTGGATTACACACAAAATAATAATAATCATAAATAAATAATTAGAATTAAAATCGAATACATGCATTAAGAAAATGAAGACGCAGTGATATATATGCAGTAGTATTGAAATTCAAATACCATTAGTCCAAAGAAAATTGGTCCAGAAAAAATTAGTTCAGAGAAATTCTGGACTTCCAAAGAATTTCTCTGGATTCAACCCAGAGAAAATTCAAATTTCTCTGGGTTCAGTTCGACCAATTTTCAAACCAGAGAAAATTGATAAATTCTGGACTTCCCAAGCCCAGAGAAAATTGCGTCAATCCTTCGCTAATTCATTCAAAAACTATCTCTCTCTCTACCAGCCAGCCAGCCATTACATTCAATTGAATTGAATTCAACAAGCTCCTCCATTGCTATTTGTGAATTTTGTAAATTGAATTGAATAATTTTGTGAGAAAATTGAAATAGACAATTGGATTTTGGGAATCAATCAAAGAAGAACGATGGAAAAAGGCGATTCAGCAGCAGTAGCGGCTGTAATGCTAACATCGGGAGCTAGCAGACGAGTGAATGCGTTGTTTTCGATGCGAGTTTTGAATAGTTTGTTAATTTTGATCAATGCGATCGTCATGCTCTTCCTCTTACCATTCCGTGGTCGAAAGCGTTTCGTTTCAACCACTACATTGTTGCAGGATGACAAACAGGATCAGAGGAAGTTGTCGTCGGTGCTGCTGCGAGTTCCGTTTCAACCGCATTAGGATCGATCTCTGAGCTAGCTAGAAGGTACAGTTTGTGTAATAGTGGAGGAGGCGGGAAAGGGACCTTAGACATCATGATATAATATTGTGGATCTCTCTCATTATTAAAATTGGGAGAGGGACCTTAAATCAATTTTCCCTTTATATTTTACGTAACTTTCAAAAGTGTATTTATAATTATCTAAAAAAAAAATTTATTTTATAATCGCAGAAGACCCCTCCACGAACGCTGCCAATATTGAGGCTTTTCCCAAACTAAGCCTCTTTTGAATTCTATTTCTCAAACTAGGTTTACTTTTGACGGAATTCCCAAACTAAGCTAAAGCGCTATTACAAATCGCGCTTTTACTGTTTGGAGGCCAAATTTTGATGAATAGTGAAATCGCTATTTAAAATCTCGAATTTAATTAAGAAAATGCAGTTTCAAATCGCGCTTTTAACATAAAAAAGTTTTCTGAAGAAAACGCTATTTAAAATAGCGCTTTCACTGTGCATATAATTTAAATTTTTTTTTATTTTAGAAAACGCGATTTCAAATCACGTTTCTACTGTTGACACCAATACCAACCCACACTTTGACACATACACCCACAACACTCAAGCATTGAAATAATATAATTTTAATTCTCCATCCCAAAGAATACTTTCTAAGTGGACTTCAATTGATAATTTCTTCTGCTCAGGGAAATAATATAATTTTTATATATAATAATAATTTATAATAATCAATTATATAATTTTTATAATTTTCGTAAATATAAATCATTTTAGGTTATGGATAGTTTGATTTATAATACGTATGTAAGGGTAAAAATTTTTATAATCAAAAATAATTTGTGCAATTTTTATAATCAAAAATAATTTATAATACGTATGTATTATAAATTATCAAAAATTGCAATTATAAATTATTTTTGATAATTTATAAATTATTTTTTATTATAAAAATTGCAAAAATTATTTTTGATTATAAAAATTGCAAAAATTATTTTGATTACAAAAATTTTTACCCTTACATACGTATTATAAATCAAACCATCCATAACCTAAAAATGATTTATATCTACGAAAATTATAAATTATATAATTGATTATTATAAATTATTATTATATATAAAAAAATTTATAATCAATTTTTGCAATTTTTATAATCGATTTTTACATACGTATGGAAATAATTTTTATAAATTATTTAAACCATACGTATGTAAGGGTAAAAAATTTTAGGTTATGGATGGTTTGATTTATCATTTAAGTCATTTATCAAAAAATTTACCCTTAAACCATACGTATGTAAATGTGAAGATGGGTTTACTGTAAATGTAAATGTGAAGATACGTATTAAATTATTTACATACGTATTAATTATAAATTTTTATAAATTATTTTTGAATAATACATATGTATTATAAAATGTGAAGATGGGTTTACTGTAAAAAATTTTAAATAAAAAATGTAAAGATTTAAATAATACATACGTATTATAAATTATTATAAAAAATTTTATAATACATACGTATTATAAATTATTTTTGATTATAAAAATTACAAAAATTATTTTTGATTATAAAAATTTTTATCCTTACATACGTATTATAAATCAACCATTCATACCTAAAAACGATTTATATTTACGAAAATTATAAAAATTATATAATTGATTATTATAAATTATTATTATTATATATATAAATTATATTATTTCAATGTTTGAGTGGTGTGGGTGTGTGTGGGTCAGAGTGTGGGTTGGTATTGGTGTCAACAGTAGAAACGCGATTTGAAATCGCGTTTTCTAAAAAAAAAAAATTAAATTATATGTACAGTGAAAGCACTATTTTAAATAGCGTTTTCTTGAGAAAACTTTTTTATGTTAAAAGCGCGATTTGAAACAGCGTTTTCTTAATTAAATTCGCAATTTTAAATAGCAATTTCACTATTTATCAAAATTTGACCTTTAAACAATAAAAACGCGATTTATAATAGCGCTTTAGCTTAATTTAAAAATTCCATCATAAGTAGACCTAGTTTGAAAAATAGGATTCAAAAGAAGGCTTAGTTTGGGAAAAGCCTCGCCAATATTTGCTTCGACACTCCCTCCACTCACTCACTCTCTCTCTCTCTCTCTCTCAAATCTCCGTAAACGCGCAATGTTTAACCACCTCTTTTACGAGTCTCATTACTCTCTCTCTCTCTCTCTAGAGCTACTTCGTCTTCTACCCCTGCAACGTTACAGCTTCGTAGCTTGCGCTCGAATGTCGAACTCCGCATTGCGCTTTCTCTCTCTCTTGGACACACCTCGCGAGTCGTGATTTCTGTACCTCCACACTTCTCCTACATTTTCCAGGTGATTTTTTCCCCTTTCTCTTCTATTTTTTCTGTGAATCTGTTGAATGTTATACTTTTTTTTTAAAAATCTTTTGATTATTCTTTGTACTGTGAACTATTTCGAAACGGTGTATGTAGTTTTGCTTCAATTTCGCTGCTTTCATTTCTATAGTGTTTTGGTCCTGCATTTTCCATTTTCTGGTTTTACTCGAAGATTCAGTATTTTTCGTGTAATTTTGTGCTATTTCCATTCTGTTTCTTGCTTAATTTCTTGGTTTATCAAATATTACATCATTTGAATCTCTTTTTTTTGGGCTGCGAAGAGGCATTTTGTTTTCTTCTTTCTCTTTTTCTCATTATTATTATTATTTTTAGTTTTTGGATTTTGGATTTAATTATACGTTTTTTTTTTTGCCCTGAACTCTTCGAAATTCGTGGACTTTAACCGCTTCTTTAGTAAGATATTTTGCTTCTCTCTCTCTCTCTCTCTCTCTCTCCACTTGCTTCATGAATTTTGGCTGTAGTTAATTTTAACATTTATGCATTTATTGAAAATATATTTGAAATGTTATTTGAATTCTAGTGTTGTTATATGATCCTTGCATTCTGGTACTCAACCTTGAGTAAAATCTTAGGTTAATTATTTTGCTTGATTATATCAATGCTTATACTTGAGCAATGTGGCAGAGATACATCTCTCTACACACACACACACACACACATTTGAACGCTTTTAGTTGTATGTCCGTGGTTTTGAGAAGAAACTAGTGTTCTTAAACAGTAATAAACTTTCACTATTTGGTTACAAAAAATCAGGGTTCTATCTAGTTTTATCATATTCTGTTTGGTTACCCACTTTTATTAGAATCTTGGCATTCTTTTTAGTTTGTCCAAGAAACATTGTCGGCTTAGATGGATAAGCATTTGTTATGTAACCTCACAAATAATGCAGCTTTCTTTTGCTACCATTTTCAAATTATTCTTATGTGTTCAATCTGTGGAAAAGTTTGTTGGTTTTCTTGCTTTTGATTGTAACTTATGGTTGTTGGAATTTGGAAATATGATCAGTTGCTCAATGGAGCAGTACGAAATACTAGAGCAAATTGGGAAGGGGGCTTTTGGCTCTGCCGTTCTTGTGAGGCATAAGGATGAAAAAAAGAAGTGAGGATAATAGTGACATATTCTTCTTTTGCTATTGTTGTCTTCGAGCCATATATCTGTGTTATATTAAATATTAATGAATGATGAAAAGATGAATCATGCTTTATTTATATATATATTAAACTTTTTTATGTGCAATTGGTTTGATCATTTCCCTTATCCAAATGTTAAGGTATGTGTTGAAAAAGATTCGTCTTGCCCGCCAAACTGATAAGACTCGTAGATCTGCGCACCAGGAGGTTGGTAATTTTTTTTTCTTTATTATTTCTGCTTTTGTATTGTCATTATTCTTTTTGAAATGAATTACAAAAAAAAAAAAAAATGAAATGAAAAATTTGCTATTAATAATAATATTATTAGTATTATTTTTAATTGGGTTAAGGTGAGTTTTTGCATTTTTGGATCTTTGGAACAGTTGTCAAATTTATTAGGGTTGGTATAACAATAATTAAGAAGAACTTTATGTTAAATTGTTTGGTATAAAAATGAAAAAAAATTTACTCTAAAATGGGAAGTTAAATTCACTAACTTACAAAAACTACCAACACTTTATAAAGTGTATTTATTACAATAACATAGAGAAACCTAGCTAAAATATGCTTGGAGAATTAATTAAATGTCAAATGAAGAGCATTTAAGTGCTATGCACACAATTGCGCATACTTATCATTAATTAGCATGTAGACATTTATACTTTAGCTTGTTTTGCTACATGCTGAACTTTTGCTGTGGTGTTTATCTGGGACATTGTCAGATTACTAGAGTAGAGTAGAGACTAATATTTTTCTTTTTCTTGCACTATGTAGATGGAGCTTATTGCCAAAATGAGGAATCCATTTATTGTGGAGTATAAAGATTCTTGGGTAGAGATGGTCAGCAGATATTATGTCTCTTATTGTTGATGTTGTTCGATTGACATTGGTATTTTCTTTCATCCTTTGTTTTCTGATGGTCTAATAGGCTACCTGAATGTCTCTATTCTATTTATTTTTGTTCTTTCCTTCCTGTTATGCTGATATTGCTTTAATATGCTTCATTGTTTAACCCAGTTGATCATTGGTCTTATCATTATGAAACTTTACTACTTAAATGCCATCATTTATGGATACTTCTCTCTCTCTCTCTCTCTCTATATATATATATATATATAATTTTGTGTAGTTCTCTGAATCCAACATGTGTTTTCCTCAGCTTACCTAGATTATGAAAGTTTTGAGAAGCGTATTAAGCAATGTCATGAATTAAAACTGTTACAGTGACTTTCCTCTTTTATTTGTTTTTTCAGTGTGTATTTTGCATCATGTAGATCTGATGTTATGATTTTGCGAAAGGTGGTCTACATGGCAGAAAATCAGAAATGCTAGAAGTTCTGATGGCCCTCATTAGTCTTAATGGGTAGTTTTAAGCCAGCAGTGAAAATATTTTATTCACATTGACATATTTAGTTGTATGCCAATTTACCTGGTCCAATTTTAAAAGTTTTACTTTGTTTTACCTGTTGCATTGTTTGGCCAGTTGTGCTTTCTTAATAATTTTTCTATGCACTTCAGAATAGTCGCATATGCTCTGTCATTTTTTGGATGTTACAATTGACAATTTCATTTTCTTGGCTCTCAGGGCTGCTATGTATGCATCATTATTGGTTATTGTGAAGGAGGAGACATGTAAGTGACTTTTCTTGCTAAAACTGCAATACTTGGCTTAATCCGTTTAGTTGGGCTGAAACTTTACATGCAATCTATATGATGTCATCTTTTTTGCTACTTTGTCTTTTACAGGGCAGAAGCTATAAAGAAAGCAAATGGTGTTCTTTTTTCAGAAGAGGTTGTTTTATATTTCTAGTATCTTAGTATCACATTTATTTTGTTTCGTTTTTCTTCTCTGTTGTCGCAATCTAGATTGTACTGCATTCTACTTCCCACCTCTGCAGTTTTCAGTTTGTATCAGCTCACAATTTCTTTGTTCACTGATACATTGATGTTAAATTGTTTATAGAAGCTGTGTAAATGGCTTGTTCAATTGCTTATGGCTCTTGACTACTTACAGGTGAATCATATTCTTCATCGAGATGTTAAGGTAAGTTGCATCTATCTGTATACTTAAGGATTTATAAATTATCTTTCTGAAATTTCTGAAATTGCATGTTACTGACAGTCTTGTTCTTTCAGTGTTCAAATATATTCTTGGCAAAAGATCAAGACATACGTCTTGGTAAGTGATATGTTTTCTTCCTTAATATTCTTGAGAGGTGTCAGTATTTTGCTGAATCACCATTGATTAATCCTGTTGCAGGTGATTTTGGACTTGCTAAGATGTTGACATCAGATGATCTTGCATCCTCTGTAAGTCTTGTGGTTAACATAACATAACTGGTTCATTTTTCAAGTTTCAACTTTTGCATTAATTTTATTGTTCAAGATTTCTTTTTCGTAACTCAGGTTGTAGAACTCCAAGTTATATGTGCCCTGAGCTTCTTGCTGACATACCTTATGGCTCTAAGTCAGACATTTGGTCCTTGGGTAAGTATATATACAAATATCACATAAATACATATATAAGTGATAATGCAATCATGAATGCAAGTTACAACTTGGCATATTTGTAGTTTATCTAGCTGAATGTACACTTACGGATCTTATGCTTGTATTATCAGGATGTTGTATATACGAAATGACTTCTCATAAGCCTGCATTTAAAGCATTTGTAAGTTTCAAGAACTCTGTTTCCTCTGTTTCTGACAGAATTATGTGGTAACGCTTTCTTGTGAGTGTCCTGTGGTAAATGTTCTGTTAGTTGGTACTGAATATAGTTGAAACTGACCATGGATATGGCTATTTTGCTATGTAACTTTGTGAACAATACATGTGATAGGGTCATATAAAAACATGATTCATAATTTTAAATGCAATATATATTGCAGTTTACAAAATGGGGCTCAAGTATTTTTGCCATTTTGTGACACAAGAAGGCTCATTTCTGTATCAGATTTTGGGAAATCTGTCTCTCTTGTTGGTTATATTTGGTTTAATTTTTTGGCAGCATGCACATTGTGCTGTTGTGAACTTTGCCTTGTTGAGGGAATTCATTTGTTGCCTGCCTTTAGTACTCACAAGTTGTGTGACTTGGTAGACATTTTGAAAACTATAGGTCAAACAGTAATTTCTGAAAAGTTGGGGGGGAGGGTGGGGCTGTCCCTCATCCAATGCTAGCTCCGCGTTTGTCAGTTTGTGTGAAAATGTTTGGTCTTACGGAGGTGAGGTAGGGATAAAATCTTGTTTTTTTGGCTGGGTCCTAGCCTCGATTGTGGAGGCTCAGGCGACACAACCATTAAATAGATACATTGCCTTCTGAACATCTGGTATCATTGATCTGCACTAGTGAAAGGTGTTTTATTATTTTTCCTTTTGGCTCTTTCTGAGAAACTGCAGAACCCATGGTATTCTTTTTGGCAAGTATTATTGAAAATACTTGTAATACACTGGATGGTTTGACTTTGAGCAACATAAAATTGCTATGCTCATGCTTTTGGTTTTGGGACAGGACATGCAAGCGCTGATCAACAAAATAAATAAGTCTATTGTGGCACCACTTCCAACCAAATACTCTAGTGCATTGTGAGTCATTTTCCTTGTGTTACGTAATTTTGTGGCTGTTCATGCAATATCTTTCTTGTTATCTGGTTCTTCTAGTTTGTATATTTGGGGACTCTCTTGTGCCTTACACCATTAGAGTTGATGTATGGCAACTTATTGAAAAGATAAGATAGTGTAAGAGGATAACAAAAGATGAATGAATATCCTAGTTTTTTATGCCTATGAAATTTTAGATTTTTCCTTGTGAGGAGTAGTGTTCTTATTTGTATATTGTGCCCTTTAATTAGTAGTGTCTTAATCTAATCTTTGCTCTATTTCTGTTTTCCAGTTGGGCCCTCATCAAAAGCATGCTGCGGAAAAATCCAGAACTTCGGCCAAGTGTATTTCCTGTTCTTTATTCTTTTTTTACACTTTCCGAAAATGTTTTACGTAGGAGAAGCATTAATATAAGCATATGAATGATTTGCCATGGCCTTAGATAATCTAAATGATTCCTAATTCATTAAATAGGACTCAGCTAGTTGTGGTTGTTATAGCTAATATATTGCCATTCATAGTCATCGGCATAAGCCTTTTCTAGTAAGTTTCACTAATAATTTTAAATCCCTGTAATGTATCTTCCAAAATTCTAAGCCAAGACGTGTTTAAGGTACTTATTGGTTTTATATTTCAATTGGATTTAACTTTTGGAAGGTATATATATGAATTAAGAAATAAACATATATTTGCTATGCTGTTGTTTGTCTGCAAAGAAAAAGCTGAAAACAATATTTGGTTGATTGCAATGCAAAAATGATATCGTACTGCAAATAGAGAAGCATGACTTTGTTTGTAATCATCATGGTAACTGTAAGGATAGTAGTCATAGGTCCTTGATGGTCGCTGTGGTTCTAGATGTGATGGGTGTGTCAATAGTGAAGTGCCTGTGGTAGTATGGAATAGAGTGGTAATAATGATGTGATGTGTTGTATCGCAAATGGCATCAATAGATGTGTCATGGTGATCCTGGTAATGGTAGTTTTGATATAGATTGACATGTATGGCTGTTTCATAACCTCTATGGTGGTGATAGTAATCAACGATTTTATGGTTGTAGTATTATGAGGAAAAAAATCAGGGTTAGGCCATTGATGGTGGTGGTAATAGAACTATTTGTCTCAATTAAATGCAATTTTTTGTATTTTTGCTTCCAAAAAATTTAGCTCTTAATTCCAATGCCAAATATGAGTTTTTTTGTCCCTCTTCTTTTTACAAAATCTATTGTTTTTTTAAAAAGCTATCCAAATACTATACTATAGGGCCTTTGTGGTCTCAAAAGCAAAGTTCTTTTTACTTTGGCTCTCAAAACCAAGAAAGTAATTTCAGAGTACTTAAATAAGTAAATCACATGGCACAATTTGGATAGCAAATTGGAAGTGTGCAGAAGCTCTGAAAGAAGGTTGACCGCCTTCAAGTGTTTTTCCTTTATTTGTTTTGGGTTTGTCTATTTTTTGAGACTTTAATTGTGTTTGTTTGCAGGCAGCAGAGCTTCTAAGGCACCAACACCTCCAGCCTTATGTTCTGAAGGTTCATCTCAAACTTAAGCCTCAAGCTGACTACATGAAGAAAACTAGATTTGTGGAGCCAGAAGATATTCCTGTTTCCACGTACAAAGAAAAATGGCATTCATTCGGCAATAACAGGACTTTGAATCCAAATATTACTGGAGCTGAGCGAGATTCCTCTTTTTCTCAGAGAAATCAAAGCACTCCAAGTTATTTGAATAAAAAGATAGCAGAATTGTCTGTTGAATGCATTCATGAAGAATCGGACTTTGGTAGAAAAATTATTTCAAAGGCTTCAAATTTTGCCATGATTCCAAGATTGACTCCGACAAAAGCTTCTCCCACTCCTAAGAAGCGAGCAGAACATTCAAAGAACCGAGTATCAGTAAGTTACAATAAACTAATCAATTTTATCTATTTTATTATATAAAGCACACAACTCACTTTGGCACAACATGAACAACTTTTGAAGCTTTGTCACACTTTTTACATGCCTAAACTACCCATAAAACTAACAGGTTCTTTCTTCTCTCTTTGATAATAAGGGTAAAACAGTAACATGTCTTTTGAAAAAGCCCACTTAATCCATGATGGGAATAGTTCTAACTATCGATTTGGTTACAAAGTCTCTCGCTACATTGTTGGTAAAATCATAGCATTTTAGTTTTAGAAGAATTTAAATAGTAAGTTCAGAATGAGGAATTTTTTTGTGGGGGAAGTGGAGATAAATAAGTGTAGTAAAATGCACACATGTAGTGTGTGGAGACATTTCTAGTACTTATTAATACATGCGTTTGTGTATGTGCATGTGTGTCTTTGTGCGTGTGTACATGTACATTTCTAGTTCCTATGAATAGCCAAGGTGTTATCTTTATTGACACACTTTACTCTTTTTGTTAGGGCTGGGTTAAGCTCTTGCACAACTATGGAAATCTTGTATGTCTAGAAAGCAAGATCCAATAAAGAAAAAATAAAAAAATAAAGATAAAGACTACGCATAACAATTTGGATGAAAATGCTTGTTCATTTCAACTGAGTTTACAGAAGGATATGATATTGAAGGTAGGAAATAATTTTCCTTGAATATGTCTAGCTTTCTATTGGATTGGTGTACGGTAATTGGTACTTGTAATGAAAAATTGAACTTCGTTAACTAAACAAGTTCTAAACTAAATTGATTCGAAACTTGTAGTAGGTTAGACTTAATTGTAAGTAAATTGATGAGTCACTGACATACGATGATAAAATGATATCTTTTGCTTTAAACTAAGAAGCATAGATATTAGATACACACGGCACGACACATACACACTGACATGCAAAATTTTTAAAATTGGTTGGACATGATACATGGGGGACACAAATATATATTTAATATTATATATTATATATATGAATATTTTATTAAAGCAGCAGCTTATTTGTGGGCTTATTTTACAATTTTGGAGCTTTGAAACTGCAATTTCTCCATTTTTTAAAGGTTGCATTCTTAAATCTTATATGCTTGCACTAGCAGTTTCCAGCTTCGCAAAAACCAGAAAAAAAATCCGTTCATGCAAATCGCAGAGCATCTTTGCCATTGCCAATGAGATCCAATCCCTGTGTCGGTATCCTTGACTGCATAAAGTCTCCAGATGTTTCTGTCAATTCTCCTCGAATTGACAGGATGGTTGAATTTCCATTAGCCTCATATGAAGACTCCGTCATTCCCATCCGAAGAATTTCATCAACCTCTGCACAAGGTTCCTCCACCTCGCCACAAGGCGATCAATCAATCATGAAGGACAAATGTACGGTGCAGGTGTTAGAAAGAAAGTTTGGCCGATTAAGTTTTGGCAAAATTAAGTTGGGTGGAGAGGATGGAAGTGAGTGCTCAGACCAAAACACGACAGCTGGGGCATCGAGCCAGACGTCGTCAGACTTGCAGCGTCGTCCGTTTGACACCTCCTCATACCAGCAGCGAGCTGAAGCTTTGGAAGGGTTGCTTGAATTTAGTGCAAGACTGCTGCAAGACAAAAGGTACAATGAACTGGGGGTGTTGTTGAAGCCGTTTGACCAGGGAAGGTTTCTCCTAGAGAAACTGCAATTTGGTTGACAAAGAGCTTCAAGGAAAATGCACTCAAGCCGGAAGGTCAATACTAATGAATGGCTGACACGTGTGCTGTATTCAGTCCGGTAATGAAATTTATAGGTTTGCTGATAAAGTTTTTGCACGGATAGAAATTGATGTTGTAGATATATGCCCAAAAGAATTTCAAATTTCTTTCTTCTTAGTATTAGTTTCACTTGTTTCAAACGTTTCCGAAAGTACGAGTTGACTGCCTCAATGAAAATTAGGATGGGTCAACCGGCATGACTTCAGGACGGTTTTTGTGAATTTTTTTGTGTAGCCTAGCATTGTTGGTTGCTTGAAGCTAGGCCTGTCAACGGATCGGGTATAACCCGAATCCGATCCGATTAATCCGGTCCATTTATACAAATCCGAATATCTGTTTAATCCGTA